>OX638234.1:10000000-10017500 GCA_951805285.1 Thymelicus acteon
ACCGGTCCTGAGCCTTCTGAATCCAGCGGATACCCGCTGTCTTCTTCAGGTCGTCGGTCCACCTGGTCGGGGGGCGTCCTGTGCTCCTTTTACCGAGGCGTGGTCTCCATTCGACGACCTTTCTTCCCCAACTGTTATCGGTCCTTCGAACTATGTGGCCAGCCCATTGCCACTTCAGCCGGCTAATTCTCTGAGCTATGTCGGTAACCCTCGTTCGTCTACGGATTTCATCATTTCTGATTCGATCGCGTAGAGAAATACCGAGCATAGCTCGTTCCATAGCCCGCTGGGCGACTCTAAGCTTATGCATTAGACCAATAGTGAAGCACCACGTCTCGGATCCGTATGTCATCACTGGCAATACACACTGCTCGAACACCTTCGACTTCAGGCACTGAGGTAACTTTTTGGACGACAAGATATGACGCAGTTTCCCGAACGCAGCCCATCCGAGTTGGATTCTACGAGTGACTTCTTTCTCGAAGTTGGACTTACCCATTTGGATCACTTGTCCCAGGTAAATGTACTCGTCTACAACTTCGAGAGCAGTGCCGTCCACAACAACCGGTTCGGGTGTGACATGGACATTCGACATGATTTTCGTCTTGTCCATGTTCATCTTAAGACCCACCCGTTGCGAGGCGCTGTTCAAAGTTGGTTTCGCTCATTTGGGTTTTTTTCAGGATTTGCGTTGTGTTTTCGCAAATCACGTCGCCTGCACTTGGAAATCTGTTCTTTGAGCCGTCGGTATTCCCTCATAGAGGTTGGAGACTGCACACATAGTTCTCGACGATCCATCATAAGACCGAGAGTTTGTTCTGAGAGAACCTGAGATCTACCACTAGGGTGGGTCTTGAAATACTTCGACCCTACCTCGTGGATAGTTGTTACCATCCTGGTGTTAAGCTCGTCCACTAACGTGCACGATTCTAGGCACGCAAAGCGGTTTTGCAGCACAAGTTGAAAGTTTTCGGATCACTGGATTTGGACGGATATTGGGCGAAGCGTAGAGTTCATCAGGCGTGAAAGTTCCAGCTTCAGGCAGATATTTCATGTGCCTCTTACAAGACGGTGATCGCTTTCGGTTTTGAAGCTGCTGATCACAGAGACATCATTAAATATGTGCCATTTGACTGCCAGAATGAAGTCTATCTCGCTTTTCGTGGAACCATCAGGACTTATCCAAGTCCACTTACTTGCTTGTTGAAACTTACCGTAATCGAAAAGTCGATTTTCTTTTTAATCTTCGTTAATGCAGTTCTTAATATTTTTTCGCTGCGGCGTCGATTCATTATGCTTAAATCTATAGTTCTACATAAAAGAAAATAGTATTACTAATAAAAAGGTTTTAATGGTAAGGACGGAAAATTAAAGCAATTAATTCAACAATAAACAACACGTAACTAAACAATAACTTACCTAAAATACTTAAATAATAGCGAACCCCGAGGTTTGACAACGGCACGAAGTGCGCTCAGCCGTCCTCTCCGACACAAGAGAGGTGTCTGAAGCGCCTACGCATCAGCCTGTACTTAATATTATCGTCTGATTTACTTGCAATTTGCTTTATTTTGTATGATTTAACCACCAATTTTTGTATGCGATAAAAAATTGTAAAGTAGTTTAATGTCAAAAACAAAACTAGTACAGTCAGTTTAAATGCAGATTTTATTTGTAAAAAAAACAAGTAAATTTGTTTTATTGTATTAAAATTGGTTCTAGAAAGAACAGCAAAATGACTCAACGCATAATGTTACCTTATTTTCTATAGGTAAAATGTATTATCTTGCAAACAATAGCATTTTAGAGTAGAGTAAAATGTATTAACTTACAATGACTAACATTTAAAATCGGAGTAAAATGTTTTAATTCTGTTGATGAAGAAAAGTCAAGTTGGGTAAAATGTATCAATTACAAAAATGATAATATTATAATTTGGTAAATTGTTTTATCATTTAAATTTAGTTAAAGTCAAGCAAGGCAAAGTAGCATAACGTAAAATTTTTAGTTGAGATGTGTTTTAATGACAAAATCCACTATTTACTATGGAGTTAAAACACAAAAAAATATGAAAAACTTCAAAATCATAGGTGTATTAACGACCATAAAAGTTGTCAGATCGAGCTGAAACTAGGACCATTCGAAAGAGTTTATTCTCCCGATTCCAACGGTGTATATAACTCGATATCGCCTAAAATGGCAGTTAATACAATATGCCTTTCCACCGTCGATATTTAATTATCAATTTTATTCTGCTTACACTACAATTAAGAGAACTTGAAAAACATTGTTTAGGACATCAATCAGTTACAGGTTTATTTAAGACTAAGAGAACTAACTGACCCGGCGAACTTCATATCGCCTAAGAATGTAACAAATCAGACATCATAAAAATCGATACAGCCTTTGCTCAGGGATAATGTAGCATTCTAATGATGAAATCATTTTTAAAATCGGTTCAGTAGTTTTTGATTTTATTTGTTACAAATATACAAAAATAAAAAGCTTTCCTCTTTATAATATTAGCATGAAATGTACAGATAAATAATAAGAAATATAAGTTTAACTGAACACATCTGAATGTAAATCTTTTTACTGACTACTTTTATAAAAAAAAACTGAAAAATGAACGCTAGTTCTGTGTCAATTAGTATACAAAGTACAAATACCTCGTACAGTCATTTACGATACGATTCGATAAAACAGAGAAACAATAACATGATTATGAAAGAAAGTTTTGTAATGATACTTGATTGAAAGATAACGTTAACAATGCCATCGGAATTTGGTACTGAATATGCTTCAAATTGTTTAATCGTAGAACTTATCAACGTAGCCAAATTTAGGCTTAAAGGATATCTTTAATTATTTTAGACGAGTCCTATTTTGTAAACACTTTGTCTTTTTAATTTATTTTTATAATCTTCTAATTCTTTTTAGTTTTGTAATATTTTTATGAGTAAAAAATAACCGACTTCAAATAAAATGAGAATAACATCAACGTAGTCGAAGTCAATTAAACACGCATTATTAGGGATAACTCGAAAAGTATTCGTCACATCTCGCTCAAATTTAAATGGGACCACATGACACGCACCAGCTTTCGAATATAAAAAAATCATCAAAATTGGTACAGCCAGTAAAATGTTATTAAGTAACACACATTTAAAAAACACAGTTGAATTGAGAACCTCCTCCTTTTTTGAAGTCGAATAAAAATAAGTCAGACAATTTTTGTGTCAATCTTATCTTAACATTGTCACATCCCGACACTTAATTATATTACACCTTGCATAATTACGAATAATTACCTTATTATACTAAACTATTTCTCAATACCATAAAATGGATTCCTATCAGAATTCGTAATAACGCAGCGAGAAATGAATCGTTTAATCGAAAGAATTCATTAGAAAATTCGATTCGACACGATCGTTAAAGGGGAAAGTGTTGTTTTGTTCGTGTTGTTCTTCATTTAGTGTTCAATTTGTACGATTTTGTAACTGTTTGCAATAACCGAGTACCGAGTACTTAAACATCCGTAAGGTAAACGTCTGACCGTGGGCTATAAGTGAGAAATTATAGCCCACGGTCAAACGCGACACGAAAAATTAAATTTTATATTCTATCAATGATTTACAGATACATGCTAAAATAATAAACAGAAAATTTGATATATTATAAAATTTTAAATACAATATAAAATTTTAAAACAATATAAATATTCCTACACAATTTCATTGTACAATTGAAGTAAAAAATCTGATTCTGAGCTTATTAGTGTTCTTCCTGCAATGTGTAAGGATTTCTGAATTGGACTAGGTAAATTAGGTATTAGACTTGTGACAGTGTATGAAAGCAATTAAAATGTTGATATTTTAATATCTTCAGTATTATCGCTAGGGGATTGACAATAACCTAAAATAAGATGTTTCACTGTAAATAAACGATTTGTTCCGAGAACGCGGGCTATTGCTTTGATGAAAGATGGGAAATAAATAGGCCAAGTGTCTTAAGAAAATATTTTAAGCTCGTGTTTTTTGTAATAATTATCACGCTTATTGTGCAAGGGGTTGGTGGTCATCGCCCATAGATTCGTAACACCAAAGGTATGATCGTGGCGAATTTAACCAATACTGTCTTTTCGACATTGCAAGTACTGCAAAGAAATATTTATGACTAGCTGACCCGGCGAACTTCGTATCGCCTTACAAACAATTTTTTTCTAAAATAAAAGTAGCCTAAGTTACTCCTTGTTATGTCAGTTATCTGCTAGTGAAAGTCCCGTCAAAATCAATCCAGCCATTTCAGAGATTAGCCGGAACAAACAGACAGACAGACAGACAGACAGACAGATCGACAGACAGACAGACAGACAAAAATAGTAAAAAATGTTTTGATATATGTACCGTGTATACATCCAAATGCACTTAGTAAAAAGCGGTTATTTTAATATTACAAACAGACACTCCAATTTTATTTATTTGTATAAATAGATTGAATCAAGAAGAAAAGTAATAAATAGATATTAATTTTACCTGGTGGCAGAGTTTACTAATTAACTACCCTCTAACTTATGTAAATCGGAACTGGAATGCCTTTGATATCCATAGACCGAAGTGACTATGTACATAATAAAGATAACTTCAAATTCTTTTACTGGATGATGTGCAATTCAACAGTCAGAACTCAAAACTTAAAGCCGAATGCCAGTGGCTTATCGTGTCCTGCTAAGTCCGAAAATACTCATAAAAATCACTATAACTAGTCTTCCAATTGACTACGCCTTTACCCAACTCGGTGAAGCACTTACGATCGACTTATGTCGAGTTACAAGTATTTCGCACCACCTAACAAAATACCACCTTATGTAACCTGAATGCCACCATAAAATAACCCACAACGTAACGGAATCATATAATCAGTTGAGTAATCATTGATGATCGTTAATCCGTTAAAATTGCCATGACTTTATTGAAATTTATTATAAGTAATACCATGGCTATGCTTTGTAATGTAATTATAGAAAACAAAATATGTAATGGCAAACTTACCTAAGAAGTAATGCCGTTTCCATAATTGATTGCAAAACTGATTAGATCTCTTGATTCTGATCTTGTTGTTACTCCTTTTACGTATGAAATCAATCGTAAGCAGGGATTTTTATCCATATATATAAATAAATAAAATAAACGCTTACACACTCATACCCCACACTCATACTCCCGAAGTAGGTTATTACCTGTATCGCGGGTGGCATGGACGACACATATAACACATCACAATAACATCCATGACCGAGTATAAATATTTATCTATTACATAAATATCTGCTACGGCCGGGAATCGAACCCGGGACCCCTCGCTTCGCAGGCAGAGTCGCTACCAACTAGGCTACAGAGTCGTCAGTCATAAGAGTCGTCGTAAACGGGATATTATGGATACGTATTAAATTTCGGATCTTGATGTAACGGAAACGGATACATCAATTATATTATACGTTATCCGATTGTTTCGGGTAGATTCAGTTAATAATTATATTTAACTCCTTAGGATATGAGAAAATGGGTCTAATTAGGTTTACAAGATTTGACCCACACAAATATAGTAGGTAAGCTAAATAAAACCAATTAATAATAATAATTAGCGTATAAAGTGATAAGACGTAGCTAATCGTTCAACGTATAGCAGGCTTGCTCATTATTAAATAACGAATTATTAAATGAAAATTAGAAATTTTTTGCAACTTACGGATTCAGCCACGAACATGTTTTTATTACCAATATCCGATAGATTTGGTTATCGGTTACAATAATTATGGATCTGTATAACATCCCTGACCGCAAGTATCCTACGATTGATCTAGATCTAATCTCACTATATCCAATTAAAGATTTAATTTTAAACGTCTCGTATTGACCAGATATATCTACCAAATATTAAGAATATTTGAGTTGAAATAAAAATATTTGTCATTACGAATACGAATCAATATTACATAATACTGATTATTATATCCAAGTTATATTAAATTACAACAAAACCTTGCTCAAATTTCATTGCACTCTGCTGTTTCAATTTTAATATTATATCTAGGCACATAAAATTAATTTTAAGATTACAGCGAACAAAACGTGTGTATGTAAGTAAAAATGTTTTTAACATTAGCTTCAATTGCACCACATATAATAAAACCTAATGATACATTTTTTATATTAACATTGCATTGTTTTAGTTACGCGACATTAGAAATATTATGATGATACGGTCATGTAATACCAGATTACATATTTACGGTTTAACAAATTTAGAGCAATAGAATTTAAGTTAATACACCGTATAATAGACACCTAATTCTTCTTCCTTTACTCAATTAACCTACTTTTATCTTTTATTCACCTGATTCTTCTGGAAATTCATCTTGTAAGGCCACTTAAATTAAATGTGAAGTAACCGAAATCTATATTATTTTTAACATAAAAAAGATAAGAGCCAGCATCATTCAGCGGTATCATATTGAACTTTGTCATCCGTAACCTTTACATACCTACAGGTATTCTGATTTTAGAGGTAACATGACAGGGTCTACAATTCTACACGAAGGTCTTAGTGTTATTATAGTACGTAAAAATACTTAGAATTACATTGTTCTTTAAATTGGTAAACAATTCTCGGTGATGATTATGTTATACACCACACTAACGGAACTAAACAATGGTATCGCGAGCGACGAGTTATAACGTTTCTTTGTTCTATTTTATATATACTAAGAAACATTTAAAACTGATACAAAATGACAATTTTCTAATCTATGATTCTCTTTGCAGGTGTAAATAAACAACGCGCAAGAAAATCAGGGCGACCGTGCGGATTATTGACCCAGTCTCGATCGGTCACCGGAACCATTATGCCTTATTCATCTATCACTATCTAACACAAGGCACCTGACTTGCATCGAAAGCGGAAGAACCGTTAACTAATTATGACGGTTTACTAACTATCAACATGATGGAAGAGGTGACAACACGTCCTAACCTAGAGTACATCCCCCCTCTGCCCCCAAAAGTAAAGCAGAGGACTGGATCGACAACTTTTACGCAGATAAGCAACGAAGATACTAACCTCAGAGTGAACGGATTCGATGCACCGGACGGCCGATCCAGCATGGACTCTCTAAGTTCGATGCACTCGCTTGTCCTTAATTCTAAGACCCCTTCAGCAACGGTATTCATAGCGGCGACTCAGCCAGATCGACCCGCGAATACGCCTGATACAGACGCTCTCAACACAAACGGACCTCACGTAGTTACTATCAGAATAAATACGGACGCTGACAAACCAAAAGCGCCGAAAATATCGAGCGTCCATCTCAAAAGTGACATAGACTACGACGCTATCAAGGTCAACGACACTGGAAAGAAGAATAACAGCCTAGTAAGACTCAACGTGGAAGAGAACCGTCCAAAAATTATTGAACATGAAGATTTATCTAAGGTAGACAAGCCACCATACATCTATTGCAATTCGTACGTCAATTCGATGACAAACATGGTGATGTCGAGCGGACAGTGCTCACCGAGTGATACCTTAGATTCAGGGACGTGTAGCGATCTTGACGGCACACCACCACCGCTGCCTAAAAAGAAGTCGTTCAAGTCAAATAAAAAAGCGGTTTCAGTCACAGTCATTAGTTCAGCGAGAAACCTAGGCGAACTTGATTTCGAAGACAATGATTCAAACTTATCGTGCGACTCGCTCAACAGCAGCGAATTAAATGTGTCGGTGCACACTGAAGACAGTCATTTAGAAGATGTAAGTAAAAAGGAAAAGAAGCTTTGTGATCCACCCGTTGCACCGCAGATGCCTGTTACTAATAAGAACGAAGATACAAGCTTTCTACCGAAAGGTCTGCTGCAAGATATTAGAGACCGTTCCGCGAAACTCACCACTGTCGAAACCGAAAGTGAGTTAAACAGCGGTCGACACGGGGAAGTGAGCCAGAATATTAATGAAAATGCTAATATTTCAAAAGAAAGCGCGCAGCTCACGTCGTTCCGTTTAGTTTCGCAGTTTAATAGTGAGGCAAAGATAAACGGCGACGCGGAGTCGTTACCGCCGAGCTTAAGTAGTAAAACGCCTTTGATAGTCGAGAGTACGTACGAGGAGCGAAAAAAATTGGACAAAATGAAACAGGAACGTGTGTGTAGTGATTATTTCGATACGGACAAGTATTATGACTTCCATCTAAATGAGAAACAGTTTAACGATGTGTCAGTGCCAAGTGCTAGTGCAAGTGTCTGTGATGAAGCCGTAGTGGAATACTTTGCTGGGATCAAGGACTACAAGAACGAAGAGACCCCTTCGACAATTCGGAGCTCGAAGGGGACAATACGCGGCGTCAAAAACCGCGTGCGCGCTGGCATTGCAACGTTTCTACAAATGCAGAACACGACAAAGGTAATTGTCTTTTTAATTTCTGTTTCGGCGCTACACACGTCCACTTAGAGGTCACAGTCATTTGGACATTTTGAAAGTCACGTCGTCTAGTTTATAGCAGCTCTCATTTATAATAACCGTTGAAACTGGAAGTTGTGTTGACTAAACCTTCACGTTCGAAATTCAAGGAGTTTATTGAACAAACTGTCGTGCAAACAATTGACATTTTGCTAATTGCAACAGACGATACAAATTTTGAACGGATATATCGCGATTGTACACGGTTGATTACCTTTGTTTTTTCCAGTACAATAGCTGTACCACTGTACTGTACCATATTTTTTACGGCTATCAACCATAAAAATCTATTTATTAAAAGATGATTCATTAAATTCTGATATGAAAATAGCGTCGACTGATGATAATATGAGTAATATGAAAAGAAAATATTGAACAACTGTTTCTTGGTATCATATTTACGCCGTCAACTGGAATAAGAATTGTGAGAATTATACAGCAAATTGTCACCTTTTCAGATCAACTTCCTTTCAAATGATATATTTCCCAACACAGAATGTCGAGTGTATGACCTTTGATCCACAGAATCTGATCCCAAATCTCCGTTCACATGCAACAATGTCGTCTCATCACTTGATCACAATATTCTCAGCCATTAGGTGTTAGTTTCCACATATTTTCCGCTTTTCTAACTCGATCTAATTAAAGTAAACCATCGTTTCCGTTTAAAGGTCTCGTACGCTTATGTGACGTCGGAAGCGAAGCTGTTTTCCAGTTTCCACCGATCAGTGATACAAGAAACTAGATGGGGAGAAAGTGAGGGTCTTGGAAAAAATAGTGCGAGTTGTAGCATGCACTATTGTTGGGAAAGCACTAGAAAGCATTAGTTCTGGAAATTATCGCTTCGCGCGTTACTTCTGGTTATATTGTCGATGTACACTACACTGTTTGGTTACATGGTTCTTCCTATGTTTTTAAGATGAATGCAAATGCTAATAACTGTCTTATGCATCTACTACGTAAGTAGGTAGCTCTGAGATTCGCTGAACTCTCTAATTTTTTAAGTGTTAAGTAAACACTTTCTGATAATGATTTAATCACTACGAGACATAAAACATTATTTCTGACTGAAAGCGATTATGTCAAAACCATAGACTTATATTATATAGACAGGCTGTTCAGTACTTACATTTTGTTCACCTGTGTTGACCCCAACTGGGGCCAACTCAGTTTAGTCGGCTGCGAGCAAGCTACACAAGTAAATGTCACGTTAGAAAAACTCCGACTGTTCAAAAACACTTAATAACGTATTATTGTTTATTGAGCACAGTTAAAACGTTCTCATTATTTACGTTTGAACTTTATTTTACTTTATTTAATCATAATTGGTAAGTAACTATATTTTTATTTACAGTCTTAAAAATTATTTAGTGTCAAATATTTAATACCGACATCTTGAACCAAACTTGACAGAACGAACACAGAGTACTTAATCACTACGGAACAGGGTTGCCAGACGTCGCGGAGTGAGAGATCGTACGGTGGGTAAATAAAAGTCGTATTTCCTAAGAAGGCTCCAGAAAAAAAATAGTACGATTCATTTAATGTAGGTACTAAAACTTTAATTAGTTTTAGATGGCGGTCTACAAAACGAAATTGAAAGAAAAGTAATAAGTAAAACTATAAATTAAAATAAAATCTTCTTATCTTTATATATATAAATTACGTGTCACGTTGTTTGTCCGCGATAGACTCCTAAACTACTTAACCGATTTTAATCAAAGGGCTTCCAACATTTTTGTATGGAACCTGGCATACCTACAAGTCCGCCATTTTGAAAAATTTTGAAAAATTTGAAACAAAGTTTTTTACTTCATTTTTCTACGGGTTTGAACTCAAATATCTCAGAAAGTATACCACTTACGACATTTCATCACTGAATACTTTTTGATCATAATCATTTATTCTATCGATTGACATATTTTACATCACTGGCCGCCGAATCGAGGTTTTTTCAAAATTGCGGACTTGTAGGTATGCCAACTAGGTTCATTGCCCTTTGCACACCGTGTGCAGTTTGATCCAACTCGAAAGATAGGATAGCTTACATCTCAATGTATAGTCGCAATATTATTTTATTGCAATTTTATTTTTTGATATAACGAAGTCTGTCCGGGCAGCTAGTTATAATATAAATTTACATAATAACATAAAAAATTATAAATGTAGAAATATCGGGACATATGTAATTATAATGTGCGCCATCTATTGATAAATCTATGAACCTATAATAATTATATCATGAACCTATTATACTCGTACATAATTTTCTAACAATATATATACATATTTAAATTATTAATGTTTACTTACGATGTTAAAAAAATATATAGTAGTCACTCCGAGATGAACTGGAAAAAGGCATAAATCGTATGATTGTCGCCATGGATATAATTATAACTTTTAACTGGATACATAACTTCGAGGTACTTGAAGACAGATGACGTCACAACGGAATGACTATTTGACCAATCGCAGACCGGATTGAGATTATCCTTCATAATTGTGGGGTGTTATGTCCTATTTTCCAAATGTTTTCTAATAATTTTTCTGGTGGTAAAAAAATATATTATTGTATTAACACATTTTATTATAATTTCTTCAAAATTGTCCTTACGTCATGAAAACGGATGTTGAAGGTGATAATGAAATGAAACAATGTAATTTATTACGGTACATTTCTTTTATTTTAAGTGCACAACACTTATAAAAAAAATTTAACACAGCTGAATGATATATCCTGGGATTACAGATAACACAATGAATGGATGAACACAATGGTCATTCCGTTATGACGTATTAATCCTCATGTACCTCTACAAAGTAATCCAGACAGAGTAATATATCCATGGTATATGTCCAGTTATAGTAATGTAT
This sequence comes from Thymelicus acteon, assembly GCA_951805285.1. Taxonomy (NCBI): domain Eukaryota; kingdom Metazoa; phylum Arthropoda; class Insecta; order Lepidoptera; family Hesperiidae; genus Thymelicus; species Thymelicus acteon. Next base: position 10,011,392 of record OX638234.1, read on the forward strand.
CCATGATCTCTTTCGGAGTAGGGTGTTGGCAACACTGGGCGCATAGTGACTCTGTGATTGAGTTATCTGTGGCACGAAAGCGTGACACGAAATTCCTTAGAAACAGCGCGTCTATATAATATAAGTCAATGGTCAAAACATTTGATTTTCGTTCAGATTTACATTATAATCATGATGAATTGCAAAATTTGTAAAACACCCGAAAATATGGGTAATAGTTTCGGATGTGCTTACTAATATAATGAACGTAAGAAACACGTTTTCCAAAGTTAGGTGAATGCATAAGTTAATAAAATTGTCTAAGAAAGAGGCAAGAAAAAAACATTCATTCATGGTTTTGGCAGCACAGCATCTACAATATAAAAACCTAAAACCTAAAAAACGTCAAAACAAAAAAAACTATGTATCCATTAAGTTATATACTTTGTAAATAAGTACTATGCGTTTAGTATAAAACATAATATCAGATTGTCCACGCCACATAATATTCAATTGAACAGTTTATCAAACAGCACATCTGAAAGTATGAGCGTAAAAGTCAACCGCTTTTCAAATTCTTTTCGAGATGATAATCTTTACACGGATAAATTTCTTCATTATAAAGTCAAATTTAATTACAGTTTTAACTTACATTGCTTCAGTAAAGAGTTGTTAAAGAATTTAATACATCGAGATGATTATGTCATTACCGAGGTATTCAAGTGAGAGAATATTATGCTAAACAAGACAGTGGTCTAACACAATAATATTAGCGGATTGTAATATCGGTAATAGCTCAATAGTGACTGCTTGTGTCAATTTTAAGTAATAGTTAAACAAATTCGAGCACGTTAGCTAGTTGCAGGTGGTTGCTAGGGGCAAAATTTCCGAAGCGTTTCTATCACGTACCTCTTCGGTCATTAGATAATAGTCGTCAAGGGATATCAGAGGCAATTGGGCAGCAAAATATCCAGGTTTGCAATAGGCCCATAGGCCATTTGCAACAAGGCACGCTGGTGGTAGGACTCTTTGTAGGGATTATATTGGTAATATTGATTTTAATAGTTCATTAATACCATTATTACTATTATTAACTCTGCCTGCTTCCCCCGGATAGCTACTCTTGCTTGAGTTCGCTTTACTCGACATGTTCTAGCTGGGGGTTTGAGAGCCATTTATTTCTTTTTCTTGCTTCTCTCTATCTTGGCTGGCAATGCAGTGATGCATTTGATATTTTTGATGTCTATGGGCGACGATAGCATCATCATTACCATCAGGTGGATCGTCAGCTCGTTTGTCGGCTATTTCCATGAAAAAGGAAATTGCAGTTCAACACACAACAGTGTTTGTTGCAGTTTGTGATACATTTTTTAATCTAACGTATTAAGCGTTTACGATAACTTTACGATTAGTATCGGAAGTGGTAGCTCGGCCGTGAAACGTGGTTAACGCGATTGTAACACGCGAAAATTTCTTTAGTTGTTTTAAGAAACTGTCGATTTTCAGTCTTCTGCGATGAGTAATAACGATCAATAATAGTGATATTTTCTTAACTGACTTAAACAAATTAAAAACTTAGGTTTTATAGTGTCAATGTAAGTAGTTACTAAGAAAAAATATTACTGTGCGGAGTTCCTTCGTCTGGAGCCAAACCTGAGTGCTGCATCAGGTTATGCGTATTATAATTTATTACAAAAATGCATTGTTATGAGAACTAACGCAATATGTCAAATTCCAACTCCATAGGAAAAGAGGAAGTATGTCTTATTAGGTTTGCAAGATTTGATATACACAGAGTAAGCAAAATAAAACGATATATTTCCAGATTGGTCTTATACTTATTAGAATTCAGATCTGATGATGGAATCCATGAGGATATGTGGATGAAGGATGTTATTTTAGTGTATAGTAATTTTAGAGGTCCTTTTCTGTTTCTATCTTGCTATGTTCTTGAAGTCAGTTATTTTTTTGCTAAGATTTGGATTACATAATTATCTTGATGGAGCTAATCATTACTTGTATGAATAACATTTTATGTGAACCACCCTTTTAAATGGAGGAGGCACAAAACATTTTAACCGACATAATATGACAGCTAGTATAGATCCGCTTGATTTATACATGAGAAACAAAAAACACATGTCTTGACTCGCAATTTTGTCTTCCGTGTGTATCAACCTTGGTTCGACACTGCTCCGACAAGTACCGCTCACTACAAACCACGGCCATTCAACCATAGTTTTAGGTTGCAACCAAACTTGTACCCAGTTGCAGATTTATAAGAAACCTCTGATAGTAGATTTTAGAGATGCGTGCAAGTTGTTTGTGATTACTAGCAAATGATTATGCGATATCATCCAATATATTATGCTACTAGCAACCCGCCCCGGCTTTGCACGTACATAATGCCTACATTATAAGTGACTAATACATATCTATTACATTATAAATAAATACTAAAAAAAAATGTGTAAATAATCGTCGTCATATTACAGTCAAATTACACAAAAATTTATTAATGATGCTCATACTCCATCATGGGAGTCCAGTGTGGATTGGTAAAGGAGCGGGGATGATTACTAGTTTTATAATAGACGAGTAACCGCCCTCGCTTTGCTTCGGATTTCTTATTTTTTTACACCTTGGGTTACATTATTGGAGTTTTATTAAGGATCCCTATTTTTTTTTAAATATAATATAGCCTATGTTACTCGGGGATAGTGTAGCTTCCCAACAGTGAAAGAATTTTTCAAATCGGTTCAGTAATTTCAGAGCCTATTCAATGCAAACAAAAAATCAAATCTTTCCTCTTTATATAATAGTATAGATGATATGTATTTTATTTGTATCTTACAAAGCTTTAATTTTTTTGTTTAATTTTTTTTTCTTTTCTTTTACATAATATTTCTTTCTATTTTATATTCTCTGATGACTTTACGCACGCCGATGCCCTCTATGTTTTTCTTAAGTATCCTTCTTTTAGGTTGCCTGGAAGAAATCGCTATGTAGCGATAAAGCCGCCTGTTGTTTTGTACTTCCATCTTTACTGTTCTTTTTGTACGATTGTATAATATGTGGTGTGCAAACAATAAAGAGTTATCTATCTATCTATTTTAGATAAACTGATTGAACGTTAATTTAGATCAGTTTTTCCAGATTGAACTGTAACTCCGATTTAGAGGTAACATGTAGTAGAAGTTTTTAAATCGATTCATAAACTTTTTCATCATTCATTATTGTATAAAATATTATTTACAGATCATGATTTTTATTCACATTATCATGCGTATTGTGATCACGATATTTACTCACATTCTTATGCGATTATTATTAACGCCGGCAAAAACATAGTCATCATAATTCAGTTCTCATTATAATTATTATGTTAATATCATTTTGTTTCAGCATCTATCTAGATACAATAAATTTAATAGTAGTAGTTGCACAATTTGATATAGTACAATACTTACGATCTTGTTTATGCAAAGATTATTATTTATGTAGATGTAATGAGGTTTAGGTCGAAACGTTATTACTTATTTATTTATTCCGCATGTAGTGTTCTTGAATGATATAATAGTAGGTATATTTCATAGAAGGAATTAAAAGGCTTTGCTTTTTCTACTATTAACTCTTAAAGAGCATAGATCAAAAATTAGATTAAGTCTAGTTCATAATTAAGTCTGAATTTTTGAAGTTCTTCTTTTGGCGGGCTTGGAGTAAAATTTTTACGTTGTGCGTGTACACTGACAGCCAAAAAGCGACATGATGAAGTTAACTGATAATTGATTCCTTTTACAAACAAAGAGTTGTGACATACGGGACGAAATCTTAAGCTATTTATGTTTTGTTGCGATAAATAAGTATAACTTCTTTCTTGCTTGCGTACACACACACACACGTTTTGACCGACTTCAAAAAAGGAGGAGGTATTCAATTCGACTGTATTTTTTTTATGTTTGTTACCTCAGAACTTTCGACTGGGTGAACCGATTTTGATAATTCTTTTTTTAATCGAAAGCTGGTGCTTGTCATGTAGCCCCACTTTTTAAGTGAGATATTATTATGACTAGTAGTCTTTGAGTTATCCCTAATTTTGAAGTCGGTAATTTTTTGTCAAGAATTATTTTAGTAGGTAAATTTAGGGCCTAAAAAGAATGCCTGTCGCTTGATAATGATCGAGAATCGATAAATAATGTTATTCGGGTATATCTATGTTTTAATGATAAAAATGTTACTGTTACTATTAATGTTAATATTCTAATAATATTAGATACTAGCTGCCCGGACAAACTTCGTTCTGTCAAAAGTTTTTTTTTGTTTTGAGATGTGAGCTTTCCTATCTTACAAGTTGAATCAGTCTGCACACAGTGTGCAAATTAGATTAAAATGGGTTAAGTAGTTTAGGAGTCCATTGCGGACAAACAACGTGACACGTAATTTATATATATTAAGATTATAAATGTTAAAGTTTGTTTGTTAGGATGTATGGATGTTTGTTACTCTCACGCAAAAATTACTGAACAGATTTTCATGAAATTTAGCACACATGTAGACCATCATGTAGAATAACACATTAGGTACTTATTATCCCACAAAACTCGGACATAGCACAGCGCTAGTTTTATAATTATGTCTGTGTTCGATAGCGATTTTAAAGATTTAAGTTTAATACCACTTACTGCGCCATTTTCTGAGTGCGACACTTTTCCGTCATTTTGGTAGCTGCAACTCCGCACTCAATGAAACAAACTTTGTTTATTACGAGTAACCGCCCTCGCTTTGCTTCGGTTTTCTTATTTTTTTACACCTTGGGTTCCATTATTGGAGTTTTGTTAAGGATCCCTATTTTTTTTTAAAGTATAATATAGCCTATGTCACCCGGGGATAGTGTAGCGTCCCAACAGTGAAAGAATTTTTCAAATCGGTTCAGTAGTTTCGGAACCTATTCAATGCAAACAAACAATCAAATCTTTCCTCTTTATAATATTAGTACCTATAGATAATCTTACCATAGAATTTTTAATTGTTACTATTGTTATAACAGAATAAATGTTTCTTTCTTTCTTTCTTCTTTTTGTAATTTATTATTACCGAATCACGAATTACGTTTTTCCACTTTACTGGTATAAAAGAAAGCTTTACATTACACGCATGAGTAAATTGAAGTTTTAAATTATACTCTGAACCGCATAGAAAATAACGGTTAAAGTTATTTCTTCATATTTCCAATAATATTATTATGGTTGCGTTACATTCAAATTGAATTAAAGTAAGTTTATTATTACCACATGAAAATAGTATCTACGTGCTTCATTCCATTTTGAGAGTGTAGAAGTGTGTGTGAGAAAGAGAGTGTGTGTGTAGTGTTTATGTTTAGCCCATGTCCACCATATCTTATGCGGTTAATCAAATATTTCTTAAATTTTTGTTAGGTCAATATACAATTAACAAAAATTAAATTTATACTTGTTTATACTATAACATTATACAAATTTTCAACTTCCATGCACCTATAAAAACAATACGCATTAAAGATAGCCAGCATCCATGGGTCACTTATAACATTAGACAGATGATGCAAAAGCGCAACGAGGCTCATGTGCGAGCTCGTAAAACTAGGCAAGAAGCGCACGAAATATTCTACAAAGAACTCAAGACTATAGTAACTACTGCATTATACGCGGAAAGAAAGGCTTATTTTAAATTCTACGTTGCTTCGAATACTCATAAACCTGCCATCATGTGGAGGCACCTCAAGCAACACATCACACTAAAAACTAAGTCCAACATTTCTCTTCCTCCAGACCTCTGTGACCCAGATTTAATAAACGACCACTTTTTAAACATTACCAGTAAAAATGCCCCCTTATCGACAATTACCTTCTATGAGTTTAATAGGCATGGTACAGCAAAGTTTAAGTTCCGGGAGGTGACTGAAGCCGAAGTAAATAAAGCTATTAAATCCTTGCACTCAAATGCTATTGGAGCTGATGGGATCTCGCTTGAAATGCTCTTGCTGACATTGCCCAGTACGTTGAAAATCCTGACTGCTTTAGTTAACATATCTTTTAGAACATGTACTTTCCCCACACTCTGGCAGCAGGCTTTAGTCAAACCCATACCTAAA
>OX638234.1:11220000-11660000 GCA_951805285.1 Thymelicus acteon
TTGAAAAGGTCTTCCAAAAATAGTATGGGTTTTCTAAGACCATATTTGGAATTAGGGGTCCGTTTGCGAAATATTTGGTTTTAAAGTGCTAATTTTGGTTAGAGTCAACTGTCCCCCCTTGCTGGCTAAACGGTTGGAGTTGGACAAGTGAAAAAATTTCAAAAATAATATGATGAATTTACAAGAAAAACTATCATCGCTATGTCAGCATAGCCGCTGTTACTCATTAACTATAATGAGTAATAGTCGATACTTACTCCTTCGGAACCCTACATTGCGCGTGGCCTGACACGAACTTGCCTGGTTTTTGTTTTGATGGTCAGTTGAGCTACCTATTTTCAAGTACCCACAAAACTCTGTTGTTATGTGCTGATTAATAACTCGTTTTCCAGGCCATCTAATGGCAAACAATTCTAGGGCCGTTGTCTAAGATCAGACCACGAAACAGGCCAGATGTAACAAAATTTTGAAGCCTCTGTAACTACTCGTAGATTATCTGCATTTTGGGCGTGTAAGAATACAAATATGACTTAGTACTTGTTCATTTCAATTCTTATCATTTGGTCTGCTGGATTGGTGTTTTTTCTAAGTTAATCATTTGCAAACTAGAAATTTTATTGGTCACCAATAGTTTCTGTTAACGTTCTAACGGCCCGTCTCAATAATGTACTAACAGATGGAAGACTGTGGATGGGGCTACCATTAGTATGTTATCTGTCATATTTGTCAATTTTTGCGTCTGAAAAATTGACAAATATGACAGATAACATACTAAGGGCTTGTTTCACAATCTTCAAGTCCGAAGTAAGCTATTCGTTGGTTAAGTTGACATTTCGTGTATGTAAAATGACACTTTAACGTCACTTTAACCGGCGAATAGCTTATTCAGGACTCTACTTGAAGATTGTGAAACAAGCCCTAAGAGATATAAGAGAATCTGTATGAGTAGTAGTAATAGTTTGTTGTCGTCTTTTGCTATAATTGACGGTTGACCTCATGACCTGAGGCAAGCAGACCACACATTGTCAATTATGAGTTTCAATAACCAACCTTATTAACATGAAACGTAATAAGCACGTATTATAGTCGGATTATGCGTATGTACGAGTATAATAAGCGTTATAATCTAGGTAACCCAATCGTACCTTATTAGGTTGCCTTGGTATAAGCTAGACTGTATTTTTTTGGCTTCAAGTATAAAAACAACTTACATAATGTTCTTATTATTAAAATTGGTGTATTTTTCCTACTGGAAGTGGAACAGTTGATATTTAACCAGAGTTTCCTCTGAGTGGATTGTTGTAGCCCAAATATAAATGAAATGGTCAGTAACCAATGATGATTAGTAGTCACCAGCATTCATCCACATTGATACTAAAATTTACATAAGCACGTGGTACTTTGTATAGTATTGTAAAGTTGTAGTAGTATATTAAACTAATTTGGTACAGTCGGCCGCAGAAAAAGCTTAACATTTTAGTACCTTGTCACATTACATTTCTTGAATTTGTCATAGATGTTGCTAGGAAACCGTCGAAACAGTTACTATTACAAAGTACTAAAATGTTAAGCTACTTCTACGGCCGACTGTACATATAATATGTGTGTGTTTTTATTCTAAACTATAATTTTGAGGAAAGAAGCGAGGAATTTCGGGGAATTGACAACACTGACGCGGGGAATCGAGAAATTATTGGCAGCACTAAGTATTCGGATATTCCGCATCTCGTGTCCGCTCCAATTACTATTTCCGTAGCCCACTGTATTTGCGGTCGAATAGTGGGACTTGACTGACATGTTGACGTTTTTTGTTATATTCTTCCATCATAAGAAACCCTTTAGTCCGGTTTACACGTATTTATTTATAAACCGATTATTTGATTTGAGTCATAGTAGTCTGAACCCCGAAGTTTACAAAAGCTTACATACTTTAAACTAGCTGACACGGCGAACTTCATATCGCCTAACAAACAATTTTTTTTCTAAAATAAAAGTAACCTAAGTTACTCCTTGTTACATCAGCTATCTGTCAGTGAAAGTTACGTCAAAATCGGTCCAACCATTTTCAGAGATTAGCCGGAACAAACAGACAGATGGACAGACAGACAAAAATTGTGAAAAATGTTGTTTTGGTACATGTACCGTGTATACGTACATCCAAATGCACTTAGTAAAAGGCGGTTATTTTAATATTACAAACAGACATTCCAATTTTATTTATTTCTATAGATAATCACGTGCTTGTACATTAAGCTTGTTTTTACTAAATGCTTGTTTTTACTAAATCGTTATTCGTTACCAAATCTATTACTGATTATGCCCCAGATTAGTTATCAACCTAAATTAGGGATTATGAATATGATTGATAAGGTATAAAAATCTCCTTGCAAAGTTTACGTGATTAAAGCAAGCGATTTACCAATAGATACTTTTTAAATAAATAAAATAAATAAGCGGTATACACTCATAGCCCCACACTAGGATTCCCTGGGTTATGACTCATGAGTGCCATGGACAAGATACAGAGATTATGAAGCATCGATATATAAAGTGATCGAAGTTACCAAGAAAAAAATAATCGACTTCAAAATAACTCAAAAAGTCCTCGTCAGATCTAGCCCAAATTTAAGTGGGATCACATGACAAGCACCAGCTTTCGATTAAAAAAAGAATCATCAAAATCGGTTCACCCAGTCCAAAGTTCTAAGGTAACAAACATTAAAAAAAACAGAATTGAATACCTGTTCCTTTTTTGAAATCGGTTAAAAAACAGAATTAATAATAAGTCAAAACAAAAAAATTTAAAGGTAGATAAAGTAGATCATCTTCTAAACCTTGATTACCAAACAGCAATAACATTTGCAAATAACAGCTGATCAACCATGTACCATGTACCAATGTAATAGGTGTTTTATAGTTTCATGTTTTCTATCACACATGGATGCTCTCACGCGATTTCAGTCACGCATACAAAGTGATGAAATCTTTTCAATGCAGCGTTCGTCTTTGTTCGTCTACCTTCGTTCGTATACCTAAATCAATGATAAATCAATGAAAGTTTATCTCAAAAACATCAAATAATATTATGTTGATGTTCATTATTATCTAAATGACAATAATTAATGGCAGGCTAACCTCTCCTCGAATCCGCACTGGATCAGAGTTATGGATTTTGGTTTAGGCCTCTTCAAGAGAAGAGACCCGTGCTCAATAGGGAGCCGAATGGGTTGAGGTCATGTTACTGGTGTAAGAGGTTCCATCCATCTTCAAGGCGTCCAAGCCAACCTCCTCTGCTTGTGGTGCAACCTGCTGAACAACTTTAGAGCTTTTTGGTTACTCGCCAAAGCGGTTGAGACCAACTTCTGTCGGCCTACACTGCCTCCACTGGTAAAACCGGATGGCTCCTTGGTTCACACGGCTAAAGAGAAAGCAGACCTGTTTGCATCTCTGTTTGCCGAAAATTCGCGTCTAGATGCTGGCAACAACGTACCACCTATAATACCTCACTGCGGTACTTTTATGTCAGAAGTTCGCATTACTAACAAAGAGGTTCTCAAAACTCTGCGGTGTCTGGACGTGAATAAAGCCAGTGGACCTGATGAAATTCCAGCGGTTGTGCTAAAGGCTTGTGCACCCGAGATGTCTCCTGTGCTGACGCGTTTGTTCTGGATCAGTGCCTAAATCCTGGAAGCTTGCCAATGTGCAGCCCGTACCCAAGAAAGGCAGCCGTGCTGACCCCACCAACTATCGGCCTATCTCAATTACTTCCATACTCTGTAAGATTATGGAACGTACATTGAATAGACGCCTCATGACATACCTAGAGCAAAATGATCTCTTTAGTGACCGGCAGTACGGGTTTCGCCGAAACCGGTCAACAGGGGATCTTCTAGCGTATGCCACACACATATGGGACGAGGACCTCGAGAAAAATGGGGAGGCGCTTGCTGTCTCCCTTGACGTCTCGAAGGCCTTCGATAAGATCTGGCACGCTAGCCTCTTAAACAAGCTTCCAGCTTACGGCATATGCCCTGCCCTTATCAACTGGGTAGAAGATTTCCTGAGCGACCGGTCTTTCCGGGTTGTAGTCGAAGGTAGTTCATCAGAAACGATGACTACAAATGCCGGAGTTCCTCAGGGGTCCGTTCTCTCCGCCACTCTATTCTTGCTACACATTAATGACCTGCTCATGCCCGGTATTTATGGGTACGCTGATGATAGCACAGTGGTAGAGAGATACCTACCGAGTTCCAAGGCCAGTAGGCTCGAAATTCAGTCAGAAAGAGAGGCGATGGTGGAACGTGTGAATCTCACACTTCGGGCTGTGTCCTAGTGGGGCGAAGCCAATCTTGTGAGATTCAACGCCACTAAAACACAGACATGTCTCTTCACCGCCAAAAGGAGCCCGCTCACCTTGGCTCCTACTTTTCAGGATGTGCCCTTGGATTACACCGACTGCCTTCAGTTATTAGGAGTTGAGATATCCTCCAAGCTCAACTTTGGGCGGTTCAACGAATCCAAAGTTAAAGTTGGTGCAAGGAAACTTGGCGTCCTTGCGAAGGTCCGGCGGTACTTCACACCGAAGCAACTGTTAACGTTATACAAAGCTCAGGTTCGGCCGTATGTGGAGTACTGTTCTCACATTTGGGCAGGTGCAGCCAAATGTCACCTTTCTGCTTTGGATTCGATGGAGAGGCGTGCAAAGAGGCTCATTGGTGACCCAGATCTGGTTAAGACCAATCTGCAAAGCCTTGAGCACAGGCGCAGAGTAGCCAGCAGTTTTCTATAGGGCACATTTTGGAGAGTGTGCGCAGGAATTATTTGAATTAATTCCCCCTTCCCCATTTCTCCATCGAACGACACGACGCACGGCGGGTATCCACCCTTTCGTGGTGAACATCCCACCGGTACGGACAACGCGGTTTGCGTCCTCATTCATTATGCGCACCGCGAAGGATTGATTGGAATAACTTGCCTGCGTCTGCGTTCCCGCCCACCTATGACGTGGATGTATTCAAGAAAAGAGTGAATAGGCTTTTATTAAGTTAGTGCGCTCACCATCCTAGACCACATCTCCACTTACCATCAGGTGGGATTATGGTCAAGCATTAGCTTATTGTAAGTAAAAAAAAAAAACGAAGTAATGGCGAACCCCAGTCTCCCCAGTGAAAGAACTCTCTGCCTTGTATCACTCAGTTTAATCCCTTTTAGAGGTGAGGCGTATTTATCGTAACAGTTAAAACAAACAGGTATTTCAAAGTAACAGCATGTAACAGTTATCTCAATACTGAAAAAACAGTTCCTGCCTGTTTCGCCTGTTCCACAAACATGAACCTAGTAACAACTAACATAACAAGTAACAACACAGTATAATAACAGACACATCCTTGTCTATCTCATTGTAATGACACTTGCTAAAAAGAGAAGCACCTAGTATTTTGCGTTGCTTTTCACTCACGCTTACGCAGTTATACTGTACTAAAAAGAGAACGAGATAGTATTTATTATCCCTGAAATACATTTGGTAGTTGTCACTGGAAGAAACAGCTTGAAAAAGTGGTTTCTAAATTAAGTCGTATTACCTATCTGTTACCCGACTTTCTTTCCGGATACATTGTTGAAATTATGTCGCGATTTCTTCCTATCAATGTTTACCATCTAGTTTTATTTAAAGGATATTACAATAGTTTACTTTTATAATATGATTTTAAAAATGTCAAGATCGCTTCTTTCGTTGACATATTTTTAAAATTTAAATTTTCCTTTATATGCTTTCTTTGGGACGAAATGAAAATTAAAAAAAATCTTTCTGAAGTAAATTAGTGTAATGGGTACGTTATGGCGGAGCTTTTCAATACAATTAATTCAATTCAATGTATTTGTTGTTTTAAACGCGAAATACCCTAATAGGGACCTAACGGAATAGAAAATTGCGCCAATTGCCCGCCAAATATTCTCACCCGCCGCCCCATTCAAATTTGGCTGTAACCAGGGGCGTAGCTACCGCCGTATCAGCCGTATCAATTATACGGGGCCCCGGGGCTGAGGGGGCCTCCAATGCGCCTTAGAAAAAATTCGTGAAATGATCCGGAAATTAATTATTATGATTCGAAAAATGTTCCGGAAAGCATCGATACTTCATTGAAAAATGAAATCAACAATAAAATAACTTTCTGGACCATCTTTCATCGTATTAATGCATTAATTACTTTAGCATCATGCAATTTATCTTTAAGAGGCCATGATTCTAAATCTGGAAACTCGACGAATTGAAGACAAACAGGCAGTACAGATAATAAGAAGAAAACATTCTTTAAATGCCCTAATCAAAATTTAAATAAAATATATAATGTAAAAAAAAATACGTTCTACACGACTCATGATGCTCTCCGGAACTGAGTGCTGCGCGGACATGCCGGCGGCGGCAACCTGATGACACAGCGCTCTGGGAATACCTCAGGAGGAAACTCATCCTACACGTAGCACAGCTCATTCTACAGTTAGCACGTGCATGGTAAAACTGATCGGGAGAATCGGACCGTAGAAGTTCTCCACGAGTCTCATCGGTGTGGATAAAACTTCAATTCGGCCATGAGCTTCGTAAAGCATGAGCAGATACCTCGCTCGCAGTGAAGCACTCCTTAGCCCGGTTTAGAACATCAAGCTTTTTGGAAACCAACTTAGCCTTGGCTTCCAAATGACGCTGATACTACACATCACTCGAGATGTCAACTCCCAGAATCATACTCTTACAACAATTTTAGTGATGAGCGCGGAGCCCTGGAATTGAAGCACTATGAAAAATGAAATGAAATGAAATGAAATGAAATACATGTATTCGAGGATACCAAATGCAGCACATAACAAAAAAAATGCGTTAAAGGAAAGAACTAAAGATAACAAAAAATGAAAATATAACTAACATAAAACAAGTACCTCGTCATATATTTATGGGCGCTTGTGCTGCGGCGTGGCCCCCGAACAGGCCCAGACTCAGCATAAGCCGTGCTACACAACATAAGCCGTGTAAGCACAGCGCTGATATTTCAGCCTGGTCCTTTTTCTTTTTCCCATGAAGGAAGCTCGGTCATACTAATTGCGCGAAATCAGTCCTCAGTTAAAATACTTACAGGTATTTTATTTGAATTGAATTACGAGTATATAAAAAAAACTATCATAATATTTAAGAAAACACAGGAACTCTCATCATTTATCTATCTATGCACATAGTACGGGTGGTTCAAGGACAGCTAAACGTGTTTATACGATCCTCGCGCCCCGCACTCGCCGCGCATGCCGCATTCCGCGTTCAGACTTCAGAGACATTATGTGCGACCACATACAAAATATTATGATGCTAACGCATAGTGCAACTGTGTCTCGTCAAGCTTGAGGTGCGCTTGCCCTACGAGTAACAAGGGAGCGACAATTGTAATGTTTTGTCAAAAATAAAAAACAATGTAAGTATTAAGTTTATTGTAATAATATTATATATAATAGTCACTGTAAACTACATTTTGAATTAATAAATATAGTATAAGAATGATTTATTTAATTGATTAAAAATTAATTTTTTTTTTTTGCTCTTCGAGAAGCAATATTTTATATTTTATTCTAAAAGTGTGTATTCCTTTCAGAATACGGAGGGGAGGCGGCAAGTTGTTCCAAATCTTTGCGGCACTGTACTTGAAACTACCTCCAAACGCGGCGGTGCGGCAGCGAGGATTCAATAGCTTACAGGAGAATTTTAACCGAATGTTCCGGCTGTTTGACCAGCTCAGCTTGCTGTATAAATATGTCGGTTGTTTGTTTTTAATGATACCAAATAAAAGCGTAGCAAGGTGTAGTTTCCTGCGGTACTCCATTTTTAGTATGTTCGCATGGTTAAGGAAAGGAGTGACATGTGCACGTGGTGGTATGTTGAAACAATAGCGTGCACAGGCGTTCTGCACACGCTGTATTACTTTTTTTGTGCGCACAAGGAGGCGTGGCCTGATAAGAGCGTCCGCATAGTTAAATCTAGATAATATTAAAGATTCACAGAGGTTTATACGGAGAGTAGGGGATAAAAAGTTTCGTATCCGGTATAAGACTTTTAATCTGTAAAAACAATTACGTACAATTTCAGAAATATGTTTCTCGAAACGAAGGTTTTCGTCAATAATAACGCCTAGGTTTCGAGTTTCATAAACCCTTGCGATAGGCTCCATATTAATTGTCACGACTGGATTGGTTTCATCAATCTTACGGATCTGTTTCGGTGTACCCAGAATAATAAATTTGGTTTTTTTGGGGTTCAGAACTAGGGTATTTTGTTCAGACCATAGGGATACACGAGCTAAGTCAGAATTTAGCTTGGCTACCGCGGAGCCAGTGTCAGCGGGTTTGCATGATATATAGACCTGCAGATCGTCAGCGTACATATGGTACTTACAATGTTCAATGTTATTGATGACATCCGCGCTGTATAGTATGAAGAGCAAAGGTCCCAATATGGATCCCTGCGGGACACCTTGGCTCAAAGGCTGGGATGTGGACTCAATTTTTGCACCACTGGAACTCTGCTGGAGTTCAACTTTCTGAGAGCGTTTAGCGAAGTAGCTATCAAACCACCTGACTGACTCAACACTTAGTCCGTAATATGACAGCTTCGAGAGTAGAAGATTAATATTTATAGAATCAAATGCCCGTGAAAAATCTAGTAGAGTAAGAATAGTGCCCTCCCCTTTGTCCTGTGCCGAGAGAATATCATCCACTACCTCCATCAAAGCAGTGGTTGTACTATGTCGCTTCCGGAAACCAGATTGATGCGTTGGTAAGATATTATTATCTTCAAGATAAGCGGAAAGTTGTTGACACGCTGCCTTCTCTAAGACTTTGGAGAGACATGGCAAGACACTAATGGGCCGGAGGTCCGCTGCACTAAGAGGGTTATTATTCTTAGGAATCGGCTTGACAATAGCTTGCTGCCATATGTCAGGGAAGGTATATGTCTCAAATGACTTATTTATAATCGATGTAAGAACCGCTAGACACTCCGGTAGCATAAGTTTTATCATCTCCAGTGATATACCGTCGCAGCCGATGGCATTAGAGTGAAGACTGCCAACTATTTTCGCTACCTCAGCTTCAGTGACTGGTTTGAAACAGAAGGTGGCCTGCGAGAAGCGGCTGAATTCAAAGCGTGTCAGCGTAGACAACGAGACGGTATTCTTCCCGGGAACATTAAGAAAATGTTTATTAATTGCGTTAGCATCATTAAACTGTGCAGGAAGAGAATTGTCCTTGCTGCCCTTAAATCGCACGTGTTTTTTTATATGGTTCAAATGGGGTTTTCTTAGTGGTAAAAGCGCCAACTTGTGTCTTCGTGGGGTTGAACTCGACTAAATTAAGTCACCCCTATTCCGAGACTTGCTCCAGAGAGTTCTTGACTTCAGACACCATTTTAAGCCTGCTATCCGCCACTTGCAAGTTTTGCAACTGAGAGGAATTAAGGGGAGCTGTGTAGTGGGCATCCCCTGTGCTGTCATCTGCATGGCAACAGTTGCCACTCATGCCATGTCATTCATATGCAGAATGAACAGCGTAGGAGATACCACAGACCCTTGGGGAACACCAGCATTTTATAGGTTTCATATCTGAGCAACAACCATCTACTACATCCTTGATATGTTGTTCAGATAGAAAGCTGACTACCCAACTGCATAACCTCTCACAGCGACCGTAAGATGTTGACTTCGTGAGACCTCCCTGTGCCAGTCCTGGTCACAGCCTTTAGCAAAATCTAGGCTGACTGCCAGTGCTTCCCCGTTGCGATCAATAGCCTGACGATGCCTACAGGTGCGTAAGATAAATTTGATGATCACCAGCTGAACGACCGTCGCAAAAACTGTATAGTCGATCACAGATGAGCTGATGATCTTCCAGATATCCCAGGAGCTCCATTACCATTGCAAGCATGGAGGCTATAGGCTTATCGCTATAGGCCTGTGGTTAGCCAGATCACTGAGATCGCCCATTATGTGGATGGAATGAAAAAGGGTAACCTTCCACGAAGACGTACCATGTGGCATAAGATAGAATAAGAATAAGTACGTTAAGACGGGGAATCAACCAGCCCCGGATTTACAATTTTTTCGAAGCGGGGCAGAAACTTGATAGTGATAGAGATAAGATAAAAAAAGTCACAAATAATATAATAGTTGGCATTTTTCGTGAATGGGACAATAAGAACTCTTTTTTAATAAATGTATTTATTCTTCCAACCAGGTTTCCGTATGCTAGGCGCTTTGTGCAGCAAGTTTTTTTTTTTTATTTTTAATCATAATATATTATGATTTTTGCGCTCCCTGAATTGCCGCCCGGGGCAAGTGCCCCGGTTTGCCTCTCTCCCCCTAGATCCGGGGCTGGAATCAACTCGGGAGCACACATCTTTAACACCACTGCGTGAATACCGTCTGGTCCTCTCAACTTCTTGGTATCAAGTTCTCACAGGTTTTTAGGCGGAGGCGATCCCTCTATCATCAAGAGTTGAGTTGGCGGCAAAAAGGATGCCAAGAGGTTCGGCATTCCTCTTTGCCGTATGGACCACGGAGTCGTCCGATTTACGCAGTTGTGGAAGAGACGAAGTTACCCTCAGCAGCTTGAGCTAGCGACCAGAATTCGACTACCAGAGGGGTAATCGTCCATTCGCTAGCCAGTTCTGCCGATGAACTTTAAATTGCCTTCCTTTTAGTCATTTGCTTCTTTGCTGACCAGGAGGCAGCGTTAAACTTTGTATTAAGCCCTGAGGTGGATAGATCTATAAGCGTGCACGCGTATGACCATGTCGTTGACAATGACCATGATGCCCTGCCGTATCACATCGGCTACTGAGTCTGCGCTCGCGTTCGGATCTCCCGAAACGAAACAGAGCTGCCCTCAGATTAAAATTTTAGAGTATTGATTGTATGAGGTTTATTATTAATCGCGCCGATGTTAGTATATTATATTTGTTTTAATTCACGCTAGCTTTTTTATTTCTTTCGAGCCCTTGAGTCGAGAGGGGGCCTCCGGCAAAAATTTGATACGGGGCCCCGGAAGGGCTAGCTACGCCACTGGCTGTAACGACGGTTCGGGGCTGCTTTTTATTTATTTATTACACACCAAACAAGGTTATAAAAGCTTTACAATACTAACGCCCCCAGTTATCAAGTGCGCCGCCACCCCAGGTATCGTTACGACCACCTTCATAGCCGCTGCCACCAAGAAGAACGTATGGTCATCAGCTCATAAGAAACTTTGTACCTAGATGAGGTAATAATATTAAATCTGAAATTGATTAAAACATTATGAATCTTTTTATCATGGATTTTCAGCCTTTTACGGTGGTTGAGGATCGTGGTTTTCGGGAATTGATGGCATACGCATTTCCCAGTTACACAATCTCGACTAGGAAATTTTTCGCCAATAATCTGTTGCCGTCAGTATATGAAAAGGTAAAAGCAGAATTTAAAGAAACTATACGTACTCAATAAACTTCAACTAACAAAGGAACAATACAGTAAAATAACAGACACATACAATGCATGGCTGTTACTTTATCTATATCTCATATCTTTGTCTATCTCATTGTATTGACCTTTGCTAAAAAGAGAAGCACCTAGTATTTTGCATTGCTTTTCACTCACGCTTGCGCAGTCATACTGTACTAAAAAGAGAACGAGATAGTATTTATTATCCCTGAAGTACAGTTGGTAGTTGTCATTAGAAGAAACATCTTGAAAAAGTGGTTTCGAAATTAAGTCGTATTATCTGTTACCAAACTTTCTTCTCGGATACATTGTTGGAATTATGCCACGATTTCTAGTTATTAATTTTTATCATGTAGTTTTTTTAAAGGATATTGCAATGTTTTGTTATTGTAATATGATTTAAAAAATTTAAAGACTACTTCTTTTAATTTTTTAATATAAAAAACTAATTTTACTATTTTGTCTATATTACTATTCTTCTATAGGGAAAAAGGCAATGTGGATATTCGAACGCTTACATTGCTGTATTATGTTGACATATCTAAATCAATTTTTGATCTAATTTTTGATCAACACAAAAATCTGATTTTAGTAGGAAGAAACCTCAAATCTCATACAATTTGCCGTATTTTTTAAGAATCTACGGTGTTTACGAAAGAATCTACCGTAATTTGGACCTGGCAACACTAGTGGGCATTGGATTCGTATGTTATTCAGTACAGGCGTAGAAAAATAACAGGCTGTTATTTATTAACAGATATTTGTGCCTGTTATTTTTGTGTAACAGTAACAGTGATAACAGATATAAGTTTAACCTGTTATAACCCACCTCTAATCCCTTTCGTGTCATTCGGAGACAGTATAGCTTGTAGTGTTCTTTAATTGTCTACTCCAGGGATTATTTCTATACAGTAAGTTACATAAAAATTCTTAGTCATGTTATCTTTGTGTGAGAGTCCAAGGGCCCTGTCATTGTCGTTTCGTATCGTAACGTAAAGTTCTGATAATTTTGGAGATAAAATTACAAATACTGTACAATAATATGACACGATAGTGAACGAAGCAAATAACGATATCTGTCGAAAAATGTTATCAATTTGTATTTATGTCACAAGTTTACCAGTACTCCCAGTAGGAATTGTTTGTACCCGCCGCGATACCATATAAAGTATTGAATTCAGCTGTGAAAGGCCAAAAATATACTTAATTTGTATAACGAGAACTGAATCTGAACTGGTAACGAATATTATATGTACTACAACATAGTTTTAAGTTTTGCGAAGGTTCCGCTACAATAGAATAGATATGGCTTCTTCATTCATGTCATGGTTTATCTAGATTCTAGTTGATTACTTTTTGACATGACTTGGCGACGAGGCGAAGGTGATGCTAATATAAGATCTAGGTAAACCAATAAATGACATGAATGAAGAAGCCATATCTGTGGTATATTATTGTGTCATAGAGAGGGTAACTTAATAAAAACAGTGTTAAACCAACTAGCGTGTGTTTCACTACATGGTGGCAGCGGTGTGTCAATTATTATATATTTTCTTTGCTAAATCGCGATAACAAGTATTTAAACAGTGTTAGTTTTGTTTATTAGGCGATATTATATAATAATTAGTGCCTAACAATGGAACACGCGCGTCCTCCAGCGGAATTATCACTCGAAGGTGGGCCGGCCGCGCGGGCCGAGTCATGGCGCCGGTGGCGTAAGCTGTTCGATGTGTTCATAAAAGCCTCTGGAGTGAGCAAGGAGCCGAAGGAAGTTCAGGCTAGTCTGTTGGTTAACCTCATAGGTCCGGCGGGGTACGAGGTCTTCAGCACGTTTACGTTCGAGAAAAATGAAGATGAGAACGATATAAAGTGTGTCTTGGAGAAGTTCGATAAGTACTTTGGTGCTAAACCGAATATTACGTTGAGACGCTTCAAATTCTTTACCCGCAATCAAGATGAAAGAGAAAATATCGACGAATACGTTACCGCTTTGCGACTTTTAAGCCAGCAGTGTGAGTTTGGTGATTTGCACGAAAGTTTAATACGCGACAAGATCGTTTGTGGCATTAATAATAATACGGTGAGGGACCGTTTACTGCGCACGGATGAGCTGACATTGTCGAAAGCGATACAAATTTGTCAGGCGGCTGAGATATCCAGGGAGGAAAGCCTATGTTTACACGGAAGTTCCGAAGAGGTGCAGGTGAATGCGATGTCAGGTCGTGAAGTCCGTACTCGTAGTCAAATACGAGGCGGCCGAGCGCGGCACCGAAGTAGTGCGGAGCGAGGGGCGCCGCGCACCGGGGGCTCCGGCGCAGGCGCCGGGGCTGTGCGCTACGCTTGCGCCCGCTGTGGTGCTCAGCGATGTCCAGGCGGAGACCGGTGTCCAGCTCGAGATGCGTTGTGTTTTGCGTGTGACAAGAAAGGTCATTTTTCGCGAGTGTGTAAGCGAAGGGAAGTGAAACATAAAGTGTTAAATCTTAGTGTAGATACGTCAGAAAGTGACAGTGAGGTGTTTTACGTCAGCACTATTGCTGGGGACCGAAGGTCGGGTGAGTCGATGAAGGAGTGGGTGAAATACATGTCGTGTAACGGTAAACGATTTCTGCTTAAAATTGATACTGGTTCGATGATAAATGTAATATCAAAATATGAATTTTTAAATTTAGGGTTATCTCTTAACAAGCTCAAGCCGTTTACTAAACGAGTACATTCTTTTACGGGAAATCGTTTGCCTATAATTGGTATTGATAATTTGAGTATTAATTATAATAATAAGTCGTATATTTTACCGTTTGTAGTAGCGGATATGAACTGTCAAAACATATTAGGGTTAGAAGCATGTATTTCTATGAAGTTAATTAAGCAAGTAGATTTGATAAATTTTGATAAGTATTCAAGTTTATTCGAAGGACTAGGAAGGCTACCCGGTAAACATAATATTGTAATCGATAAGACGGTCCGACCTGTCATATGCCCCACAAGGAAAATTCCTTTAGGGCTTAAGGATAAATTATTAGTTGAGTTGGATAGAATGGAACAGCTAGGTGTCATTAGAAAGGTTACACACCCGACGGACTGGGTTAATGCAATTGTGTTAGTAGCTAAAAAGGATGGTAGCATTCGCGTGTGTTTGGATCCTAGACCTCTAAACCGAGCGATACGGCGCGCGCAGTTCACGTTGCCCACGGTGACCGAGCTGGCCGTGAAGCTGCGTGGCGCCCGCGTGTTCAGCGTGCTGGACGCCCGCTGCGGCTTCTGGATGGTTCAGATAGATGACGCCAGCGCCGACCTCTGCACATTCGGTACACCTTTTGGGCGATATCAATTTTTACGCTTACCGTACGGTATAAGTTGTGCACCTGAAATTTTTCATGCAAAACTGAGACAACATTTAGAGGACTTGGAAGGCGTGGAGTCATTTATCGATGACGTCATAGTATGGGGTAGCACGAAGGAGGAGCACGATAGAAGGTTGGAATTATTACTGCAACGCGCGCAGCAAACAGGTATTAGGTTCAATCGTGATAAATGTAAGTTTGGTGTGAGTGAAATTAATTATCTCGGTCACAAGTTCGATGCTACTGGGATGCGAGCCGACGAATGTAAGGTTAAGGCGATACTGGACATGCCTCAGCCAACCGATAGGAAGTCACTGGAGAGATTTCTAGGGATGGTGAATTACCTGTCAAAGTTTATACAAAATTGTTCAGAGAGCGTGAACGTTCTGCGCTCCTTGTTAAAGAAGGACGCTGAGTGGCTGTGGGAGGCGCACCATTCGAAAGCGATCGAAGCGCTTAAACTTAAAGTAGCGAGTGCACCGGTGCTGGCGCTGTACTCGCCGTATGCCCCGGTGGTGGTGTCGGTGGACGCGAGCGGCGTGGCGCTGGGCGCCGTGCTGCTGCAGGACGGCCGCCCGGTGGAGTTCGCCTCGCTCACGCTCTCCGACACACAAACGAGGTATGCCCAGATTGAGAAAGAGATGCTTGCGATCGTGTTCGCTGTGGAACGCTTCAGGCAGTACATATATGGTAGGTCTGACGTCACAGTTCACACGGACCATAAGCCACTGGAAGCCCTCTTTAACAAGCCGTTAGTTTCAGTGCCGGTTCGATTGCAACGAATGATGATGAGAGTGCAAGGTTTCGATATTAAAGTTATTTATACACCCGGCAAGTACATGTATATAGCGGATACGTTGTCGCGGGCCCCGCTGAATGAAGTGATGCACGATCGCGTGTCCGATGAGGTAGATTTGCAAACCTGTTTCTTGCTAGATTACGTTTCGTACAGTAGCGAGAAAATGCAATTAATTAAAAATGAAACGGAGTTGGATGGTGACTGTAAACGGTTAATCTATTATATAAATAACGGTTGGCCAAAAAATAGGCGGGACATTAACGATCGTATCAATGTATTTTGGCCGTATCGCGATCAACTACACTATAGCGGGGGAATAATTTTCAAGGGGGAATGTATATTTATTCCGCGAGCGTTACGAGAGGATATGTTGAAGATAGTGCACGAGGGTCATTTAGGCATCGAGCGGTGCAAGCGACGCGCCCGGGAGGTGATGTTCTGGCCGGGGCTCAGCGAGGACGTAGAGCGCGTGGTGCGGCGGTGCGCGGCGTGCGCCCTGCACGCGCCCCGCCCGCGCCGCCAGCCACTCGCGCAGCACCCGGTGCCGCCCCTGCCCTGGCACAAGCTTGCCTCCGATATATTTGAGTACAAAAGAAGTAGGTATATTATTCTCGTCGACTACTTCTCGAACTATGTTGAGGTGGGGGAGTTGACCAGCATGAGTAGCAAACAGGTTGTCAACTTCATGAAAGCACAGTTTGCGCGACACGGGATACCAGCCGAGATAGTGACGGACAATGGCCCTGCGTACAGTTCCATGGAATTTAAAAAGTTTATGCAGGAGTGGCAAGTACGCCATATTACGTCATCGCCCCACCATCCTCAGTCGAACGGGAAGAGCGAGAGAACTGTTCAGACGGTTAAGAATCTACTTAAAAAGTGTTTGGATTCTGGAGAGGATTTTAACTTAAGTTTATTAAATTTTCGATCTACACCTAGACACGACTTAGACTCTCCGGCGCAAATGCTTATGGGTCGACGGTTACGAACGAAATTACCTATTACTTCCGAATTGTTGACCGAACCGGTCGATAATGAGAGCAATTATCGCAATCTGATGTCACAAAGGGCTAATGATAAAAAGATATATGATAAGACGGCGAAGCCATTAAGGCCCGCTTTGGTGGGCGAAAAGGCAACGTTAATAAGCAACGGTGAACGAAAACCGGTTTTAATCGTAAATCATGCCTCGGAACCACGGTCGTTAATAGTGGAAGATAAAAACGGGCGTAGATACCGGCGGACGCGCGGTCAACTCGTGGTGCGCACGGCGCGGACGGGTTGTCGACGCGCGGCGACGCCCGTATCGCAGGCACCGCCGCCGCCGTCGCCGGCTTGCTACTTTCGGTCTGCGAGCACTACCACTCGGTGCCGCCGTAGAAAAGTAACCGATCCGGGTAACAGTGAGCAGCCGCAAGAGTTATCACCAAACGGTAGTGTGTTAGCCAGTACGCCGTCACCATCACCCCCCAAGGTTAATATAGAGAGGTCTAGGGAACGAACGGCACGAATGCTGTCCAATTTAATTTTTGGTTCGTCTAAAGAATAAGATTAGGTGACTTTGTCTCTAGCATTAATCTGTTATTACTAATTAGTATTAATTATCATTGTGGTTTGTTTATATTTGCATGTGCATAATTAAGTGTAATAAATTAAATTTTGCACTTCAAAAAAAAAAAAAAAAAACTGTCTTATGATTATATAGTTTTCTGAATTGTTTTTATGAATTTTCTTGTATATATGAGTATCTAGTGTAGAGAGCATAGTAGGTACCTATTTGTACTTTTTTTTTGAGTGTGCCTATTAAATAAGTTACGCTAAATGTGTTATATGTACGTACATATAACTGAATGCTGTTAAATGCCTACAGTTAGTTACATTCATTTTTTTTTGTTTTAAGGGGAAAGATGTGGTATATTATTGTGTCATAGAGAGGGTAACTTAATAAAAACAGTGTTAAACCAACTAGCGTGTGTTTCACTACAATATCTATTCTGTTGTAGCGGAACCTTCTCAAAACTCTAAACTATGTTGTAGTATTTGATATTCTTTACCAGTTCAGAGTAAATTCTCGTCACGAATCTAATAGAGGTTTGCGAGGTAGCGTAGCAGAAGCAAAGCAAACCACCAATAGGATTAATTATTTTTCTCGTAATGAAATAATCCTACTTCTAGAATTGTACCCGCACGCCTTCCTACTTCGCACTTTCGCACAGCTTTGGTGGATTCGCAGATTTCGCAGTCTAAACGGTATCTGTATGACTTTATTCTGTACCACCCAGTTTGCCCTATCTTACGACTATGGTCAAACTTGCGAAGTGGAAAGTGTGGTAACTTCCTTGATAGCTATAAGCCTTCCACCTCCTTTCTGAAATACTTAAATTATCAAATATTTTTACGCATTTCGCGAACTGAGAGAACTCTCAAGTATGCAAGCTTACGATGTTCTTTCTTATGTAAGTCAGAGGCATAATATTGACTGATAAATGGACTTCACGTACATAAATCAAATCCTGTCACTCCAATAGCTCTGTCAGTGGATTTACAGGCCAAACACGTGAATATTTGGCAGTAAGCCACGCGACTGAAAATATGGAGTAGGCTATGTTATCTACTGTATGGAAATCCTTATCTTTCTGCCTACGTACTTATCGATACATAATATTAGTCCCCCGAATGTACTCTGTTGAATCACCGTGGATTATGTGGCTATGGTTTTTAGAATAAGACAATGTATTATATTTTCAAACTAGTATTCGGTTGCGGCTTCACCCGCGTGGCAGTGTCTTCATTAAACGAAGTAAAAAATATTTTATATTATGTATAGACGCCCAAGTCATACCAAGGGAACATAAACTGTGATAAAGTCTTTCCTTTGTTCTTATCCTGGATTAAGTTTCATCTTAATATGTATGACTCTATCAGACTTGGGTGATGCACATACATTTATTACCTGTCTTTTATCTATACTTCTACGAGTATACTAATATATAAAGAGGAAAGATTTGATTTTTTGTTTGCATTGAATAGGCTCCGAAACTGCTGCACCGATTTCAAAAATTCTTTCACTGTTGGGAAGTTACACTATTCCCGAGTAACATAGGCTATATTGTATTTTCAAAAAAATTAGGGATCCTTAATAAAACTCCAATAAGTTGTAAAAAAATAAGAAAACCGAAGCAAAGCGAGGGCGGTTACTCGTCATAAATAAATACATAATCGCCAATAGCAGACAAACCAATAGATGGTTCAGTTGATCTTATTTTTCTTGGCCGGCAACGCATCAGTGATGCGGGATCACTGATGCCTTTGGTGTTGCTGATGTTCATGGGCGACGATAGCCACCTACCATCAGGTAGAAACGTCAGCTCGGTTTTTGGCTATTTCCATAAAAAAAGCGGCCAAGTGCGAGTCGGACTCGCCCATGAAGGGTTCCGTAGCAGCAAGTAACATAATATAAAAATTCTTGTAGTTTGTTGTAACTTTAATCGACGTAAATTGCGGTTTACGATTTATGACGTATTAAAAAAAAAACTACTTACTAGATCTCGTTCAAACCAATTTTCGTTGGAAGTTTGCATGGTAATGTACATCATATATTTTTTTTAGTTTTATCATTCTCTTAGTTTAGAAGTTACAGGGGGGGGGACACACATTTTACCACTTTGGAAGTGTCTCTCGCGCAAACTATTCAGTTTAAAAAAAAATTATATTAGAAACCTCAATATCATTTTTGAAGACCTATCCATAGATACCCCACACGTATGGGTTTGATGAAAAAAAAATTTTTGAGTTTCAGCTCGAAGTATGGGGAGGCCCCAAAATTTACTGTTTTTTTCTATTTTTGTGTGAAAATCTTAATGCGGTTCACAGAATACATCTACATACCAAGTTTCAACAGTATAGTTCTTATAGTTTCGGAAAAAAGTGGCTGTGACATACGGACGGACAGACAGACAGACAGACAGACAGACATGACGAATCTATAAGGGTTCCGTTTTTTGCCATTTGGCTACGGAACCCTAAAAAACACGTAAAAAACATTATGGATGATTTTGAGGGGATAAAATGTAATTATAAACAATTTGTTCCACTTATAATCCTACTAATATTATAAATGTGAAAGTTTGTGAGTTTGGATGTTTGGATGTTTGTGTTACAATCACGCAAAAACGGCTGATCGGATATAGATGAAAATTGGCATGTATGTAGTTTAATACCTAGAATAAAGTATAGGATACTTTTTATCCCGAGATATTGATCTATTCCCGAGGGAGAAGAAGTAAACTAAATGGTAATAGGAAAACAGTTTTGACGTTTGTCTTCACAGTGACATTAGAAAACTCAAAACAGCTGATTGAGTGATTAAATTATATTAATGGTTCATTGTTTTAATATGTTTATTAACAAACACATAAAAAAATTGTGATGAGGCACATTGTGATAATTTTTGTCATACACTGGAAGCTGTAGTAGCCATCGATCTCGTATAAAATCAAATAAAGCCAACACAGCATTTTTTACGCGTAATTAAGGCTGCTTTCACATCAGCGTTTGTCAAGAGTTCCTCGCGCCCAACTCTTAATCAATGAGCTATACAAAATAACAATTTTACGTAGAAGAAATACTGTAGTTTATCAAGGTTTTTCCTAGCTCTCAGTATAAGGTGCGATTGAAATATTATAATTTATACCGTATCAGGTTTTATTCATTGCATAAAATCATCAAATTTGGTTTTTAACATTCGTAAATGTCTACCTATATTTTTTTTCATTTACTTTATAGAAAGAAACATTAATTTTTTAACCTATTTAGCAAATCATTATTCAAGTGTGTCGGATGAATTATAACGCTTATAAAATCTTAGTGTGGTGTCGGCCTTTTGTCAAGATCGGCCTTATGTCAAGATTTCTTTATTTTTCTATTGTTGTGCATGCATATATTACCAGTGCTATTTACCGAAAACTACAAACCTTCAATAAGTTTTTAATGAACAAGACCGTTAGTATACAATGTTTTTAGATAAGAATAGATTCGTTGTTTATGAAGCGATTTTCATGTTTTTTTTATTGTATTGAGAATTTACTCAAGTTGGTCCTACTTCAGTATAGTGAGATGATGGATTGTGGAGATAATGTATGAGCTTCTCAATCGTAAGGAATAACCATGAAGCTATTAAAGGCTTCATGGGAATAACTGAACCGTGTTTAAATATATTAGCTGTCGTCATCATTGACATCATCCTTAACGTTATCATTTTATCAATCGTTGACATTGCCAGGTATGGTGGTGTGTCTTAGAGACGAAATATGGGACTCCTCAACGGAACAATTGAAATAACTAAACAATTTTTAACAATATTTGTTGTTTGTAATATTGGCTTAAACTCATTAAAGACCCACTACTGGGCACGGGTCCCTCCTCTTCAGGAGTCCTAGAGCATACTCCACCACGCTGCTCCAGTGCGGATTGGTGGAGGGATTAGTGGCCAACCCGAGTGTCAGAAGTTTTCAAACCGCCCGAGGGCCTCCGACATGGCTTATGATTGTTATCTCATGATAACAACCGGGACCGACGGGTTTACGTGCCCTCCGAAACACGGTAACGCTCAAGAAAATTTTGCCACTAGCGGTCACCCATCCAAGTACCGACCGCGCCCGCTGTTGCTTAACTTTTTCGATTACATTGGATCGACGCAAGTCGCCGGCAAGTTCGTAATATTAACACTGCAAAACTAGACGCACAGAAAAATAGACTTTTTTTAAAATGATAAGTTAATGCTTGACTACAAATTACAATCCTACCTGATGTAAGTAGCGATGTAGTCTTGGTTTATTATGGGATCTATCTAGTACATGAATATTTTCATACTTTCATACTTTAAGTATGATAATGATGATGTTTCGTGATGACCTGCGATGATTGCCAGGCAAAGACTTAATTTGGCATACTTAAAAATTAAAGATGTATCGTCAGCAAACAATACCGTTTCACACATGTCCTTAGTGAAATAAGGAAGATCATTGATATATATTAAAAATAGCAGTTGTCCTAATATTGATCCTTGGGGCACACCCATGGTCATGTGCACTCCAGGTGACTCTATTCCATTAATAACTACTTTTTTAAATATACCCATGTTATTGAAAGAATGCTATGGTTCGTTTGTGTTACGTTTTTGTAAACATAATTCTATTAATGGACCTGCTGGTTGTTCTAATTGCGGAATAACTTTATAATTTTCCTCCAGAATAGTTGTTCTTTTATTTTATGTGAATTGCAAAATTTACACGCTCTTTTAATTTTGTCCCTTTTTAGAAGCTTGTGGCTATTGAGACTCGCGAGTTGTGACTCGCATCATACTCTAGCAACAGCCCGTCTCTGTCATTCTGTTTCATGAGCATGTTGCTAACGTCGTTTACCTGCCTGTTCCGGCGTAACAGCTCTCAAGCTGGTTGAAATTATTCCTCACGACGTTCCCTTTCATTTTTATGACCCCTCAGCAGCTCGCTGGGACGCCAAATAATGAGCATGTTGCTGGTGTCGATGATATGCCTGTTTAGGCAGCTCTTAAGTTAGTCTGCCGCTGAACTTACTTATTCCTCACCACATGCCCTATGATTTTTTTTGAATCCTTAGCAACTTCCTAGAACGCGAAATAATAAGCATGTTTTCAACATCAATGATATCCATTCTTAGGGATGAAAAGCAGGATACCGTAAGTTTCATTCACAAACATCCAAACATCTATACCTAACATCTAAATTTCTAAAACATCAAAATTTTAGTAGGATCAAGATCAAACTCCAAATTCTCGCGGACGAAGTCGCGGGTAGAAGCTAGTAGGTAAATATGCTACATATAGGCAGTGGGTACATGGTACTCGCCATTAACGTAATTATTTAATGATAAATCCCTTAAAGTTTTGTTAGTTTATCACACTGCAACCTTGGTACCTTTGGTCTATTTATAAAATATATATTCTTGCTAAAAATTATCATGTTTTATTTTAGCAGAAACGAGTTATGAACGGCCAATCATTATAATTTATAGCAGAATAATCATGGATATTTTTATGGAATTGATATTAAAATAGAATATCAAAATAATGTCACTGGGTTAATATCGTTGATAAAGCATAATTATTATAAATATATCTTATCGAATTTTAATAAATCCACAATGGATATTGACAACAGTATATCAAATTCATTGATAAACAATAAATCGATGTTAATTCGAGTTTTGACAGTTTAAGATTTTTAGTGATTCAGAGTGAATCAATAATAAGTATATTAGGTATACAGTGTAAGTATGTATATCGTTATCGATATAATAATGTGAGCTATAATAAACTTGTAAATCCCCCTCGCTTCACTTCGGGTATCTAAGTGCTCCTTACTGGGGCAATTCCTTATCTTACACTTTACAGGGACAGCCTTTCTCAATGGTTATCAATTACAATACACATTTTTTTTTAAATCCGACTTGCAGTTCAAGAGCGCGTTCAAACAAACAAACGGACAAAACTCTTCATTCGCTTTAGTTATATTACCTCTCGTAGTACCTATTATTTATAGATTAGTGTTTTCGTTAATGCCTGGATTACAAAATTATCAAGTTTTATTAAAGAAGCAGAAAGATTAAACCGGTTTATATTTGTCTATTTTTCTAATATGGCAAAAAACGTTAAAAACTGAATTTTACGCGCTGTTGAGTTTAGTACATAGTTTTATAATGAGAGCATTATTAGCCAGTCATGGTACAAAGTTATGTGACTCATGTGATGTTATGGCAGGGACGATACATTCTCATTGGCAAACCACTAAAAACTTAGTAAAAGCCCTGATGTAGAAAACTATAGATTTAAAATAAAACAAAACTCACGCCCACACGACAAAAATTAAAAATGTAACATTGCTTTTTGCGTAGGAGTTAATTAACAAAATCATAATGATCTACACAAAGATAGCATAATTATATAATAGATATATCTGTGTAAATAGCCAACTCTTATTGTAAACAAGTAAACATTTATTTGGAGTTGATACAAGAGTGTGAATGCGGATGTTTACATTACAGCTTTTTGCCATGATTTATACCCGTTTTACTTTATAAGATGCCAGAGTTATATCTTAATTTTTTTTAACATTCTCAAAGCTAAGCTGGTGTTCGTCGTAAACTTACGGCCTTTCTCAATATTCTATCTACAATTTATAAGGACTCCAATCGGATGGTATCCAGTTACCTAGGACCTGTCAAGATGCCAAGTTTTATAGCGATTGTTGTTACTGCTTTATCTCTTTATCCAGAGATAATGGATACATAGATTAATGAATAAGGCCGGATAGAATGTGTCCACCGCTGTGAGAGTGAAGAAAAAAGTAGGACTTCTTGTTTTTACCATTTTGTTATACGATGTCGTTTTTACTCAATCAGGTTTTTAAAACGCTTGTGCATGACCTCGCTGTTACTTTCCTGACATTAATTTGACTGAATGTTAATAATACGTGGCATATGAAGGCAGCTACATCAAGTTAATATAAAGTTACCCATTATATAAAATACGAGTAACCGCCCTCGCTTTGCTTCGGTTTTCTTATTTTTTTACACCTTGGGTTACATTACGGAGTTTTATTAAGAATACCAATTTTTTTTTGAAAATGTAATATAGCCTATGATACTCGGGGATAGTGTAGCTTCCCAACAGTGAAAGAATTTTTGAAATCGGTTCAGTAGTTTCGGAGCCTATTCAATGCAAACAAAAAATCAAATCTTTCCTCTTTATATATTAGTATAGATGTACATGTAATATATTAGTATGGAGTGGAAATTCTCAATGCCTCACAAATAAATAATTTGTGCAATATTACGCATCCAACATTTGTCAATAATTTTAGAAATACTAAAAATGAAGCAGGTAGGTAGATGGTGTAAAATCTAATAGTTTTTGTCTGTTGATCTAACATTCTATCGGTTGATAGCATAATATCTATGGTTGATAGTCTCAAGTATTTTGTTATTTGTGTAAAAAGGTCTTTACTCGTTTTTCATATTTTTTTTTGTTTGATATTGTGATTATTATTATCATCACTATTATAATTTTAATTTAAATGATGTTAACAAACATGAATAGACGCAAATTATAAGTACGTACAGTCGTAGACTACTAATGAAATATATCTTTAATGCTCTGTTGGACTCGACTGTGTTTGTATTTCAACTGTTTTAAAAATTTATTTTGCAAAATTTATTTAGCTTTTATTTTGAATGCAATTTTCGTGGAATTAGCAAGTGTAGTTACGTTTATGCTTCGATTGCGTGAGAATTGAAAATTAACCGTTATAAAAGTTTTATCGTAAAATCAGAAGCAATTTTAATTTGAAATTTAAAATGAATCACCATATTTTTAACTTTTTCTGATTTGAGTACATAATTATGATAATATAAGTACTGGAGTTCATTAGTAAACCCAGAGTGTGAATTTGTCAAATGATTTGTAGTTTTGTACGTTTTACCACAATATAGGAATCTAACTTTACTGCCGGTATTCTTTAAAAAATATTTTGCACGCAACAATGCTGTCGCGATGGCGTCAGTAGCAATTCCGCTATTTGCTTGTAAAAACTAGTTTGGAATAAAAAATATTATGTAGATTTTGCTCACAAATAAGTACAAAAATATTTTTTGTCATCATTATCACTTAAATGATGTTGCAAATCAATGTTATCGACTCTAATAATTACCCTCGGTACCCTCTTACAAGTGTTAGTTTAGTTAGTTTTTTTTATGGAAAAAACCGGTAGCCGGCAAACGAGCTGACGATCCACCTGATGGTAAATGCCTATCGTCGCCCATGGACATTAGCAACACCAAGGCATCACTGATGCGTTGCCGGCCAAGAAAGAGAGAAGAAAAGGAAAGAAAGTTTCCTACTCTTACACACGATGTGGACTCAAGATTAGTTTCAAAGGAAATCATTAAAATATCATGCACATACTAACGTACGCTATAGTAATAAACGAGCTGACCCGGCGAACTTCTTATCGTCTAACAAACTATTTTTTTTTCTAAAATAAAAGTAGCCTAAGTTACTCCTTGTTACATCAGCTATCTGCCAATGAAAGTTCCGTCAAAATCGATCCAGCCATTTCAGAGATTACAGATAGACAGAGAATATTTGTTCCGGACAAACAGACAGACAGACAAAAATTGTGAAAAATGTTGTTTTGGTATATGTACCGTGTATACATCCAAATGCACTGAGTAAAAAGCGGTTATTTTAATATTACAAACAGACACTCCAATTTTATTTTTTTGTATGTATATGTATGTATAGATAATAGTTCAGTGGTCTACCTACTGCAACTATATCCACAACAAGCTCAGAGAAGGAAGAAACAGCGAATTTTTTACTTGAAGTGTTTTTATTTACACCACAGAACATAACTTGAATCACACTGATTATGTAACACAGTCTTGAGAAGGGAAATTACAAAAGTGCGTAGTTGTAGAAGTGCAAAGTCACGTGCGTGTTGTGAATTATGGCTTCCTTGCATCGCCAGTTGCCAGTGTTGCCACACGTGAGTACAGTAAATAGATAGGTACGGTAAAAATAGCTGGTAATGATCGAGACGTGCAGTGCACCTATTTATACCCCATGTAGGCCATGTTTCTTACAATGAATGGAAGGTAAGAAAGAAAGTTGTTTTTTATGCATTCGATGTTGTAATGTTGAATACCCAACAGCTTCCGAATAGGTAGTTAGTCTATCACTAATCCGTATTATCTACCTATTCAAGGTATAATCTAGGTATAAGTAAGTATTTACTTTACCTACGACTCCAAAATCATCAGAATTAGTATTTTCACCAACTATTGCTATATTGATTGGACTACACAGTACACTGTACACACTCTTTGAAAACATCACCAAAATCTACTTCATGTTCGAATGAATCCATCATATGAATCACATCCATGTATAGTTTTTTGAAGTTTTTTGCCTATAGCTGAGGCCTATAGTCAGAATGTCTGACGTAACAGAATAGAAAGTCTGATAACTTCCAATCGGCCAATTTGATGAACTCCATGTGTTAGTCTCCAATCTTATTCTTCTAGGACCTTAGTTCCCAAAGTGGTCCAGGTGGATCCTCAGGGGTCCACGGGAGACTCGGCGGGGGTCTACGTTGACGTGACAAAAAATCAATTAATTAATTAATTAACCAATCAATTCTCACTTTTTTTTTAAATAATTAATCTCTATCGGCCATATTAATAAACATAGACTAAAACAAGAGTAACTTTAAAACTTGTCGTAAATAAGATTTAATGAAATTCAGTATTAATAAACATAGAGTAACGAAGAAGTAAGCTACTCCGAGTCTAATCTCAGAATCAAAGTTAGTCCATGTCGCTACATAGTTTAGCGACTGATTAGGCGTGGACTAGGCGTGCATTGACGACATTGACGTTGACTTGACGCATATCAAGAGTACTTCGTTGTTCTAACTAAACGTCATTCACATTGATATTTTCTTTGACCTTTTCTTCTTCATCCCAGTTAACTGAGCGAGCACGTTTTTGGTTCATGTAAATCAATTTTAAATTTAACAAGTAACCATAGCATGAAACAAACTGCGAGGAGCGAAATTAGGCGCTTGAAATTGAAAGCTGATCACGTCGTTTGAAGTTGTCAATCCCAAAATATTGTTGTCACTGTCATTTTAATGCATGAAGTCATTCACTGACTCACTCTTTTTACTTTTAAATTTTAAAGGTTGCCATATTTTACTCGTTGAAACCGGACTAAGAAATGTATTGTTAGTTCGACGTTACTCCATATTTATTAATAACATTGCAATTACGAAGTTATTACTTAGTTAATCCAGAATTAACTAGTCCAAGTGTAGCTTCAGACGATGCTTGGATTAAGCGATTTTTATTAATAAGGGTGTATAGGTATAACCACAGAAGAAATAATAGTACTTATGTATAACCTAAACTCAGCCGCAACGCAAAGTACCTACCATAGTTAGATTTAATCTTCACATTTTTGTCGAGTTTTGGGAATATGGTAGAAATGTAGCTACAGGGGGTCCACCGGAAGCAGCTAAATGAAAGTGGTCTACGAGAAGTCTGGGAACCTTTGTTCTAGGACCTTAGTTAAGAGTTACTTATAGATTAATAATCCTGAGTGGATGATCATGATAATAAAGGCCAGTAATGATGTGGGTGCCTTAGATTTGTTGGCGATTGTGACCACTTACCATGAGTGGTGGCTGTGTGTCAAATGATAATAAAAGCGCAAGGAATAGGTAACATACACTAATTTATTATGTGAGTACCCTGTATGATTCTATTTATATGACAGGTTATTGGTTACATACTCTGTGGTGACAACTTCGCAATAACTGGTTAATCGATGCTAAGGTAGATAGAATTACTAGAAAACTGATTCTTAAATACATAAGTATGGGTAGTATGTACATAATCGGTTTCTAAATAAACTCCAATACAATTACAGTCACAAATTGATTACAAACCTTACCCGCGCGGGATGAGATTTGTTATCTAAGCTTTTATTTCACTTGCAATGTTTGTCTGTTTGGGTCAAATATTGCAAGATGAATTAGACCTACTTTCTCTTATCCGAAGGAGTTGAGATTATGCATAATTGCTTCATCTATCTTCTATATTCTATATACTACTTATAATAAAAATCAAAGGGCAAATTTTCTGTACATTGAATATTTTTTAAAAAATTCGATTAAGTGGCACTTCAATAACGCGTTAAAGCACTAGAGCACAAAAATATTTTTTTTAGAATTATTGTCTGTCTGTCTGTCCGTCCGTCCGTCCTTCCGTCCGTCCGTCCGTCCGTCCGTCCGGGTATCACATGAAAATCCTAGAACGGATATCGATGAAAATTGGTAAAGTTGTTACTAATACTTCGGGTCATATTTTAGGATACTTTTTATCCCGGAAAATTAAAAGGTTTCCCCGGGAAACGGGATTAATGTTTATATGGAATACTTTTAAAACATCAACCGATTTGCTTCAAATTTGCAACAAATGTTCCTTGCTTAAATTGATGGAACATATATTTAATTTTTCAGTTTTTCAAAATTTTGCAAAAAAAAAAAGAAAAAATGCAAATTAATGTAAATATTGCTTATTTTTCAAAACCCGCTCCTGGAGGAATCTTTTGTGATTTTATCGTGGGTTTCAGTATATAAATTACTAAATATAAATTCATCGTTTTTTAAATTTTATTCTGCAAGAGGTACCTACAATTAAGGTAAAACATAATTTCCGTATGCGAAGCTGCGGGCAACAGCTAGTTCCGAATATTACGATGATGAATTTTTACGATAACCACGATCTAACACAATAGTATTAGATTTTGATATATTAAATATATTACATAAGTAGTACTTAATAATTACGCTCAGTATTGGCTCCAGCCGAAGAAACTCCTCAACTGTTAACATCACAGACATGAAAATGTTTAAATACGCATTTAATTGATTTCGCTTGGGTAGGTATGTTTTTTTTTAACATAAAAAAATGGTTGTCTGTAAAGTCGGTTTACGGACGGTAGTATAACGTGACAACGTCATGACAAAGCTCCGCTCCACCCCGCTCCACTCCGCTCCGCTCCGCCCCGCTCCGCCCCGCTCCACTCCACTCAACTACGATCGTCTACGGCTCGCCTACGGCGTATCGTAGCCGATCGTACCTCTCTCTCGCTTTTGCCGCTCTCTCGCTCGCGGAACGCTACATTTTTTCCTGCTTGCACTCGGCGTTCATCGTTTTAATAGACGTTATCACGTCAAAAACTAAATATTTCCCTTTGTTAGTTTTACGCAAGGTAAGACATTTTGTAAGTGCCGGAGTACCCTTTCAACACCGTTTCCTTTCGTTCATTTATCGTCGTGTTGAAGATAATGCCGAGCTGACCTTTACCGTAACTAAAACGTTTCCGTTAAAATGGAAGAAATAGTCCAGAAATATACTTGTTTTGTAATGTCATCGCAAGTGTCATTTTTTGTCCTTCTTTAAAATAAGTAAAGTTGAATGAATTTGAAATTCGCAAAATTGAATGAAACAATATCACGATTGCACTATTCGCGATCGGTATGGGTATGAAAAATGTACAGAAATTGAGGATTTTAGATTAAAAAATAAAATATACCTAATTTTCTTTTTTTTTAGGTCCGTGCTAATTTGATTTAAAATAATTTATATTGTTAAGAAAAAACATTTTCATTTCAAAAATCCCCGCTGCAAAGTATTCACTTCTGGGGATTTTCAGTAGGTACCTTTTTCTTCGGAAATCCCCAATAAACAAATAAACAGTCTTATCAGATCGGCGCAGTAATTTTAATATTATATGAGGTGACAAATCAAATGAAATTAATAGAAAGTAGAAATGCGAGTATTACCACAGAAGAAATAATCTTATAAGTATTGTATAAAATTCTCGTGTCACGGTGTTAGAAGTTGAACTCCTCCGAAACGGCTCGACCGATTTTCGTGAATCTTTGCGTGCATATCGGCTAGGGTTGAGAATCGGACAACATCTATTTTTCATCCCCCTAACCCAAAAAATTTTTGGCAGAACGTTTGCCCGGTCAGCTAGTAGTACTTATAAAAGTTATAATGTCTTCGGATTATAGAAGCTTAAAAAGTTAAAACAATAATTGTATCCCGTAAAAATACTAACCATCGCGAATATTTCATTTGGGAATTCTCTCGAATGTGGGTCATAAGACGCATAAGACGAGTAAAATTTCAATCTAATACAGTCTTCAAAAATGTATTACTTATTCTGTGGCTAATGTCTCTCTAGCATGTAAAAGTTATAATATTGATAGTTGTTCCTAATCTTTTATTAATTTCGTTTAGGTAATTGCTTTATTTTAATTTCATTCCGATTTGTCCCTAGGTTCATATTGGTGTTAATTATTATGTTAGTAAATAAACAAATCGATGTAATTGGTGTAATGGAGATTCTCTTACGTCTTTCTTGAAGAACCCCATGTTATAATAGCAGTCCGAAAAACTCCGGGAAGCTCATTCATTTCTTGGCTGTTCGCATAAAAATACTTACCTATTACTTGCAGATTCGACGAGAAAGAGAGCATATCAGGCGTTCAGCAGTTGAAGTCTTCAGTTCAGAAGGGAATAAGAAGCCGTCTTCTCGAGCTGTATCCTCACCTGGAGAACTATATTGACCAGGTGTTACCTAAGAAGGATACTTTTAGGATTGTCAAATGGTAAGTAAGTGTCGATCTTGGCTTGAAAGCCAGTACTGTTTGCAAGTAAATTAGTTTGAGAACAACAATGATTATATCATCTAGTTTTGTTTCGTATTTTGTATGTTATTTATAAGATGTCGTCGTTGCGACATTAAGACCTCTTAAGTGTAAAAAATCAGCTTTTGAGGGAATCGATAAAAATCTATAAAGTTTTGCTTAGCAAGCACATAGGTGATTTTGAATTTAGTGAATAAATTACGATGGGAACGTCGTACACACGTGAGAGTTTTTGAATTCGATAGTGATTCAAAATGTAGAATCATTTGACGTACAAAACTGATTTTGCCGAAAGTGGCCATAACACATAATAGGTCTTAAAGTCGCAACGACGATGTGTGATACTGATGATCATATCTCTAGTTAGAAGTCTCTCATTATTTTTTTCATTGATGTTCTAGTTAGATACTCACTACTATGCATTTCTACATGATCCAACTTTCCATTGCGTAACATACATAAACAAGCTTGCAGCCGCGATTACATCTAGCCGACCCGTGTTACTGGGTAAATGGTGCCTTATCTTCTGAACGAAAGTAGTTCGAAGAATGTCGGCCTAACATGAAATCTTATACGGTAGTCCAAACAAGTTGCAGAAATACCCGTCTGTTAAAGATGCTTCTTTCTTAAGAAAATGCTCGTTAAAAGTTAAAACCAATATCTTCGATGATAATCGTGCGCCATTGCGCCTGGTTAGAATGAAAAGGCATGCAGGATTATTTAAGCTCACTAACTTCCAAATATACTCGTGCTAAACTCGGGTGGCTCCCTATCCGTCTTCGCCGGAATACTCACATACTTTCTGCGCTATACTGTATGTTATTTGATCCTTCTGCCCCTAGCTATCTCCGTAATAGATTTAATTATCTTTGTCGTGCTCGGTCTTCCGAAAAACTTATACTGCAAACTCCCAGACATTTCACTTCCTTTTACTCAAATTCTTTTACCTTAACTGCTATACGTCTCTGGAATGCCCTTCCTCTCCAAATTCGCAAAGCTGAGACCTTACTTTCCTTTAAGAAATTAGTAAAGAAGCATTACCTACATCTCTAACTCTTATTTCTTCAGTTTTCATTTTTCCTGTTCACCGTTCTACGTCATACTACGTCATACAGTCCGTTATCTATGTGTTTACTGAAATAGTTTGTTTTCCTTTATGTTTTTATTGCTTTATTTATGTGTACACCCTACCCTCCACATTCTCCCAGACTTGTCTATTCCTTCATCCTGTTGGGTTGCCTGGAAGAAATCGCTTGTAAGCGATAAGGCCGCCCTTTGTATTGTGCTTAGTTGTAAAAGTTTTGTGTATATTTAATATAAAACTTATGGTGTACAATCAATAAAGAGTTTATAAATAAATAAATAAATAAATACTCGTGTATAATTCACATCATGTCAGAAGCATTGTGAATAGCCAATAGACGAGCCACCTGATGGTAGTAAAAAATGGTCACCATTGCCGACTTCACTCATGTGTTGCTGACCAAAAAAGAAGAGAGAAAAAAGAAAGAAAGAAAGAACGTATTGGCTCTCATTACTTATTGGTTACTTAATAAACATATTGACATTGACAGTTAAAAGTAATTATTATATATTCCAGCCACGACCACATCGAGATAATGGTGAACAGCGCCGGCGAGCTGCTGTTCTTCCGCCACCGCGAGGGACCCTGGATGCCGACATTGAGGCTGCTGCACAAATGTAAATATAGTGATTAAAGGCGTGGCGTAATGGTGCCGTACCGTCCTGGGTTCGATTTCTAGCGAGGCAGAAATTTTAATTATGAGTTTGAATTTATGTTCTCCGTGTGTTCTTGTCTTTTTGTATTATCCATGATACCCACAACACAGGGAATCCTAGTGTGGGGCTATGGGTGTGAAGCGTTTTATTATTAGTAGTCGTTTTTTGGAAGAGAATATGCAGATCAGATAGATCCGGTCACTTTTCATGTTTCCATTATGTATCTTTTTTATTTACAAATTTAAATACCTGGTTCTCAAATGGGAAACGAAACTAGTTTATTAATAGAGCAAGTCTCCTTCATTTGTCAGATTTTCAAAAATAAACAGCTGAGAAGTACCTAGTATAGTTATTGATTTAAGATTTAATACGAAAAATAGAAATAACGCGTAGAAACTAATTACGAATAATTTTACGCTATACGCTTTATAATTAACATTTTACTACAGCTCAATCATTTATGATAATAAAATATACTTACTGATTACTGCTCATTGTTCACCGTTTATTTTCCGGCAAATGAAAATAATAATACTACGTTTATTATTGCCTTTGTGGTCACTAGTCTATACATCTATACTCTATACATACATACATACTACATACAAATAAATAAAACTGGAGTGTCTGTTTGTAATATTAAAATAACCGCTTTTTACTAAGTGCATTTGGATGTATACACGGTACATAATAATATACCAAAACAATTTTTTTTACAACTTTTGTCTGTCTGTCTATCTGTCTGTCTGTCTGTTTGTTCCGGCTAATCTCTGAAATAGCTGAACCGATTTTAACGGGACTTTCACTGGCAGATAGCTGATGTAACAAGGAATAACTTAGGCTACTTTTATTTTAGAAAAAAAAAAATTGTTCGTTAGGCGAGACGAAGTTCGCCGGGTCAGCTAGTATAATAATATTATCATGGTTTCGTTATTACAAACAATACAAACTAACGCTATGCCCCTGGCTTTGCCTTTTCTGGGATAATAAATACCCTATACCTATCTTATACTAGAATTCTAGATTATGGTCTATCAGTGTGCTAAATTTTATGAAAATCTGTTCAGTAGTTTTTGCGTGAAAGAGTAACAAACATTCATACATCCTCACAAACACATATTTATAATATTAGTTGGATAGGAACACGGACCTTAAAGAAATACGGACGTAATCTCAAGA
Source organism: Thymelicus acteon (assembly GCA_951805285.1). NCBI lineage: Eukaryota > Metazoa > Arthropoda > Insecta > Lepidoptera > Hesperiidae > Thymelicus > Thymelicus acteon. The sequence continues at coordinate 11,253,893 of OX638234.1, forward strand.
ACAAATTCAGTGAAGCACCCATCGGAATACAAACTCTCTATTCGTACAAGTAAACACGCACACATTGACACCATCGGCCGCCATTCCGGCGCCGGACCGCACTCGAGTCATACGGACAACGGGAGTTGATAAAGAATAATAAAAATACCTTTGTGTGCTGTTAAAAGTTTTTGTTTTTATTATCTTAATAAATGTCCTCCTTATTATTTGTGCACCTTTACCCCATTTAATCTTACTCTATTCAGCTCTCCACATCTTAAGGTTGTCTGGAAGAGATCGCTGTGTAGCGATAAGACCGCCTTTTGTACCTCCTGTCTACTTCACTTGCCTACTTCTTGAATGTGTTGTATTATTTTATTGGTGTACAATAAAGAGTTAAATAAATAATAAATAAATAAAAGTTGCAAGAACAATATTAATTCAGTTAAAAAATATAAAGGGATCACCTTTCACAAGTAAGCTTGTAATTTAATCACTGATTTCTTTTATTTTTCCTAAAGTTATTAACAAAATAAAACTAGAAAAATTGTAACCACAAAATCAGCCAGTGCTGCCAACAATATTGCATATGCTAATACCCAGAATGTGTGGGAAAATTATAGCATATATAATACTCGAGTTTCTTATTTTAGTTTAAAAGTATATATTTTTGGGGTTCCGTACTAAATAACAAGGAACCCTTACCTATATGTTTGCCATGTCTGTCCGTCTGTCCATGGTATTGCTTACAAACTAACAATATTAAAAAGCTGAAATTTGGTATAGATTAAGGTATATTAATTACGTTAAGATAATGGTAGAACAAAATTTGAAAAAAAATTTTTAGGTACCTCCCCTATAAGTAAAGTGGGTAAACCAGTGTATTTAATCTGTTGTCAATTAATAAAATTCATTAATCTCATCAGATATAACAATTTGCATTTATTGAATGTGGAATGTGTTATATTCGATTTACATGCATTAAGTATTTAAGTAGATAACTAAATTTTAAATGAAGAATTTTTAGTGTGCATCCAAACGTAATAATTTAGTAAAGCTCTTTAGTTCATACAATTATTCACAACCTACTTAATCAATTATGCATTTTTACTAAATTTTAACTAAAAAGTGTCTGTCCGAACGTTTGAAGTGATAAGCCTCGCCCATCTACTTAACAGAAAAATTTCAATCTTTTTTTTTTGTTTACTTGCGTACTAAATTTTAACTACTAAATTGTTCGTTTACCTTATTAATTTACTTAAAATTTAGTTATCTACTTAACTAATTAATATGTGTAAACCGTACATTACGGAATAACTATTCAGTAAGTAATACATTTAGTGTTTAGATTTTACTATTACTACATAAAAAAAAATGGGGAAATGCTCATATTGTGGTAACCCCAAAATTACGCACACGTAGTAAGCGATCGGCCATTACTATGCTTCACTCTCGATTAGACAAGGTTATGTCCGTTCTTTTTTGACGTCCGTGGATAGGAAGTAGAAGTTTGAACTGCGTTTGACGCAAAGTACCTACCTGTATCGTAAAAACTCAGATGGCTGCTATTTGAGAATATAAGCTCCTCCCTATATTGTTTTAATAATAAAATAAATAAAATGAAAGTAAAACGTCTGAATACTTGACATTGTAATTAAACTATTTCAAACGAATGCGCATATTCATTCCATTTGAGTATGTTCTACATATGTAATTATTTATTATAGTTTCCATGACGTTGATACCGTTGATATATCATTATAAATAATAAACTAATGTTATCTAGTGACCTTTTGTTATGTTGAACTCGCAACTCGTGTCTGCAGGTATCTGTTTGTTTTAATTAAACTTAATTGACATCAATTCATTAATGTTCGATACTGTAACTTTAATTGCAGAGCTATCTGAAAATAATCTAAATTTTACTAACAAAAAATAACCGACTTCAAAATTACTCAAAAACTACTTGTCAGATCTCGTTCAAATTTATGTGAGAGCACATGACAAGCACCTGCTTTCGATTAAAATAAGAATCATCGAAATCGGTTGACGTGATATTGAGTTATTCGTCCATTTGTCGCGCACATACTTAATTCAAATTTAAGACTTATATGATTTTCTCATGGATGCCATTGTCAGATCTCAATAAAATTTAAGTGGGACCACATGACAAGCACCAGCTTTCGTTTGAAAAAAACAATCATCAAAATCGGTTCAACCAGTCGAAAGTTCTGAGGTAACAAACATAAAAAAAATACAGTCGAATTGAGAACCTCCTCCTTTTTTTGAAGTCGGTTAAAAAAATCAGTACACATTTTCTTACATCTTAATAAGGTGTCATTTAAAAGAAAATGCCAACCATGCCATGGTTACATTCAGTCAGCTAGATTATTTGGCCAACAGATAAAACTAAACTACAGCGCGACCAACTTATCTGTGAAATGGCGAAAATTGGAACTAATTCCGCCCCATTCATAAATTCTTTGTGTTCATTCGTTGACATTTACTACGTCTCGAAGTGCGTCCAGTGATTGGTCCAATGCGTCCGACAGCGCCCTCCGTCAATTCACAGAAAAGTTGGAGGCACTGTATCTAAGACTACGAAAGCTTTGAAACATTCATATCAAAGTGTCACAGACACCTGAATCCAGACTGTTGTGCACACACACACACACACACACACACACACACACACACACACACACACACACACACACACACACACACACACACACACACACACACACACACACACACACACACACACACACACACACACAAACTCACACACACACGAGAGAGTGAGACTCTGGGATTTTTTACCTACAAAATATCAGTTTCAGAAATGATTCAAACTGTTTCAGATCCCTTCTTCCTGCCAATGCAGCAAGTGGATAAGGGTGCGATACGATTCGTGCTGAGCGGCGCCAACATAATGTGTCCTGGGCTGACGTCGCCCGGCGCGAGGATGTCGCAGGTGGACAAGGGCAACGTGGTGGCTGTGATGGCGGAGGGGAAGGAACACGCGCTGGCGATTGGGATCACGTCCTTGTCTACTGATGATATGTAAGATCTTAGGCGTTGTCTTTGAAGGTTTCAGATCAGTTTCTCCAATGGTGATGTGCTCCAAAATACTATAGTTTCTATTTATTTTGAAAATATCGACGCTTGAAAGGCAAAAATTACCAAGCGACATGTTGACAACTTTACACTAGAGCATTTTAGTTTTTAATTTAAAAAAAATCGTAAAAAATCGCTTTATTAAGCATTTAAACTGCATTTAAAATTCATTGGTATGAAGTAGCTATGACTAATAGGCGATTTTTTACGATTTTATTTTTTTCTAAAATTAAAAACTAAAATGCTGTAGTGTAAAGTTGTCAACATGTCGCTTGGTAATTTTTGCCTTTCAAGCGTCGAATATGTACTTAATGCTTATCTATTTAAATAAAATTCTTAGGGTGCCCACATTCTTACCAAACCATCGCTTGCGTGATCATCAGACGTTGATGGCTTTGGCTCTTCGACGGATACCATGTTCGATAAAATGTCACCAATCGATATACTAATTAGTAGGTATATGCGCCTTCGACGGCACGCATTATATTATTGATGGACCATCGATCAATTCGGTGTGTGCCCACACCCTGCACGCCCTACGACACCTATACTCCATTTTTTTAGATAAGTAATTTGGTAAACAAACAATTTGCACCACTTTTTATGGAAATATGAATTTTAAATAATTAAAAAAAAAAATTGTTGGTAAAAAGAAAATAGTTTAAGGTAAAAAGATGGTGTAAGTTTTTTACTAAAAAGGACTCGTAAAAAACGGAGTGTAGAAGTTCTTAGGAAGAAGAACTTGACACACTTGGAAGAACTTTGTATGAAGTTAATCATAGCTGAGACATATTCCAGCTCCTACACCTGAAATAAGTTGAACCTCTGCAGTCACTTATAACACCTTTCGACGACCCTGTAGCCTAGTTGGTAGCGACCCTGCCTGCGAAGCGAGAGGTCCCGGGTTCGATTCCCGGCCGGGGCAGATATTTATGTGACAGATAAATATTTGTGCTCGGGTCATGGGTGTGATTGTGATGTGTTATATGTGTCGTCCATGCCACCCGCGACACAGGTAATAACCTACTGCAGGGGTGTGAGTGTGTTAGCGTTTATTACCTTTTTTATTGCAGAGCTAAGGTGAACAAGGGTGTAGGAATAGAGAACTGTCACTACCTCAACGACGGCCTCTGGCAGATGAAACCAGTGAAGTGAGCAGTGGAAACTTGTTTTCAATCAAGTTATTACTTATGAACTTATTACTTTTTTATTATAAGCCTTTTTTTTAATAAAATAAATGATGAATGTATTGCTTTATAATGGTTTTTTAATTACTACCATACGTAGAGTATATTAATTAGTAGATGTTGGTTCTTTAATGTTATCAAGGGCGAAAACTTCCTACTACTATTGGAAACTTTTATCAAATATTGGAAAATATTGAAATCCATTTTGAATATTGGAATCCATTTTGTCCTGTTAGCATTAAAAAGGGCTAAACCTCGGAATTGAACTACTTTGAATATTAATTTATAAGGAAGGTATTAAGATGAACCTTTTACTATCATGATTAATATGGCAAATAAAAGGTTTTTACCAATTTTCTGGACAATGTATTTTTCCCGTAATACCATTTTTGAATAGATACATTCATTTTTAAACTATTGCATAAAAACATTAAATTCATCCTACACTAAACTATATCAATATCGAGATCAGCAGAAACAACAATATTATGCTTGGGGTTCTCTGAATACCTAGAATCTGTGCCTAGAATATTTTATTACAAGACGTGAAAGGAAAGTGTTGCCATCATAGAACGAGCAATAATAAAAACCAATGAATCATTTAAAGTTAATATTAAATACTGACTCTGATAGGGCATTAAGCGTCTTAGCAGATGTTAAGTGGTCCTGTGGTCACCAATGTCACCACAGTAACATTACAACCAAATTTTTTTTTTGTTATATCTTTTATGTCAATGCTTGACTACAATCCCACCTGATGGTAAGTGGCGATATAGTCATGAGTGGTAAAACGCATTAACTTAGTAAAAGCCCGTGGAAAAAGCCTATTCACTCTAGCCTTGAATCTTGAAGAATGTACAAGTCTAATATAACCGTGCGTAAACACTGACGCAATGGTGCAATTTATTTCAATCCTTCAATGAATATTACACCGACTACACGGTGAGCATGAATAGCAAGAGGGTGGTTAACTACGAAGTAATAGAAAGAAAGGCAAATCGTCGTCGATATTAAATTACATACCTACATACTTTGTACAAGTTGAATATTAAGGGTTTCCAAAGAGCCACTGTTTGAATACTGAAATAGAAAATAACTGTTTAAAACATAGTGCATATTAGATTGGATGGATTCTATTTGAGGAATTTCATTTCAAAAGTTCTGATGAAAGTAATCAAAACTCGCAAATCAAATTTTCCCGCGAGTTAACGTTCCATTACACAATGTCAACTGCTGTCTGCTGTGAATTTTATTGAGATTGTCATACGTTATAAAATATTCATAATTTCTACGCTAATAATAGTTTTGATGAAGTAGAAAACTTCTTATGTAGTATTTTCATTCAATGTTCAGATATGTACTTAATTTAACATAGATTAGTTTGTGAAGTGAGAAGTGAAATGAAACGTATGTTTTTATAAAATGGCGAAGGCAATAGTTAGTTCGGCTCGTCAGGGTAAATAATTATTTTTTATACAAAATTTAAAAGCCGAATGAATTAAAACACGACATTAAAGTGTACTACAGAGAGTGGTTGTAAATATAAATTTATTTTAAGTGCTGTAATTTGAAAAACACCTTCAAACTTATGACGTTGCGAGATCAGCTGTTGGTGGCAATAATTTCGAATTATTTAAAATGTTGTGTTCCAAAAGTGTTTTCATACTAAAAGTTAGCTCATGATAACTTCAATAGTAACACAAGTTTATTATTAATTAATCAATATTACGCAATGGTCCTTCATTCATACGAGTTCAAAGTTCATTCGTAAGTCAGTTGTTTTGAATTAGTTAAGTTCGTTCGAATTTCGTAGTTACTAAAATTTTTTACAGTGGGGAGGCTAACAAATGCCACCAGAAGACTATATTCGGACTTCCCTAAAATAACGACCCACTACACCATTCATCCAAGAGATAAGGACCCAAGATGGAAAGGTGAGTTTCACAACCTTGTGTTAAACAATGCCTTAATTAAAACATGTCACAAAATTTGAGTTAAGTAGTACAGGCTTTCGTTATCTTGACAGGCACTGTTTATCTTATATTAAACTATGTTAAGTTTTGAATGTGGATTACTTTAAATTGTGTTATTATCATAATAATATTATCACAGCCAAACATTTTTTCATACTCTTTCTATGACGTATTTGCAAGTTTAATCGTAAAATCATTTTAAAATACACTACTGTTCAATTACTTAAGAACATCACAAACTGAAAAATATGCAAATATTAATTTACCGATGTGATTTTTTTGTAACTTTTGTAAGGTCAATTATTTATTATAATCATGTGAACCTTCTGCTAAATTACATTTTTTATTAAAGTAAAGGATAGATAAGCTTGTTGCTTAGTCACCTTAATTTTACCTACCTTGTTATAATACATGTAAACTTGTTGTATTTAGATGTAAACATGGAGCGTATGGCAGAGGAGACAGACATTCTCATCATCGGAGGAGGCCCGGCCGGGATGTCCGCAGCCATCAGAGCCAGACAGATTGCCGAGGAGAAGGGGGCTGTATGTCATTTATAGCTAACAAAATTCAGTTATATCCAGGCGTAGATATTACCTTAGTTTGCTTTGTATTTTTTTTTGTAAACTTACGCCCCAACTCAGAGTCACTAACGGTTACTTTAATCGCTCCTTAGTAAAGAATCACCATACGAATTCTGTAATCAGAACTGATTTAAATAACCGTTAGTGACTCATGAGTTGGGGCGTTAGATGAATAAAATATAATGGGCATAAAGTGAAATTAATTTAAAATTTAAATTTTTTTATGTCATTTTTATTTTTTGTTTACTTTTGATTTCAGTATAAAGTTTCTTAATAAATAGCCAGATTTGCCTAGATATGAAGTACACTACTTCAGTGAAGAGTATATTTTAAAATACAAAGAATTTCAGGATTTATAGCAAAAAATAAAAGAAAGCATTTCATTTACAGGAAGTAAGAGTAACTTTGCTGGAGAAAGCAGCGGAAGCTGGTGGGCATATTCTCTCTGGAGCTTGCGTGGACCCCGTCGCTCTCAACGAGCTGATACCTGACTGGAAGGAGAAGGGGGCGCCGATGAACACCCCTGTGACCTCTGACAAATTTGGCTTATTAACTAAGACTGGCAGGATACCTATACCTGTATTTCCTGGTAAGCAAAAAAAATTGTATCACTGAACTCATCTCTATATATAAAACACAAAAATTGTTTCTACCTATGTCCTTGATACTTTAAAACCATCCAACCAATGTGCCCCAAACCGGTCTCCGATTTGAAAGGCAATAATGCGAAGTTGGTTTAAGACCTCTAAAACAGTGCATTAGGCACATTTGGTCCAATCATGAAGCCAATTTTTGACTTTCTCATGCAAGTGTAGTAGCACTTGCTGGGTATCCGCTAGTTACTGATTATGTTGCTAATATGACAAGTGGAACCCTTTGAAACACTTTGATATTGCGAATGAACCATCAAATCAAAGATGAACAAACAAACAAACGCTAACACACTCATACCCCCGCAGTAGGTTTTCACCTGTATCGCGGGTGGCATGGACAACACAATCATATAACACATCACAATCACACCCATGATCCGAGTACAAATATTTATCTGTCACATAAATATCTGCCCCGGCCGGGAATCGAGCCCGGGACCCCTCGCTTCGCAGGCAGGGTCGCTACCAACTAGGCTACAGGGTCGTGAAAGACTCAAATGAAAGATCAAAGTCAAAAAAAATTAACATGAAGCCAAAATTAGTGTGTAAATAAATTCCAACTAAAACTTAGTACATCATAACTTTGTCTATGTGACGATTTTAAAGGGTCTAAAAAGTTGATTATTTATTAATTATGTCCAGGTCTCCCAAACTATAATCATGGCAACTATGTGGTGAGGTTAGGTCATCTTGTGCGGTGGCTCGCAGAGCAAGCGGAGGCAGTTGGCGCTGAGGTATTTACTTAGTATATTATCTTACTCTATCTAGCCTATTGTATTAATCCTTTATAGTGTACAAAATAAATACTTCAAAATATAAAACAGTGAAAAATCTCTTACTAAGCTTACCATTTATATATTTTACAACATACCTATTATGTATTTGAATTTTATTTCATCTGAATTAATTAATAAGTAAGGAAATAAATTATGTTTCTTATCTATACAAATAAATAATATTGGAGTGTCTGTTTGTAATATTAAAATAACCGCTTATTACTAAGTGCATTTTGATTTATACATGGTACATATACCAAAACAACATTTTTCATATTTTTTGTCTGTCTGTCTGTTTATTTCGGCTAATCTTTAAAATGGCTGGACCGATTTTGACGGGACTTTCACTGTAATAAGTAATTTAGGCTACTTTTATCTTAGAAAAAATAGCAAGTTGCAGAACAACGTCTGCCGGGCCAGCTAGTATCATACTATAATATATAATGTTTCTTATAAAATAAAATGAAAAGGGGTACAAAATTTTTCCTTTTACTTATTAACATATAGATATAATCTAAAGGTATGGCCGGGCTGCGCTGCCGCAGAACTGTTGTATCGTGACGATGGATCATTGAAGGGCGTGGCGACAGGCGACGTCGGCATTGCCAAGGACGGCAGCCCTAAAGACACATTCGAGAGAGGCATGGAGTTCCATTCCAAAGTCACTATCTTCGCTGAAGGTCAGTTTAATTAACAAGTAATACGAGGGGAGGTCAATAAGTTCGCGGAATGAGTGGGAAGGAGGTTGAAATTAAACACCAAACTATTTTTCGTTTTCGATATATTCTCCCTTAACCCTAATACATTTTTCGGATCTCTCAAATAACTTGTTTATACCATCGAAAAAAAATGATTTGTCTTTGGTGTCAAAATAGGCCGAAATTGTCGACTTGACTTCTTCATCGTCGTCAAACTTTTTTCCACGCAGCTCTTTCTTCATTTTTGGAAATAAATAATAATCACGGGGGCCAAGTCTGGACTGTAAGGTGGGTGGTTCAATTGTTCGAAGCCGCATCGGTGAATGGCAGCCGTCGCAACATGGCACGTGTGGATGGGTGCATTGTCGTGCAAAAGGAGCACACCTTTTGACAGCTTTCCTCTTCTTTTTTCCTTGATGGCTTCTTTCAATCTTTCCAGTAAAGAAGCGTAGTACTGTCCCGTTATACTCACACCACGTTCTTTATAATCGATCAATAAAATACCTTCTGTATCCCAAAAGACAGTCGCCATGATCTTTCCGGCCGATTGTGACACTTTGAAGTTCTTTGGAGGAGGTGTGCCTTTTTTATGCCACTGCATCGACTCTTGCTTCGACTCAGGTTCATAGTGGTGAACCCAGGTTTCATCCCCAGGAACAATCCGGGCCATAACTTCTTCTTTTCTCTCTCCACAGAGCTCCAAAAACTGGCGAGAACACTCGACACGCTCGCGTGTTGAAGTGGCGTGAGCATTTTCGGAACCCATCTTGCACTGACCTTAGTTATCCCAAGATGATGATGTAGGATATTTAAAATTCTTGATTCGGATACTCCAACCATTGCTGCAAGCTGCTTCTTCTTCAGCCGGGCATCTTCCAATACAAGTTTTTCTATATTTTCGACGATTTCCGTTGTGGGGGCCTCAATTGGCCGTCCGGAGCGGGGGTCGTCTTCAATGGACTCTCTTCCTTGTTTGAAAAGGCCATGCCACTTGTAAACCATGGTTTTACCAGGGGCAGAGACCGCGTAAACCGCTAACAGCTTTTGAAAAATCATCTGAGCGGATTTTCCTTGCTTGGTAAGGAACTTTATAACGGCGCGGTATTCAATTTTCTCCATATTGGCTGACTTCTTCCCGATTCAGTTGTTTGCAGCTCGATAACTCAAAAGATAATGACCCGATTAGGTTCAAACTTGGTATATATACTCTTAATGAGGTCCTTAACTAGTGCCTACGTGGACGAGTAAACCAACCCCCACCAACCCCTCCATTCCGCGAACTTATTGACCTCCCCTCGTAAGTAAGATAAGGTCCCCTGTCACCGACGCGTTGACAACTGAAAAAAGAAAGTTTCGTAGTATTCTGGGCTCTGCAACCGAAATATGTAGCCTAGTATTATTATAAATGTTAAAGTTTTCGAGGATGTATGAATGTTTCGCAAAAAACTGAACAGATTTTCATGGTCTACCTGTGTGCAAAATTTCATGAAATTTTGCACACAGGTAGACCATGATCTGAGATAACATATAGGATACTTATTATCCCGGAATATACGGGCAAAGCTGCAAACAGAGCGCTAGTAAAAATATTTTATATTCGGTAATGTGACTGTGTATTATATTTTATTTATATTGTTTAATTATGTAGTAAAAAATATTTCTTTATTTATTGTTACAGGATGCCATGGACATTTAACGAAAATGGTATCGCAGAAATACAATTTAAGAGAGAACAGTGAACCTCAGTCCTATGGTATTGGCTTGAAGGAACTATGGGAGGTTAAACCAGAGGTAAGAAAATCTTCCTGTCAATCAAACAATCCAATTAAATTGACCAATGCTGGTTGTGGCATCACTTCTACTATTAAAAGGCCGATTTCGTAAAAGCATTAACTTGTTATAAATTGTTCTCTTTATTTGCTCTGCACCGGAACTTCAACCGTAATTAATTGGTCAAAAGTTACACGTTGGATACATTAACTTTAAAATAGCTTTTTGCAGTCCTTCTCCATGTAAACTTAAATTATACTACACCTCAGACCTATGCATGTGCATTATGCATCATGATTTACCTTTTTAATCTATACAAATAAATAAAATTGGAGTGTCTGTTTGTAATATTAAAATAACCTCTTTTTACTAATTGTAAGTGCATTTGGATGTATATACGGTACATATACCAAAACTAAATTTTTTACAATTTTTTCTGTCTGTCTGTCTGTTTGTTCCGGCTAATCTCTGAAATGGCTGGACCGATTTTGACGGGACTTTCACTGGCAGATAGCTGATGTAACAAGGAGTAACTTAGGCTACTTTTATTTTAGAAAAAAAAATAGTTTTTAGGCGATACGAAGTTCGCCGGGTCAGCTAGTTTTTTATAAGATTGAAAGAAACTCAGCAAGCCTTAAATAAACTTTACTTGTGTTTATGAATAAGGGGGTAAAACTAAAACTATGAATGATATGATTTCAGAACCATAAACCAGGCCTCGTAGAACACACCATCGGCTGGCCGCTAGACAAGAACACATACGGAGGCTCCTTCATCTACCATCTGGCGGTAGCGGAGGGCGAAGCGCCGCTAGTGGCCGCGGGCTTCGTGGTTGGACTGGACTACGTTAACCCGTATATCAGCCCCTTCAAAGAGTTCCAGAGGTTTAAACTGCATCCCTACGTCAAGCCTTTGTTTGAAGGTATGTGCATGTTGTAAGTTTTGTTCGACAATTATTTAGTGAACAGTCTTGCAGTCAATAACATTTTTTATCAAACATAATGTATCATCATTACTTACACCCCAACTCAGAAAGGTTTGTTTATTTAGTCGTAAGGAGTCCATAACTAATTGACATTAAATATGTTAAGTGTCGGTTAGGCCCATAGCACATGGCGTATTTTATACGCGCAGACGACGCGCGTATTAGGAACGCGCGTCTTCGGCGCCGTAGACGCTGATTGTTGCGTTTGCATTGATGATACAAGCGAGCGCATGAAGCGCGTATACCTAAAGTCAGCGTAAATAGTGTTGTCTCAACCGAAGCCATTGTACTGTACAAATTATTTGTACAACTGAAGTTCGAGGAGTACGAGTAGGATACGCCGTGTGCTATGGGCCTTAATCTCAGAGTCATATTGTCAATTTTAAGTGACCCTAGTGCGGACCAACGTCAAATGACACAATTTAAAGCTCTCTTAAAATATTTTTTACAACGAAAATCGCTGTAAAAATATTCCCTGTGCGCTAGACCAAAGCGCACGGCGAATGCTTATACAACTTCTATGAGATGCGAGCGAAAACGCCTGACGCGTGAGACAGAGCTAGCTCAATAAAAAATGTACGGCGAAATAAGACCGCTCTCGTGCGCCGAACGAGCGAACCGAAGATTACCGAGAGTGAACGAAACTCGCTGTTGCCGACACGACGCGCGACGCTGCGGCGCGTTACTAGCATTATCATTTTTTGTACATTGTGCAGAAAATTTAATTATTATTATTATAATTTATTCAGTGAATACCAGATTTTAATAAACAGATGATTGGTCATTTCGCTGCGAAAAATAATCGACATATCGATTTAATTTATAACAATATCTACGCTGGTAAAGTGCACCACCACTTCTATGTTCCATCAGCTGCCACTGCTTTCAATTACATATATGCCTGAGCCAGATTGTATGATATTGTGTGGGGTAAATGCTAAATTGATTACGCATAAGTGTATTAGTTACACCTATACTAATAAATTGTTTTGATTTGATTTGATTCATAAGTGTTTATTTCCCCCAGGCGGCACCCGCATAGCGTACGGCGCCCGCGCCCTGGTGGAGGGCGGCTGGCAGTGCCTCCCGACGCCCGTGTTCCCGGGCGGCTGCCTGGCGGGCGACACGGCCGGCTACCTCAACGTGCCGCGGATCAAGGGCACGCACAACGCCATGAAGAGCGGTCAGTAACTATTGTAACCATGGCGTCGTACAGTACGGCTGCTGTATCTTGGCGGTAAGGCTACGCAATACTCAATACGCGGTGTATTATGTCTCAGTCATACGTTAGCATGTTCGTGTTGCCATCTCTGTTTTACACGCGCTAAAGTTCGCAAAGCCTATGTTACGCGCCAGGATACAGCGGCTGTACTGTACTACTACTGACTAATCCATTACAAATGTGAAAGTTTGTATAGATGTTTGTTGCTCTGAAGCAAAAACCACTAAACGGATTTTCATAACAGGGGCCATCCGTAATTTACGTCACACATTAGTTTCGATGTAGTGTGATATTGTGTGACAAGGGGTGGGAGGGGGTCCTAAATTTCGTGACGTCACATTTAAAAATCGAATATTGGTACTTATTTCGGAACATGATGTTTTAATTTAATTATTTCTAGGTGTAAAATTTCATAATATGTGACGTCACACTAGGGGGAGGTCTCACAAATGTAACCAGCTGGGCAAGGATGGAGGGAGGGGTTTAAAAGTCATGAAATTAGTGTGACGTAATTTATGGATGGCCCCACAGTTAGCACACAGGTACACCATGTTAGTCACTATATTATAAAGTCCAGAAGCGATATTATTGAATTTTTGTGTCAAAAAAAATAATCCAATTTTATTGATAGTATGATTAGTTTTAACTCTTCATTATTGAAATTATGATCACTATAACTGTTTGGGCTCACGTGTCTATAACATACATGTATGAGTGATACATATAAGAATGTATGATTCAGAATGTACTTGTTCCAGGCATTCTGGCAGCGGAAGCGGCCATGGACCTCATTCTGTCTGGCGAGGCGACGCACGACAAGGGAGTCACTCCCACGAACTACGAGGATAAACTAAAGAGCTCTTACGTGTATAAAGAACTGAAGGTATTCAAAACTTAATTTCCTGCCACGGACATGTAAACTGTGGAACGAACTTCCTGCATCGGAGTTCCCGCTAAGCTATGACATGGGGTCCTTCAAGAAGCGGGTCTTTTCTTTTCTTCGAGTTCGGCAACGCATTGGTGACGCCCCTAATGTTGCTAATGTCCATGGGCGGCAGTGATCACTTACCATCAGGTGCTCCGTCTGCTCGTTTGCCTGCTTAAGGCATATAAAAACTGACATAATATATTAAGATAATATACATAGTTATACCACTTTGTTCATTATCCCTGGTGCGCAGGATTCTGGCCAGTTCCAATGGCATCCTAAGGGCATTTGCTGGTAGGCTGTACTGTCAGTACATGAACCATTGTCGTATGGTGCATGTACTGACAAATCGCGCCTGTCACAGGCACCGGGTTAGATTAGTTTTTTAGTGTAGTTTGTAGTGTACCTACTAACATTAGATTTTAAGGTATGTGCTTACTAACAATAAAATATGATCCAAGGTTGGTCGAAATATATTATTTTATTATATTTATTTTTTTATTATTATTATTTGATGGTGTTATACAAATAAATAAATGCTTACACACTCATACCCCCGCAGTAAGATATTTAAGCTGTGTCGCGGGTGGCATGGATAATAGAGATGAAACAGATAGTGGTTTGGCCGGATACACGTTACCGGATATTCGGCAAGCTACGAGGCCGGAGCGCCGGATATCCGGCTACCGGATATTTAGCCCTTTAATAATGATTGTCGCGATCAAGAAAAGCAATTGACTTTTTCTTGAAGACATCTCGAATCGATCGCGATCACGACCCATACATTTGGTGGTCAGTTAATTGGAATCAGTACCCGTAGTTGTCAAGATTTGCTAGAATTTATCTTTCAGCTCCTGCAGTAGCGTTTACAGCGAAAGGCTATTTTCAGAAGCTGGTCTGGTATATGAAGCCAAGCGGAGTCGTCTCTTACCAACAAATGCGGAAGATTTGGTAGAACCATTCATTCACCACAATTTGCCACTTGTTGATTTTGAGTAGGTACTAAACTAAATAATAAAACAAACATTTTTGACGTGCGATTATATAAACGGTGTCCATAACCTATTGTGGTATGATTTGCCTTGTGTAAAATAATGAGATTTTTTTGAATTTTACTATCCGGTATCCGGTCGTAAACTGAATTATTATCCGGTATCCGGCCGGATAGTGAAAACAAGGCCGGATAGGCCGGATAAATTGTTCGAGAGTAATTTCTAATGTCTCAATATTCAGTAAAATAAGAGAAGCACTACATAATATAAATATTTTTAGCAAGTCCGCAACTGCCGTCCATCATTCCATACGTCGATGGGTCTGTACGGGGGCCTGGCTTACTCCGCTTTCTCCACTCTGGTCCGCGGGATGGAACCCTGGACTTTGAGTCACGGTGGTAAGTGGTTTTTGTTGAGCATTAATTATTAAGTATTATTTCTGACGTCAACACTCAACAGTGTTAGTATTATTTAGGGTTCCGTAGTCAAAACGGAACCCTTATGGTTTCGTCATGTCCGTCCGTTCGTCCGTCCGCAGCATAGCGCCGAGATCCTTAGTGCTAGAAAGCTGTAATTTGGCGTGAATATACATAATATAAATTATTTACTAGCTGACCCCGCGAACTTCGTATCGCCAAACAATTTTTTCCAAAATAAAAGTATCCTAAGTTACTCCTTTTTACATCAGCTATCTGTCAGTGAAAGTCCCGTCAAAATCGGTCCAGCCATTTCAGAGATTAGCCGGAACAAACAGACAGACAGACAGAAAGACAGACAAAAATTGTAAAAAATGTTGTTTTGGCATATGTACCGTGTATACTTCCAAATGCACTTAGTAAAAAGTAGTTATTTTAATATTACAAACAGACACTCCAATTTTATTTATTTGTATAGATGCATAGATTAAAACTACAGAATGGTAGAATAAAATCTTTTTTTAAAGGTACCTCCCCTGGGTACCTGTTGATAGTAGCAATTTACCTTCACCTAAGTTAACAATGTTAGTTAAAATAAAATAAAATGAAATGTTTTTCTCCTATATTGTATGTAGCAACTTAGCCAGCCCAGCAGATATCCTGTTTATGTGTATTGGAGAAGAATTTTGAATTATACAGAATTTTTCAATAATTCATTTTCAATGGATACTGCTGGAGTTGGTGATGATGATAATAATGATGATGATGGTGATGATTGCAGGCGCTGATCACGCCAAGCTGAAGCCGGCGAAGGAGTGCCAGCCCATCGAGTATCCCAAACCAGACGGTGTTATTACCTTCGACTTGCTGTCCTCAGTAGCACTCACAGGTACTCACACGAAACGAGACGAATAACGCTTCCCGCCCACGACCGATAATAATCAATGATCGATTTTTTGTAGGAGAAAAATAGAACGTACTGATAGCAATAGTGCCACGCACACGTCCTACAAAAAGTCGGTCAGAAATAATATGGCAGGAAAAATCGGCCCGATTATCTGTCCTACAAAAAGTCTCACGTGGGCGGGAAGCGTAAAACACAACACAAACGTAAAAAACAAAGCGTCAGGGTATTAGAACATTTTTATCAGAATTGTAGGTGTAACAATCCAACAAAACCTAAATAACGCATCACGTAGTGGCAAAAAATTCTTGAGCGTTTCCGTGCTTCGGAGGGCACGTAAAGCCGTCGGTCCCGGTTGTTATCATAGGATGACCGTCGTTAAGCCATTTCGGAGGCCCTCGGGCAGTTTGAATACTTCCGACAGTTCCGACACTCGGGTTGGCCACTAACCCCTGCATCCATCCGCACTGGAGCAGCGTGGTGGAATATGCTCTAGGCCTCCTCAAGAGGAGAGATCCGTGCCCAGTAGTGGGCCATTAATGGGTTGAAGCCAGCCAGCCAGATGAATTGTAATCTTACATGTTTGTTAGTAGTCCGAATAGCACAAACATTTTTTTCTTCATTTGTACACATTCAAAGTTACATTGTAAAAGTGGAGAAAGTAGCAGTAACTATGTGCCAGTAACTAGGTTGTGATAAGTTGTAGTAGTAATGGGTTGTGATCTATCTGTGCCCTATCAGGAACAAACCACGAGGCAGACCAGCCCGCACACTTGACGCTGAAGGACGACAGCATTCCGGTGAAGAGGAACCTAGCGGTCTTCGACGGACCCGAGGCTAGGTTTTGTCCTGCAGGTAATTCGTAATAATAAGTTATCAGTAATAGCAGTTTTGAAAACGTAGTGAATAATACTCTATGCTAACCAATGGAAGTTGGTGATCCATCTGAAAGTGACTGCCGACGCCTTTGGACATCAGCACCACTTTAGACATCTGAGAAATCTGGGGGCACGGCAGTGCCCCCGCCAAGTCGAGCAAAAAAGCGGCACGACCGTACCATCCTTTTCTCGAAGCAATTCAGGCCATTTTCGACCCCCTATAACTTCGTTGTGGATAAAGCTAGAAGCCTGAATTTTTAGTAACCAAGCAGGCATTGCATAAACACGGTATATTTCAATTTTCCATTGACAAGCCTCGCCATTACCATTTATGTACTATTATGTCTTCTGTATAATTCAGTCATCAAAATTTGTCAATTCAAGTTAAATTAAGAACCTCATACAGCAGCGTTCAGTCACATAATAATCCAAAGTTACCTTGGTAAACTGTATAAGAGTAATTTAAAATAATTCCTATATGTATAAACATATGTTTATTTCAGGCGTATACGAGTTCGTACCGCTAGAGACGGGCGACGGACAGAGGCTACAGATCAACGCACAGAATTGTATCCACTGTAAGTATTTTTTTTAATTTCAACGTTTAATATACTCTATATTATGGGATTGTTAATAGCGGGTGTAGTTTTATTCGAGGTGCAATACGAGTATACATATCTATCACACCTGACTGTGATTGCTAGAGCTGGCCTAAAGCAAGAGTAAACTGTAATATAATGAGTTAGTAGTAGTCATTGAACTAATATACTAACGTATACTTCGTTAACTGGTAATAGCAGTGAACTTGGAGTTTTAATGTAACTTTGAACGCCACTTGACGGGGAACCCATTTACATTTCAAATGTAACCTAAAAAATATATTTTATTTAAGTATACACGCGTTATTTTTGTTGAGGACAAACCGGTCAAAGAATATATTGGGTTCAAAGTTCACTGAAATTCTAAGTTACCGAGTTGGCGGCAGGTATAAATATTTGTAAATAGTATTTTTTCCTTTCATTCTATTTTTATCTGTACTCTCTCTTCAGTGCTCATTACTCATTACTAAGTGTCCGAAGTATTTGAGATTCAGTTTTGATGAAAAATTGTAATTTTAGCATAATAAAATTAATAACATGTTCAAAATCAAGTACATACATTACGGCAAATGTATCTTGGCGATTCTGAACATAGGCTCTGCGAACTTTAGCGCATGTAAGACAGAGATAGCGACACGAAACACGACATAAATGCTAACGTGTGACTGAGACATAATACCGCGTACCGAGCATTGCCGAATGTTAAGTTACTGCGCAGCCTTCTGCGCGAAGTCCAGACTCGCGAAGATACGTCGGCCGTACTGTATGTATGTATGTATTTATTTATTTTATTGTTAATTAGAACGGTACATACCACTTACACTAATTAACACAATATCATGTCATATATCATTATTATATCATTTACCTAACATTCATAAACAGTCAAAATAATAAGATAAGAATAATTAATACAAATTCATGTCAAATTAATAAAATAAATGTCAAATTAATATAATGCATAATAAATAATCATGGAGTTTCGCTGAACCTTAGCACTAAGGACTTTGATTTGAAGTCCTTAGTGATTGATTTGAAGTATACCTCCTACCACTATAATATATTGTGATTCCTTACCTCAGGTAAAACGTGCGATATTAAGGATCCATCGCAGAACATCAACTGGGTGGTACCGGAAGGCGGCGGCGGCCCCGCTTACAATGGAATGTAATCTGAACTGTCGTCAAACCGTTTCCAATATCCTATCCATAATCTTCAGTACCAACAAACTGCCTAAATGTCACATTTATATTCACAGAAATTATGGATAGATATTGAGATGCTGATAGCTATAATGAATTGAAACGGCTCAGTCATGTAAATAGTGAGAGATTAAGAGAGAGAGATCACATGTGTAGGTACTAGGGCTTCCAAATATTCGATAAAATTTATATTCGAATATTCGATTTTTTTTTCGGAACTATTCGAATATTCGAATATTATTCGAATATCAAAAAAAAACTTTAATAATTACGTGTTTATTAAACTTAGGAGTAATTTGCAAGTACAATATTTTGATTTTGTTCGTGTTAAATGAACGAATGTACTATGTTGTAGTTTCCATAAATAAATAGTTGGTTGTCTCTAAAAAAATATGGTTTTTAAAGAAAAGAAATTACTAAGTTTGATGATATCGTTAATTTATCTAACATTATGAGTTTTTTGTGAATTTTCAAGTATACCAAGGTAGCCAGCCATAACCAGAGAGTACTTAATCACTATGCAGTGGCGTAGCTAGCCCTTCCGGGGCCCTATATCAACTTTTTGCCGGGGGGCCCTCTCGACTCGAGGGTAAAGATCGTTCGCAAAAGAAATAAAAAAGCGCGCGTAAATTAAAACAAGTATAATATATCTACTTACATATTTCGATTAATAAACCATATACAATCAATACTCGAAAATTTTACCCTGGAGGCATCTCTGTTTTGTTTCGGGAGATCCAAACGCGAGCACAGACTCCATAGCCGATGTGATACGACAGGGCATGGAATGTTTTATTCGTAAATCTGTCAACTCTATCGGTGGTAAAAACCAGCTCTGGTATAGCAGTCCCTGTATCTCGGCATCTAACCAAAAGCACGCCGCTTACCAGGCCTGGTCATCCGCGTGCACGCTTATGTGCCTAGATCTATCCACCAAAGGGCTTAATACAAAGCTCAACGCTGTCTACCGGTCAGCAAAGAAGCAAATGGCTAAAAGTAAGGCAAAGTTCATCGGCAAAATTGGCGAGCGAATGGTCGATTACCCCTCTGGTAGTCGAGAATTCTGGTTGCTATCTCAAGGGTAAC
The DNA here is from genome assembly GCA_951805285.1 of Thymelicus acteon. Taxonomy (NCBI): domain Eukaryota; kingdom Metazoa; phylum Arthropoda; class Insecta; order Lepidoptera; family Hesperiidae; genus Thymelicus; species Thymelicus acteon. Next base: position 11,273,845 of record OX638234.1, read on the forward strand.
TTCTGTCGGTCATCTCTTCACAACTACGTAAATCGGGCGACTCCGTGGTCCATACGGCAAAGGGGAAAGCCAAACTTCTTGGCATGCTTCCTGCCGCCAACTCAACTCTTGATGATAGAGGGATCAGACCGCCTAACATCCTGCAATATGAGAGCTCGTTGAATGATATACTTTTTCCCAAAAATCTGTCAGAGAGCTCTTTATAGCCACTTGATACCAAGAAGCTGAGAGGAACAGACATTGGTGTTAAAGACGTGTGCTCCCAAGTTGCCTCCAGCCCCGGATCTAGGGGAGGGGGGCAATCCGGGGCACCCGCCGTTTCAGGGAGCGCCAAAATCATATTATAGTAGGATTACAAATAAAAAACTTGCATACGGAAGCCTGGTTGGGAGAACAAATTTTGTTAAAAAAGGGTTCTTAGTGTCCCATTCACGAAAAATGCCAACTATTATTTATTTGTGAGTTTTTATAAGTATCTCAAACGCTGGAGAGAGGGATGCCACTATCAAGTTTCTGCCCTGGTTCAAAAAAATCGTAGATCCGGGGAAGTTGATTCCCCGTCTTAACGTGCTTATTCTGACTATCATAACATAGCGAGAATATCTGGCATAAGCCACATGGATACGTCTTGGTGGAAGGTTGCCCTCGTTTATCCCATCCCCAAAATGGGCAATCTCAGTGACCCGGCTAACTACAGGTCTATAACTTCCCTGCTTGCAACGGTAATGGAGCGCGTGATTAACATGCAGTTCCTGGGATATCTGAAAGATCATCAGCTGATCTGTGATCGACAATACGGTTTTCGCCACGGTCATTCAGCTGGTGATCATCTAATTTATCTTACGCACCTGTAGGCACCGTCAGGCTCTTGATCGCAACGGGGAAGCACTGGCAGTCAGCCTAGATTTCGCTAAGGCCTATGACCGGGTCTGGCACAGGGGGGTCTCACAAAGTTACCATCTTACGGTCGCTGTGAGAGGTTATGCAGTTGGGTAGCCAGCTTTCTATCTGAGCGACATATCAAGGTCGTAGTAGATGGTTGTTGCTCATATGAAACCTATAAAATACTGGTGTTCCCCAAGGATATGCCCTACGCTGTTCATTCTGATTTCCGGACCATTTTACGAATTTTTCTAAGACACATTGGGGGCCCCCTCAGCCCCGGGGCCCTGTATAATTGATACGGCTGATACGGCGGTAGCTACGCCCCTGTCAGTACGTCACCTACGTGTCATAGCTTTGAGTATTTACTCTGAAGTTTCGAATCATGTTTCCAGTGGGCGACTCTTTCCATATTTCTCATAATTCGCGCAGAGATAGACCGCTACTCCTGTATATACAAACTTACTCTATGCAAGTGATGTAACACACCAATGCCAGTTACAAACGCAACGCGACGCCGATCGACGTGCCGGGTATTCCCGAAGTCCGAACACTTCCATATTTTGAAGAATTGCGCACTCTCACCGCCCAAAACGACATTTTGAAGGTCACGCGCCACGGCGCTATTTTTAAAATTGTATTTTGACTATTTTGTGCACATTGGAATCCGAATTTGGTGTTGAGTTAGGTTTTGTAGAAATTGATCGAATATTCGAATATTCGGTTCTTGTATTCGAATATTTGAGCGAATTTATTATTCGAATTATTCGAATATTCGAATATTCGATGAAAGCCCTAGTAGGTACGTCTTTATTTATATATTTATAGCATGTTTTATTATTGTATATTTGAAAAGAACTATGGATCTTTTTGAAGATGGTGTAAGTGTTCAGTGACCACATAAATTATGTCTGATAAGGTAAAAATGAAAAAAGAACCTCGACCAGGACCTCTTTTATACCGACCTTTCGTACAGAGACCAGTATTATGGCTAATTGTACAGTACTGTTGACTAAACAGTTAACAAATCTTTGTAAAATATTTCAAAACTTAAAAAAAAAATTACTGTATCAAACGCAATTTTTAAAAAAAAATCTATTAATATTTTTTTAAACTTATACTGAATTCTAATGTGATCGTGTAAGTAAGTACAATTTATAATACAATTATTATATTGTAAGTCAGCTGCTACAAAATTATACCTATCATATAATATTATTATGTAAATACTTATTATATTACTATTAACTTAACTTTATTTAAAGATAACTGCCACTTACATATACTTATACTTTTGTAATTGTTCATATTAATATCTTTAATTTTGTTTTATGCACATATTTTTCATAATTTTTTTATTTTTATCTATACTAATATATAAAGAGGAAAGATTTGATTTTTTGTTTGCATTGAATAGGCTCCGAAACTACTGAACCGATTTGAAAAATTCTTTCACTGTTGGAAAGCTACACTATCGCCGAGTAACATAGGCTACATTATATTAAAAAAAAATTAGGGATCCTTAATAAAACTCCAATAATGTAACCCATGGTGTAAAAAATAAGAAAACCGAAGCAAAGCGAGGGCGATTACTCGTGTATAATATTTTATATACATCAGTAATCTTTAAATCTTTAGATTACTCATTTAACTAATATTGATTTTAACGTTAAATGTATCTCATTTGGTGCCTAAGTAGTTATTTAAACTAAACTAGGTAACTGCGCACATGGTAAAAGATAGAACGGTAGAGTGACTCTAATGTAATTGTATCCTAAGAAATGTTATTTTGTATGAAATTTTACCAAATAAATCGTTATTTATGTACCTGTTGTCTTATTTATCTTACGTTCAAAATCCTATTCAGTCCAATTATTGTATTATCTAATACATAAAATTCTCGTGTCACGCTTTTTTGAAGTTGAACTCCTCCGAAACGGCTCAACCGATTTTCGTGAATCTTTGCGTGCATATCGGCTAGGGTGGAGAATCGGACATCTATTTTTCATCCCCCTACCCCTAAAAAATTTTTGGCAGAACGTTTGCCCGGTCAGCTAGTTATATATAGTAATAAAATGTATACATTACATAAAAGGCATTCCTGATATGATATATAATCCACGTGGATTTCTTGAAGACAAGACGAATTTGGGTTTTATTTATTTAATTTTTTTATGGAAACAGTCTACAAACGATCTGACGATCCACCTGATGGTAAGTGGCCATCGTCGCCCATGAATATCGGCAACATCAAAGGCATCACTGATACGTTACCGGCCACGAAAGAGACAAGAAAGAGAAAGCAATATCCGAAAAATTACCAGACTCGCCACTTTATGGTAAGTGCATTTAGCGGTCACATAGACATTCAACTTTGTAGTCAAGGTCGTCTTTAACCTACTGGAGGCCCTGGGCATATTAGGATAATGGGGCCCCAATGACTTTGTCAGAACACTATTTTGTTAGAATAAACAAAGAAAGTAGATAAGCAAGCCTATAGATTTATTCAAAAGCTAATAAGGAAATTGGTATTGTAGTCAGTAATTTAGGTTCGATTTATTCGAATTAAAAAAGTTTTTCGGTAATAAATAAATATCGGTTATCGTTTAGCAGGAACTAAGGGAGCTCCTATCGATCACGGGGCCCTGGGCACTTCCCCAGAGTGCCCAGTGGAAAAAGAGGGGTCTGGAAACACGTAAAAACAAATTACTCAAAAGCCCCACCAAGAAGCTTCAACTGGTTGATAGTCAGCTTTTGTCAATTCTCCACCAAGAATCTTTTTAAGAATTTAGAATTAATCCCCTTTAGGTTTATTTGTATATTTTATTATTTATTAATGTATTATTTTATGAGCCTTCTTGTATAAAAAATGTACAGGCCTTTTCGTCTGGCCTGTTTTTTTCCTGGCCTCTAAAATAAGTACATGTCGTTATAATAGATATCTGTAACAATTTTCAAACAGCATCATTTGCTGACCTCTTAAAATAAACAATATTTGTTAACTTATTTATTCTTTTTTTGGCCGTCATCCACGCCGTCATTTTGGCTGTAGAATAATTCAATAACGTCTAATATGTTTACATTACTGCTAGCACAAGAAAATATAAATTTAAGGCAATGAAATGTTCAAAGTAATATTAACGCTGTACTTAATATGGACGGCGGTAAGTACGTTATAAATAAAAACACAACACCGCAATAAACATCGTGTAACGGAGGAAACATTTTCTTGTTCATACGAGGCAGTTAGCAAAGATTTTACTGGAGCTGGAGTCTGGAGCTATGTGGTCATGGCCGTAGCTGGGGGGGGGGGCATTGTGGGGCAATGCCCTACCTTAAAATCACAATGCCCTATCTTAAAAATACCAAAAACTAAGATAAATTATTATAATTAAATTGTTTATTCATAGTTTGAGATAAAAATAATTGTAGCGATAGGTATCTAAGCTTTTCCGAACATACCACAGTTTGTGACATTCATTTCATAATAGAATAATTCTTTGTTCTGTGACCTAGAGAGCAGATCAATTATGATTTTTTACTTCTGCCCTACCTGTAACCAATGCTGCCCTACCTCAAATTCGACTCAAGTTACAACCCTGTATGTGGTGGAATGAAGCGTGTAATGGTTTGAATAGTTACGTGCTTTTTACTTAATAAAGAATCTGAATATTTTAGTATACCTAAACTGAATATTTTTACTACTTATATTTGGCTCAAAAGATCAAAAACGCGTATTACGCGTTATATAGCATAGCCAGTGGCGTAACTAGTCCTATGGTATGGAGGCCCCATATCAATAACTGTTGTAGGCCCCCCCCAACGTCAGCTGTCAAATATAAAAGGAGTGCCAACTATTCCTCTATGACAGGGCGTTTCGAAATATCAAGTTGGTTTTCTATCCACACTGGAGCAGCGTGGTGGGGTACCTACCTTCTAGGACTTCAGACTTCTGGGCTTCCTCAATAATCAAGCGAGACCCATGCTCTGTAGTTGGCCATTTATGGGTTGAAGCTAAATAAAATTGGTATTGATTAAAAAAAATTGAAGTAGGTATATCTAGGTACTATAAGTCCATAATGTTAAACAGTGAAGGTTTTAGCACTACCAGCGCCCTGGGCGAGATTTCTACGTCGCCCCCTTCTCATTCTGCCATTAAAATCCATACAAAAATAATAAATACGGACGGACAAACAAGACGAAACTAGAGTTCCGTTATGACTACCTGCGGCGCCCCTTCAAATCAGGCACCCTGGGCGGTCGCCCAACCGCGCCCTACCCTAACGCCGGCTCCGATGTTAAATAAATAAAGTTTTCTCTATTCTCCTGGGTGATATTACCCACCGAAGTCAGACGTGTCCAAGGTGCAAAAAAAATAACAATAAATTCCAATTAGTAGGTACACCCAAGTGATATGAAAAACATACGATGTATATGAATACGGCGTATATGAACGTAACCTAGTGGAACTACGTCCGTCTTTTTTTCAAGTCCTTGCATGTGAGGTACATGAGTAAAAAGTACCGTACAAAAGTTTGTGTAGGAATTTATGTGGTGTGGACCTACCCTAATGTGCTCTAGCTACGTAGTGGATGCTCAGATGCTGTTAATTGCTTTCTGTAAATGGGATTTTTCTAGGTTGCTCTCGATTTCATGCATTTTTTATGGATAGACTAGGAGATAAAATGTGGGCTCGAGGAAACAATACAAAAAACGCAAACCTAGATTAGGTACTTTTGCGGAGTAAATTGAAGGAGCACTTAACGTAGGTACCTACGTTTTGTATACCTATCTTCGATTGTTCACACTGAGAAAGAGTAAGCCTAAGAACTCACGGAGCGATTTTCTCCCGCGCCCGCCGCGGTAGCGGTAATTTGAAAAAGTTTCGAAACTCACGAGACCGAAGTTTTGTGCGGTAGCGCAGCCGCCGCGGTTGCGAATATCGCAAGACGGGCGGTTTTACGATCTGTACCCCCCCTCCCCCCGGCGCCCACCGCGGTCGCCCGCTAACCGACCGCAGAGCGTGCGGGAGCAACCCGCCGACGCTGCGGTTGACCGCGAGCCGCGCGGTTCTAGAAGTTGCCCGCCGGTGCAGCGGGCGCCGCGAGTAAACCGCGCCCGCCGCGGGCGTAAACCGCGTCGTGAAATATGCCGCTCGTTTTTACATACAAATCTGCATTCTACAGGAGCTGCGGGCCCGCTACCGCGGCGGGCGCGGGAGAAAATCGCTCCGTGAGTTCTTAGGCTAACAACTAACAGCTCCCATCAAAGACCGGTAGGCGCCTTAAAATTTCAAATTGTTTTAATTATGTCGGTGTTTCGGACGAGGTTTCATTACTGACACGTTGCCTACCGAAAAGGAAGCGAACCCTACTTGATGTAGGGTTGCCAGATGGCAAGACCAAAATATCTGGACAAAACTTCAAAAAGTCGGGATTTGTCAGGTCAAAAAAAATTTTTTTTTTGGAAATAGCTGGCAAACAAGCTGACGACGAAAAAAACGGCTAGAGCGCGTGCGGGGCGGGCAGCGGGCGCGCGAGCGCCTCGTTCTGTTGAATGTAGTGAATTGTTGGGACATTTATATTTTGTCGGGACTCTGGACATCATATTGTGAAATGTCAGGACAATCCAGACGAATCCCGACCATCTGGCAACTAGTTGACTAGTTATAGTTATTGAGAATCGTTTGGCGTGACTCTCCTTCAGAACCTATCAAAGAGTATCAACTTACCACGGTCACATACGGAACGAAAGCAGCGCCGTTCCTAGCGATGATGACCCTCAAACAGCTTGCATGTGATGAACAACCCAACTATCAAAACAGTCAGGCGACCGACGTATTAAACAATTGTTTTTACATGGATGACCTGGTCCATGGGTGTCACGACATAAGAACCGCACGTCAATTACAACAAGACCTTATCAATTTATTAAAATCCGCTGGATTTCATTTGAGAAAATGGAGATCAAACTCTGATGACTTAATCAGAGAGGAAGAGTCAGCTCTATCAAAGGACGACAACTTTAATTTCAAGCAATCAGCTCAAACAAAAACCCTTGGGTTAATATGGAATCCACAAGAGGATGTTTTTATGTTTCAATCAAATTTAGAACCGACGGAAGTCTCCAAAAAAGTCACAAAGAGAAACCTTTTATCAGAAATATCAAAACTTTTTGACCCGCTCGGTTGGCTATCACCACTATCAACTAAGTTAAAAATTATTTTTCAACAAGTGTGGGCTGCAGACAATATTAATTGGGATGATCCTATACCGAATGAAGTATATGTAGAGTGGAAGAAGGTCAGAGAGGACATGCACAATATTCAAAACCTTCAGTTACCTCGTTGGCTGCAGATCCATGAGCGCAACAGTATCGAGTTACATGGGTTCAGTGACTCGTCTGTCAGAGCTTATGCTTGTGTGATTTATTGTCGTATCAACAAGGGCAATAAATCATCTGTGGTGTTGGTGGCCGGCAGAGCCAGACTTGTACCAACCAGCAAAACAGTCTCATTACCACGGTTGGAACTGAGCGGAGCACTACTCCTATCAAAGCTAATGGGTAAAGTCCAAGAGTGCCTTAGTGGGCACAATATCAAAATATATGGTTGGACTGACTCCATGGTAGTGCTGGGGTGGCTCAATGGTGAACCAACCAGATGGAAAACGTTTGTGGCAAATAGAGTTCGTACAATAACCGAAAATATGCCACCTGACTGCTGGAGGTACGTTAAGTCGGAAGAAAACCCCGCCGACTGCGCTAGTCGTGGTCTAACTGCATCACAACTCAAAGACCAGACCTTGTGGTGGCTGGGCCCGACTTGGCTATCAACATTTAATGACCAAGGGCATAAGATCGCTTATACAACAAATGAAGAATTAAAATTATCAAAAACAATTTTAGTCGCACAACACCAACCTGATTTTATCATTCAAGAAATCCTATCAAAATATAGCACAATTAATAAAGCGATAAGAATAGTAGCATGGATTCGGAGATTTTTAACTATCAAAAAAGGACAAAATATAAAATACCTAACAGTACAAGAGTTGAAGGAGGCTAAGTTATTAATTATCAAAAATATACAACAAACGGGATTTGAAAGAGAGTTATCTGATTTGAAGCGAAGAAATAAAATACATCGAAAAAGTAATATTTGTGAACTAAATCCGTATATTGATCAAGATGAAGTATTGAGAGTCGGCGGGAGGCTGCGACATGCCAATCTGGACCCAGACATGAAAAATCCTATCATTATACCCGGCAACAGTCGCCTTGCTGAGCTTCTTATAGATCAGGCGCATGAAATGACGTACCATGGTGGTGCTCGGCTAACATCAGCCTACTTGAGACAAAAATACTGGATTGTCGGTGGTAACAGAGCTGTGAAGAAGAGATTACGTCATTGTATCAAGTGTAGAAGACACGAACCAACCAAACACCATCAAATTATGGGTGATCTACCAGCAGCTAGAGCTAACCCTTCACGCCCCTTTCATCATGTCGCTGTAGATTATACAGGCCACGTGTTCATCAAGGCTAACTCAGGCCGTGGCATCAAAACTACGAAAGGTTATATCGCTGTGTTCACGTGTATGGCGACAAAGGCTGTACATTTGGAGTTGGTGTCTGACCTGACGAGTACTGCGTTCTTAGCAGCCTTAAGGAGAATGACAGCTCGCCGTGGCAAACCTAATCACATTTATAGTGATAATGGCACGAACTTCATAGGAGCCAATAAGGTCTTACAGCAGGAATACGAAGAGCTCCTCAAGACATTTGGTGATGAGTTTCTCTCAGAAGTGTCCGAAATGGGTATAAATTGGCACTTTAATGCACCATCATGGCCATCAGCCAATGGTCTTTGTGAAGGATCTGTGAAAAGCCTCAAGTATCATCTTAGGAGGGTCGTTGGTGATCAAAAACTCACCTACGAGGAGTACAGCACGCTGCTAGCACAGTTAGAAGCTTGCTTAAATTCGAGACCACTATGTCCATTGACGGAGGACGCCGATGATTTAAATTATTTACCTCCATCACATTTTCTATCAAGCGGTCCGATTCTATCAATTCATGAGACGGAACGAGATCTAAGGACTAGGTGGCATTTAACACAAAAAATATTCCAAGACATTTGGAAAAGGTGGCAACAAGAATATTTAACAAATCTATCAGCCCGGAGCAAGTGGCGCCAACCTCAAGAAAATATCAAATTAAATGACATCGTACTCATCAATGATGGTAACCTTCCTCCAGGCAAATGGGCTCTCGGTAGGGTTGTCGAATTACACCCTGGTAATGACGGCTACGTGCGTGTTGTGACATTAAAAACCAAAAATGGTTATATGAAAAGACCTGTTATCAAACTATCAATACTCCCTATCATCTCAGAAGAAACACAAGATCGAGAATTAAAGCAAGAGGAATCAACAAAGCGTAAGATAAAACAAAGAAATAGAAGATACAGTTTCGTTACCGTTGCAACATCTATCTTATTATTCTTTATGACCCTTATAACTAATACTAACGGACTATATACTATCAATAAACTACAAAATAATACTAGTCTATTTTTCGACAAGATTGTAAACATGCACTTGATAGCTGACAATTGGAAACTCGTTGTCTATTATGATCTCAACCCATATTGGGAAGGCACCGCCGCGTCCTCGAAGTACATGGAATACCTAGAAACCATCTGTTCGAAGATAAGAGAGCATTCACACTGCGATGGTGTCATGTATCAATTGAATCACGAGCAGTCGGAACTACAGCGCTACAATATCATGTTGCAAGATAAGGGCGACCTACTCACCCGTAAGCGCAGGGGACTCATCAATGGTGTAGGTAATATCGCAAACGCGTTGTTTGGGGTGCTTGACAGCAACTTTGCTGAAAAGTATGAAGAGGATATCGAATTGATCAGAAAAAACCAAGGACACCTAGCCCAGTTGTGGAAGAATCAAACATCAGTCGTAGAAGCGGAGTTCAATGTCATCAAGAGGGTAGAGTCGATCATGGAAAAGCATCATAAGACAGTCAACAAAAAGATGCTTGAACTTAAACAATCGATAAACTCACTAAAGTCACAAGTCTCAAATAACTCATATATCAACGAATTTACATTGGCCTCTATAATTACAAATAACATCATAAACAAGTTAAAAGAAATACAAACTTACCTTATTGAAACTATCACTGACGTTTTCCACGGGAAGTATGATATTCATCTACTAACCCCCAAGCAACTCCAGCACGAATTAAGTGCCATCTCTACTCAGATACCTAAAGACCTATCACTACCTATCGATCACGCGAATTATTCAAATTTATACAAATTACTTAATGTAAAAGCACGCTTATCGAAGTCATTTCTTATTTTCGAAATCCGAATTCCATTATTAGCACGAGACGCTTACGAAGTCCTTAAAGCAATTCCCATACCTAAACAATCTGGTAGTACCATGATCAGCATTGTACCTATTAGCGAATACCTCGCGTTAAACTTAAACAAGGATTCGTTTATATCGCTATCATTTACTGATTTACATGACTGCATTGATCGCGATTTAGATACTGTGTTGTGTCGATTCAAGAAGCCTATCTATCATATGATCAGTGACAAGAGTTTGTGTGAGAAGAATGAAGAATTTGGAAGCTGTAGAACAATCATTAAAACCTGCAAAAATATTTTTATTGCAACAAGTAAACTTAATAGCTACTTTTATTTCTGTTGTAATAAATGCTACTTCAAGTTGTTATGCGAAGATCAAGTTACGGCTATTCAATTGAGTGACGCCGGACTTATTACGCTGGGTCAGGACTGCCTTATCAAATCAGCTGATTTCCATTTTTATTCATACAAACAAGACGCATCGCAGATCAACTCAAAGCCCGACATTGGTATACCGAAGCTCGCTTCGATTAATCATTTGATAAATATTTCGATACCAGAGATGAACGCCAGCACGAGCTTGGAGACTATCAGCCAACAACAGCTGCTTGCCATACGAGAACAATTGGATGTCATGAAACAGACTGAGCCGTTAGCAGCAGGTGTATCCTATCACGACATTCACCATTACACCGTTCTCTACCTGGTGATTATAATGGCTGGAGTATTCGGCGGATTCTACGTGTGGCGGCGCGTGCGGCGCGCCCGGAGGCGGGCAGGTCGCGATCGCGTACAAAATAAGTGTAGTGAAGTTAAGTGTAATAGTGAAGTGCAGTGTAATAGTGAAGCGCAATTTGTCGATGTAGAGTTGCAAACAAGTGCAGTGCAGTGTAACAGTGGTGACATTACTAGCGAATTAAATGAAAAATTTAAGAACTCGCGTAAACAAAAGCAAAACCGTGGCACCTCACCAGTGCTTCAATCGGTGTTTACTATCACGGACACGGGTGTCTAATTACACTGTTATTGTCTTTATTTTGTATCAACCATTTGTAACTAGTTTTAAGCAAAAATGTCTATCACCTTGTTATTAGTTTTAACTCATCTCATCATTATCTGACTCTCTATCTTTCAGCCCGGGAGCATGTACGGGCTGCAGCACGTACATTTTTGTAGCGTCAGCAGTTTACGCTACATTAATGCATTTTGAGTCAGTGCGCTAATTGAGCCAAGCAATACCGGTCACGCGTGCTCGCTCTATCATTTCGCATCTATCATTTAATTACATTCAGTCGGTTATATCAATAAACTATCAAGTATTAACTTCCCAGTATTGACTATCATTTACTATCAACTACTATCAAACAACCAAACGTAGAGGTCCCGTCGCAGCCCCTACAATAGCAAAGTCAACTATCCGTTTAATCCCCAAATGATAATAAACCAACACGGACTTAGCTCTGTTTTTAACTCGCTCGCTGTAGTAGTTACCAAAAAACCCACATTCTGGACTTAAAATGAGGAGCCTCGATTACGATCGTTTCAACTGTCACGGGTAATGTACCGGCATCGCGGCACCGACCTCAAACCTACGGAGTTGCACAGTGTAATGACTTGCAGTGGTCCATTCCATTGGTTTTGAAATCATGGCTAAAGTCATCTTGACATGAATTTTGGCGCGATCATCTACAGACTATGTAATAGCAATGAAAAAAAATATCCTGAAGGTCACCCGAAAGGTAGGTTAGGTATAAGTACTTGTATATGGTGGTAAATAAAAAAATACATTTCGGTTGCAATATTGAAACAACAGTTCAGCGGGCTGCGTATTTTTAAGTTACCGTGTTCTGAACACAAGCCTTGAAATTGTTTCCTCGAAACGCGTACGGGGTTGTTAAGCTACCTCTCTGTCCAAACTAGTGTCAAATACAAAGAAATAAGTCCTCAAATTGCACCAGAATAACGCTCAACATTCGTCCCAGAATGCTACTTGCTCCAGAATTTGCTTGTTTTTATGAATAAGGGGTCACTCTCTCAGATATTTAGTGTTGGTTTGTGTTTTGTTCCTTCGAATAAATGCTTTTTCTTTCTTTCTTTCTATTAGAAATTCGGGATTGTGACGCTTCCCGCGCGCCCCTTGTAATTTACATGACGTTTTGACTCCTCCCATTGGTCGACTGCGATGAGTGCGATGGAAATCTTCGTTAGACTGTGGCTTTCTCTAGTAACTTATCCCAGTATTCACAGAGTATGAATCCCGTCGTGTGAGTCATTTAATTTTGCGAGTCATAAACTTTTGCCTTGACTTCGCGGTGAGGGACTCTTTTCTTTTTAGTGTCACTATGTCACTGAATTTATAAAACCTTGGGAGTTATTATCTGTGGTATTAGGATTATAGGGCAGAGTGTTAATATTAAGGGGTAATAGGGTTTCTGTGTTTCATGTTGTAAACTTGTGAATTTGTCCTTCAAAATCTGTTCTTTGAATAGCACAGCAAAGTGCTTTCGTATTGAATAATAAAATTGCGCTGATGCCAGTAATGTTACTTATTTAATAATCTATCATTTCCAATTAAATTCGCTTTTATCATAAGTGAAACGTTAACTCCACGCCAACGCTAAATACACTTTCGGCTATTTTCATGTTGTCATTAATTACCTTTTCAATGATCGATGATACGAACGGAATTGATAGAACCAATTCCCTTATGGCTTTTATCGGATACAAGACGTATATTTTCATTTTTTTCATAAATATTTTTCTCGTTAATGTAATGGATTATTTATATTATTCAACGTATAGGTATGTAACTAATATGACTAATGTCTACCAATAAGTATATTTTTTGTTTATTGCGCAATTTGATAGACTTACCTTTTTGAAGCAGATAGGTACTGTTTTAAATAGGTACTTTCATTTGGGACTTGGAAAGGTTTTAAAGTGTCTTTAATCTCTAATCTAATCCCCTATGTATTGACTCAGAACCAAGCTTTTACTGGATATATTTTGTCACGTTATTACAATATAATACTATAAAATTTCCTCATGTATTCTATCTTCCAACATCCATTGACCATTAAGCGTGGTTAGAAAAAAAAGCACGAAACCGAAAAAGTAAACGTCTTTTAGTAAAGGTCACAGAGTAATTTACAATTACATTACACTGTGTTCGTTTGATAAACGCGAGCGCATAAAATGACGGCGCAAGACGGATTACCAGTAGGTACTTACGCACTGAAATTTAGTTAGCGTAATTAAATTCGAGAAAATTGGTAAGCGGCGTGCCGAATAAGATATGGGAGCAAAATTTATGCGTGTAATAAAGTCGCCTAGCCGACAACATCACAACCACCTCGAATAAATGGACCATTAAACATTTTTACGATGCAAATTTGTTTAGAGGCTTACCCTTCTGCTAACCAGATTATAAGGTAGAGTATTTCTTGAACATTTTATTAAGGTTCCCTCTACTCGTTATACCGCGGATAGGTGGACTGTGAAATCAGTTTTTTAAAGTACCTAAGTATTCTCTGGTTGGGTTTTTGTCATGATTATTTATCTATACATCTATACTAGGGTTACCAACCTCAAATTTTAAAAACCAGGATTTGAAGTTGGAGAAACCAGGACAACTCAGTTTAAAAACAGGACGCAGTAATAGAGTTGCAATTAGGCCCTGTGATATCGGAACTATTCTCAATACCGGAATTGGTTTTCGATATTGATCCCAGATTCCGGAATTAGTTCCGATATTGGTTGTTGAAATGAAAAAAAAACCCGCCTGCTATCGAAAAAGCTATTATGATCCCCTTTTTTGAAAACCTTATGAAGAGCTCTTTAATTTGATACCCATATTGCATTATTCTATTTATTTTTATTTTTTGATAATTCAAACACTTGGGTTATCAAGACCAATTTAACGATATCTTAATTATATAAGCGGTTTGGAAAATATGATGTAATGAAAAATATTACATGCATACATACATACATACATACATACATACATACATACATACATACATACATATATACAAGATACGCGCGAAAAACATATCCCCTTGGCAGCCGGGCAAAAAATTGTTGAGGATGAAATAAATTGTTTGAAAGTATGTTTTATGAACTTTTAATTATTTCATAACAATTAAGATAAAGTGAGTACTAAAATATTAGTTTTTATACAGACAACTTAGTTTTTATACAGTGCTCAGTTTTCATTTAGGTTTGTTTATAAAGAGTTTCTTATACGTTTATCAAAATTACTTTGAGTAAATGTCTTCCTAATTATAACAGTAAAACAAATACAATAAAACAAAAAGCAACATTGCAACAATAGCTCGCTATCAATCAGGATAACATTAAACATATTATAATTATGATAATAAGCAACAAATAATAATATAATAAAATACCGACCATAAAAGACCGAGTTCGGCACCATGGTTTCGTTGAAATCCGAAGTTCTGAGAGAAACTGAGAGATACTACGGACGGTAGTATGCCTCCTCTCAAGCTCCAGCTCCCCGCGGGATGGTCGAACGAGCTAAACTGACCTGATAGAGATTACACATTATATATCCCGGACGTCAGCCTGTATGACATTAGAGAGGCTTTCAAACAGCTTTAAAAAACAAGGCATCGGGAGATGACGGTTTCACTACCGAGTTGCTGAGAGCTGAGGGAAACTCCTCCTAGTGGCGCTCCAAAAACTGTCTGAAGCCGTCATCCATACTGGAACTACCTCGGAAGACTACAGCTGCAGAGAGGTTTCAGGCAAGGGGACGGGTATATCTCTAAAACTGTTCACCGCTGCGATGGAAGACGTGTTCAAGCTGGTGGAGTGGAAACGACGTGGAATTAACATCAATGGCGAATATATCACACACCTGAGATAAGCCGATGACATAGTCATCCTAGCGAAACGAAAATAATGTCGAATTTCCATGTCACACTCGTATCGATTGTTGTTAACGGCGCTACTCTCGAAGTTACAGACGAATATATTTACCTGGGATATATGATATAAATGGGTAAATCGAACTATGAATAAGTCACTCATAGAATCCAAATCGGGCTGCGATCGGGAAACTGCGTCATATCTTGTCGTCCAAAACATTACCTCAGTGCCTGAAGTCGAAGGTATTCGAACAGTGTGTATGTTGCAAGTGATGACATACGGCTCCCAAGACGTGGTGTTTTACTGTCGTCCGAATCCACAAGCTCAAAATCACACAGCATGCTATGGAGAGGGCTATGCTCGGTACTTCTAAAGAACAAAATCGGCTGAATTGTCAATGGTCTGTCCACATAGCTCAAAGGGCCGATAACCGTTGGGAAGAAAGGTCCTCGAATGGCACCCACGTCTCGGAAAACGAAGTATAGGACGCCTTCCGACTAGATTGACTAACGGCCTGAAGAACAGTGGGCATCCGCTGGACTCAGAAGGCTCAGGATCGATCATAGTGGCGCAAGTTTAAGGGGGGCTATGTCCAGTAGTTCACTTCTAAAACCGGATGGATGCATAATGAAATAAATTATTTGATTAAAGTTTCATCAGATATGTTCATCATAGCATATTTTTGAATATTTACGGATTACAACTAAATCTTTCTGAATCAAATGCTGCTTTTGAATACGAGAAAAATATTGATTTCATACAAATATTACAATTTCTTAGTCAGCTTATCTATAAAGGTAATAATGGTGGCGCGAGGGGTACACAAGGGATAGAGAGAATTGGATAATTGGGCTCGTGGGTGCGTTCAGATATAAATAAACATATACATAATACACAAATATATATTTTGCTTAGTAACAATTAATACCGGAGTTACGATAGTGAAACACTCAGTTCTGGGAACTGAAAAATTGCCCGATATTCCGGAATTGCGAAATCTCGGAATTCCGGTACCCATGCCCTACTTGCGAGCCGTGAGGCCACCCGTAACGTAATTTTTTTTACAAGGAGCGCGCGAATTTTAAAATTTAAAAACCCAGGACGCTGCTTAAAAACTATCCAGGACGTCCCAGGACACTACAAAAACCAGGACGTGTCCTGGGAAAACAGGACGGATGGCAACCCTAATCTATACAAATAAATAAAATTGGAGTGTCTGTTTGTAATATTAAAATAACCGCTTTTTACTAAGTGCATTTGGATGTATACACGGTACATATACCAAAACAACATTTTTTACAATTTTTGTTTGTCTGTCTGTCTGTCTGTCTGTCTGTTTGTTCCGGCTAATCTCTGAGATGGCTGGACTGATTTTAACGGGACTTTCACTGGCAGATAGCTGATCTAACAAGGAGTAACTTAGGCTACTTTTATTTTAGAAAAAAAATAGGCGATACGAAGTTCGCCGGATCAGTTAGTTATTAATATAGTTATATTATCATATTTCTGTCGGTATCGCATCGGTGATGCTATTGTTTGGAGTAACTGATATCTATGGGTTACTTTAACTATTTTTCAAGAACTAGATTTCAAAGGTATCTGATAATTAGTCAGCTTAATAACTTATTAATTAAATACATAGTATATTTCTTCAAGTAAGTATTACTTTTTAACCCCCGACGAAAATAGAGGGGTGTTATAAGTTTGACGTGTCTGTGTATCTGTCTGTGGCATCGTAGTTCTCAAACGCATGAACCGATTTTGATCTAGTATTTTAATTTGAAAGGTGACTTAATCGAGTGTTCTTAGCTATGCTATATTCAATGCATTCATGTCAACAAAGAAGTGGACGATGAAAGTGGCAATCACCCTGCAAACCCTGAAAAACAATAAGCCACAACACAACAAAACACGTAACACGTCCTTTCAATAAAAACGTCTTTACAACAATTCCACCTGTCCAATTCTTCGTTTAACTCACAACAATTTGATGCGGAATGTTTCAAACTCATTTATGATCCCACTTTGAGTTGACAACGCGAACCGAATTGAAAAAGTTTCTAAGCACAATTTTGGATCGGCGTCCCTTGTATTTTCGGTTCTCAGTGTCGCTACTCGCTATACATCTTTTGTTTTTTTATTAATCATCCAGTGTTTTCAGCTTTGATTTAATTTCACGGCCTTTGCCTCGCTTTTTAACGTTCAATGGTTTTTAATTGTAACTTCGTCAGTTCATGTACGTCGTTGTTTGTATGAGAAAATGCTGGTTATTTTCTATTACCTTAGATATACTCAATTACCTTCGAAGGATAGTTGAATTCTATGAAAAAGTCCTTAGCCGCGATACTAATACTGCTAATACTGCACTTAGTAAATTAATTTTGAAGCCACATCATACTTAGTGTCTTAGCTTAGAGGCTTGGCTTAGCCTAGCAAGGATAACATGCAAACATTTTTGCAGAGTTTTAGTCAAGTGCAACTTTGAAAAAAGTAAGAAAAATACTCTGAGACATAAATGAGGGACGACATCGCTGTCCTCAGGAATAACAATGCAACCTTTTGAGATTTGTTTCTATTTTAATCTAGAAGTTATTCACATTAACTTGTAAGTTAAAGTGTTAACGTGCATGCCGGTTCACATGCTAGATTCTAGCAGCTAGTAGGATGATCATACACTAACAAACAAAAAATTAAAATTAATGGAACTAACTTCGTGATACGAACAAAAAAGATATTAAGTGTAATACTTTTTGGTAAAAAAAGTATATTTTCAAGAAATAAATGTCATCCAAAATTCCCAAGTTCACTGATTGAATTGATCATACAATTTGAAATTCATAATAATGTGGGTACATTTTCAATACGTGGCTAACGTGGCTTCCACCACCTTTTCGGAAAGATGCTTTGTCATTGAGAAGGAATGGCTAAAAAACTTCACAGCACATCTCTTGAATTGATGAACAATTGTTACAGAATATTTTGACACACGGTTCAAATAAATGGCAATCGCCTTTAATGTCCAATTTCCAATTATTTATTCAGACAGAAGCCCAGGACTACTACTATCACCCTCACAACGTCACGCGTACCACTCTCTCTGGCCTCGCGGCGTACCGATCAGCTCTGACCCTGGACTGGTTAGCAGCAGAAGACTCCCGCCAGAGGGACCTGGTGTCCGCCTTCGAGACCGAGGCATCTCCAGCAAGATTCATCAGTACCGACTGCACGACGTACCCTAGACCGGCTCCGGGGAAGATTGGCAGACTTATGCTGGAGTTGCTTAAGTAAGATTTCTTGCTGCTGTTTTTCATCGGATTCGTTGTTCAAAGTCATTATTGACCATTGAAGTATAATGTCATAGAACAGACATCTCGAACAAAATGTGTGTGATGCCGGGAGGTTCGATTTTCAAAATTGAGCCCCCGTTCTCTTTTCAAAATGGAACGAATCCATTGAAAATTGAAGCCGATCGGCGCCAATTCATTGGGACATACATTGTGTTCGCGGTGTCGGTTTTATATGCTAGTAATATAATACTTCAATGGTATTGACTGATCTTTTTAAAGGGTCAAGACCAAGAACTTTATATTTATGTACATCTCGTCGACAAGCTTCGAAGAAGTACTTGAAGACTGATTACGTGACAATGGATGACCAATTTCTGCCAATCATGGGCCTGATTGACGTTGACCTTAGGACTAGTCACTAGGCACTCGTAGCCATTAGGGCATAGATGTAGTACATGGCCGCACATGAGAGACAATTTACCTTTCTTTGAGGTTATTTTAAAAGAAATGTAACAAAATTTAACAAGCTGCCCAGAATACTGCTACCCACCATCGTATTTAAACATAAACGATTTTCTACTTAAAAACAAACTGAATTCAAATAATCACACATTGTTTGCACTTGTGACAAGTACTAACTGCCCGGACAGACTTCGTTCTGTCAATTTTATTTTTATTTTTTTATTAAAACCTTCCGTGTGCCTTAAGGAAGATTTAAGTAGTTTAGGAGTTCATCGCGGATAAACAACGTGACACGTAATTTATATAGGTATATTAAGATAATAATTGGCCACGGTGACGGGGACTGGGTGTCTGTCTTTCACGTAGATTTTGTAACTGGTGATCTCGCTCTGTCAAATGTATGGGAGAATCTACTGGTTCTAAACCTATGCACTAGGGTGTAACTTCGATCAATGATAGGGCGCAGATGTTCATCCAATGTTACGTGAATCGCCTTCAGGTACTATTCGAAGATTGCCGTCCAGTTATATAAAGTTTCAAAACTGAGGAGTTTTTGTTATCACATCTTTTTTGGATCTGTAATTGGGTGAATTTTGAAAGGCTCAATTTGGACTGCCCCGAGAGATAGAAAAAGATTGATAGAAATCTATTACGAGTAAATCAACCGAATACGCCGATATTGAAGATTCACCCAATTACGAAAAATTTTCTAGTAAAATAATGATAATCGCGATCACGCTTTTCGGTAAACGGTGTATTAAAGTGCACCCGACCACTAAATTACCTGTAACGGTGGGCCATCAAATTGATTGCGAAGTTATATTAGAACCAACGACGTTTTCACAATTTGTTTTCTATTTTATGCATGTAAAAGAGAAAATGATGACATATGTTCCTGGACTTTTACTACATATTTATAATTCTATGTAGTATTATTTTTATGACTGTGAATCGGAAATTGTTTTCCTACTAGAGAATGTATAAGCAATGGCATAATTGAAGGGGTAAGTGTAAAAAGGGTTCAACTGATGAAATTACTGAAATAGTGTTATTGGTATCGTTGAATTCGTCTTTCGATTCTTAATGTTATGGCATAGGTTTTATAGTGGAAAATTCAATATAATATAATGTTATTTAAATCCTTGTTTCGTGAAAAACGCACGGACGTGGCGCATTTTTAATTGCAAAACTGACAATATTTGATTATTACAGAGAAGTCATTAAAAATACTTTATTTATGATAATTCGAAGGTATCTTATATAATTTGGAATCATAATAATATAATAACATAACAACATAATAACATATAAACAGATTTGAAGTTGAATACTAAGAATATAACGAAAATGAAGTCTTGACTTTCAAACGCATTTATCTCGAATTATTGTTTTTGTTACTTAAACCCTTTTTACACTCACCCCTTCAATTATATTGGAATTCAAAAAGTATCCTTCAACATTTTCAGGAATAAAATAATATTTATGCTATCATACTAATATCATAAATGTGAAAAACGCCGATTTGGCTGAAATTTGGAATGGAGACAGTCTATATCCGGGATTAAAACATAGGCTACTTTTTATCCCGGAAAAGTTCAGGGTTCCCGCGGGATTTGTAAAAATCGATCTCTACCGCGAATCCGCGGGCAATAGCTAGTAACCTATAATAATGCAAACAACAAGCAATGATTTTTTTGTTGAAATTACTAAAGTAATAAATGAAAGAACATTCAAGGAACACATTTGTTTATCACACTTTGGTTTTGCATAAAATGTTGCAGAAACCTCGAAGGTGACGACGGAACCCTGATATTGGAGCTGATCCAGGTGCTAGTTCGCACCAAGCTCCTCGTGGAGACGTCGGCTCTGGAAGCGGAACCAGACTTCGAGGCGCTAGTGAAGACCCCAGGGCTGATGGCCGGGGAGCCGCACTCCACCCTCCCCAAGATCGTGGCTGTTATCTGGATGCTGGTCACTGATCCTGCGATCACGAGGAAGTATGGGTGGTGTCCTGTTAAACAGGTTAGCTTTAGCCCATTAGGTGTCTATAGGGTACGATCCTTATAATTATTATGGAGGCTCGTTAAAGCGTACTTTACCAGGCAAAAAAACCTTATAGTAGTACATGTAACAAAGTTAAAAGGAACTTAAACCTAAATAGATTAACTTATAATCACTGTGGAACTCTACACTGTGGGCACCCGGACACGCACTTAGCTGATTTTTTATTTTAAGTTATCATAATGTTCTTTATATCTACTTGTAATTTTATCCAATTTAACCTTACCACGTGAGGTTTTGGGCCTGTTCAGCGATTTCTTTCATGGTGTTCGTTCTAATGATATATGTTCTTAATAATTTTCCATTGTCGACCCTGTAGCCTAGTTGGTAGTGACCCTGCCTGCGACGCGAGGGGTCCCGGGTTCGATTCCTGGCCGGGGCAGATATTTGTGTGACGGATAAATATTTTTACTCGGGTCATGGCTGTGATTGTGATGCGTTATATGTATGTGTCGTCTATGCCACCCGCGACACAGGTAAAAACCTAAGCTACTGCGGGGGTATGAGTGTGTTAACTTTTATTGTGTTTTCAAAGTAGCATAAATAATATAGCTATTTACCTACGAATCAGGATTTATATAGTGTATAACTGTATACCTAAAGCTTTATAGTGTACATCTAATTGATTCCACTCAGTGTCTGGACTAGTGTTGTGACCTGTTTAATGTACAGGCGAGTGCATTAAGTCCATAATCGTTAAAGTATACGAGTTACATCCTAGAACGTACTAGCTAATGTACAATAATCGTTGCAAATCGCTTTTTGAACTACTTTCAGTCTGCTTGCAATAGCTATACAGGCAGGCGTCAGACTATAAAAGCGTGTTGACGAATATATTTTTAAATTGCAGTAGGTAAATTTCCTTGTAATAGCTTATTCTCCTACTGAATTCGTATGTGGCCTGATATCATTGAATAGCAATTTAATAGAATATTTTACTGCGTGTTGTTGTATCTGCCGAAGAGCAGCGAGGGCGGGTCATAATAAATAATATAATGTTCTTAATTCAGAAAGTTTGTTATACATTTTTGTTACTCAAAAACATTAAGATTGCTTTCTCTGGTTATACGCCATTGTATAACAAATTAGTCTTTGAATAAAGAAAAGATTTTCTGACCCCTTTGTTGTTCAATGTTCATTCAAAAAAATTTTTTTTTCAATAGGTGAATAAGTATCTAGGAGTGGGCAAACCCAGGGAGATAGCGAAACACATGAAAGCCCTGGAGGTGATCGTGTCTCGTGCCAGGTTTGTCATGGAAGAGTTCATCCAGAGCATCACACCGGTTAACATGTACCAGAAAAAACAGAAGATTAACACGGTACTTAATATTTTTAACCGACTTCAAAAAAGGAGGAGGTATTCAATTCGACTGCATTTTTTTATGTTTGTTGCCTCAGAACATTCGATTGGGTGAACCGATTTTGATGATTTTTCTTTTTAATCAAAAGCTGGTGCTCGTCATGTAGTTCCACTTTTTGAGCGAGATCTGACGAGTAGTTTTTGAGTTTTTTTGAAGTCCGTTATTTTTTGTCAAGAATTATATCTTTTGCCACTACTCAGCGATTACAGTATCTCCTACAGTTCTTATTCGAGGTTTATCACAGGAGATGGTGGCACTGCAAGCTCGTTTGCTCTCCTTATCACATAATATCAGCTTAGTGGCCTGAGTATTTATTTTTTGTATGGATATAATCTAACGAATGGACTAGCCACGGTAATGTGAGGCGAAGGTTAGATGTATAAGGTCATAGTTGCTCATGGACACCAGCTATACCAAAGGCATCACCGAAACATTACCCACCATCGAAGGAGAGAACAGAGAAACAAATGAACATTAATGTTTAGCTTTCTGGTTAGAAATAAATGTTTTTTTGTGTTTTTGGAAAATCAAACCCTAAAGAGATAAAATAGGGGATTAAAGTGCATTTGAAAATCGACTAATTTGAATAAGCTCTACGAAAATGAGTGCTAGGCTCTTGTTAATTTATCTTGTTAAATTATGAAACACTTGCTTCAACGTTTTGAAACAATGCCTAAGAAGAAACCTACCTTTCTATCACCTCTCCAGTCGCAGGTCTGCTGGAAGAAATTTCACTAGAGATAAGCAGTACCTTTGTACATTGTATTCCTTCTCTAACTGTCCTGTGAACTCTTGTGTGTACATAAATGATAAATAAATAAATAAATAAGAAAAGTAAGAAATGAAAGTTTGAAAATCTGTTAAAAGTATGTCAGTCTTACTGACTGAATCATATTTGTTTTCATCGTATAAACATCATTTTATTATGCAGAATAAGTTAGTGCGTGACCACAAAACCACCTGATGGTAAGCGGAGATGAAGTCGTGGATGTAAAGCGCACTAACTTAGTAGAAGCCTATTTACTCTTGACTTGAAGACACTTTATTGTATGTATACTCAGAATAATTCTAAATTCCTTCGCTTAAGTCAGGGTCCTAAATTACTGAGCTGTAAAGCCAACTTTTTATCTGTTACAAGATCATTCTTTGAAATTCAACCCGTAAGGGAATATATCAAGGACGGTATATGTTAAAGTTCACACGAAGAGCATTTTTCTTGACAGTATGAAGATAAATGGCGAGAAACTGAGCTCTTGGCAACAGCTACTAGCTAGCTTACATCGTAAATGATTCTAACTTAACCTTGCATTGTTATTCAGCCAAAACCAGTGAGGACTTCTAAGCAACGACCGGAGACGAGACCGCAACCCAACCCTAAATCGCTTCGGATGGTAATATAAAATTTCGTATTGTTGTGTCTTTCTCCAATTTTTAACCGACTTCAAAAACGGAGGAGGTATTCAATTCGACAGAATTTTTTTTTATGTTTGTTACCTCAGAACTTTCGACTGGGGGAACCGATTTTGATGATTCTTTTTTAATCGAAAGCCGGTGCTTGTCATGTAGTCCCACTTAAATTTGGGTGAGATATGACTAGTAATTTTTGTGTTATCCCTAATTTTGAAGTCGGTTAGTTTTTGTGAAGAATTATCTCTTACATGATAACGGTTTAAATAAAAAATTGTAGGAGTAAAAAAATACGCGCCTGTATAGTGTGTAGGCTAAACTATGAGGCTAAAGTTACTCATATTCATACTAATAACTGAATTTGAATTTTGAATAATGACTTCGTTTCTCACCTAGGAGTTAGGACTATATAGGACCAGAGGTAGGTATTTCTTCAAATTGAGTTTGACTTTTAATTTTTAACATTGGACACGAATTTCAAGCACAGACCAACAGTAAATTGTTTTATTAATTTATAATAATGTACAGGAACCAGTTCATCAATTAGCAATGCTGCAGCCAAGCCCGCCAGATGTCGCTACGCACGCCACTCCACGCGTCATTGACGGTAGTTTGATAATGCTCGGGAACAGCGGATATCGGTCACAAATTTGCAATTTAATTATGTGTGCCTGTTTTATAATAAATTGTTTTTAAATAACGATGTCTGGATTTCTTTTAATTGTTTTTTGACCCTATATGATATGAATATCAAGTCGTACCACAAACATGTAAGTCGTACATAGTCTTGGCATACTGATATCCAACTTTACACTTAGTTTGATCAATAAGATTTCATTGATTTCTTGTGAATTCAGCCTGTTTTTTAAAAATATTAAAAATAATTGAGTAATTATTTCGATATTCCGTGTGTTTATAATGTAGAAGATTAGCAGTTGCCATCCGATTATATTATTGATCATTGCAATCCGGTGCGATTGTGTTCAAGCAATAACTTGTAAAACACTATGGGTAATAAAAAGTCAATATTCGTCAATATTTGAAAAGCTTTGGATGGTCAATAACCGAAAGATCAACGATAGGTCACTTATCGAATTGATCCAACTGTTAGCAGTACTGTACCCGAAGTTGCTGGATTCGATTAAATATCTGCGTAAGGCGTGCCATTTAAAGCCGTTCGGCGTCGAACGCATATGTCCACCCGAATGGAAGCAGTAATTAATGTGTTTAAGAATATCGAACGCAGCAGTTTGGCCAATCGGCTTGAGGTGAACAAAATTATTTAGTGAGTGGAGTGCTTGTTTTCAGGGACTCCAGTGAGTCCACTGACAGGTACTGCCGCATCGAATGTGATGTGCCCGGCTCAGGCCTCAGGCAGATGTAGGCTCCAGCCCCAGCGGAATCACACTTTATCTACTCTGTAGGTGTATAAAAATGTCAATTATTCCAAATTATTTATTATCTGTAAATTTCAATCAACTTCAAATGGGCTGACAGCGTGGCAGTTTTAACAAGAGCTTTATTTACCTACGTGTCGCATTTCCCACAATTTAATTGAGTTATGTTATAAAACCGCACAGTAAATTAACGCGTATGATAGCAAGCAAGGCTCGGAGTTTTAGTCAACAAAATGTAATTAATAATTTCAATCAAGGTCCGAAATGGGATTGAAGCTTCGTTATCTAATATTTTGTGTATGGATTTTACTGGTGTGTGTTCGCTTATGATGTTAATTATGTTACTATTTTACTTAATGATACGCTTTATGGATGGTAGATTGGTTTTCAATTATGGTCATCAATATTTTTGACATCTGGAAAAAGCGAAAAATTTAGTAGCATTGCAGACGGAGAGCAACTGGCGACCCGTGTGGCGCAATGGTTACCATGCCGGATCGCCGTGCCAAGGGTCCTGGGTTCGATTCCTAGCAAGGCGGAAATTTGAATGAGTTTGAATTTCTGTTCTGGGTCTGGATATGTGTGTTCTTGTCTCTGTGTGTTGTCTATGGCATCCACGACACAGGGAATTCTAGCGTGGGGCTATGAGTGTGAAGCGATATTTTTTGGAGTTTATTTCTTAAGAATCGGTTTTCATATATAAGCGCGGGGTATGAAAATCTATGGGGAGTAAACTCACACTTTCTCCGTTACGTTAGGTAACTTTAATCCTTTTATGGTGTAGGTAGTTGTTCAGTATTACTTTTAACAACATTCTGAGCTACTGAGCTTGTTTTTTCATTTTAGTTTATTTTACGAGTTATTACATGACATTCAGGTTTCAGGGTATGTCAACCACGGCAGACTTGACCGAGTTACTCGACCCTGAGTTTAATCCTTCGGATAACTGGATGTATCGGAGTGCTAAACGGGAGTTGGATGACGACGTATGTTCCGGTATCCATCCAACTTCGAGGGACATCGTCAGACGGATTTATGCGATACTGCCGTAGTAAGTGCGGTACCTCACCGGGACGCCAAGGCGACGTCGCCGGCCACGTATCCAAACAGTTTATATTGAATTGTGGCTATTGGCTACGTTGCCACACCGACGCCAAGTGAGGTAGCCGCCATACATTTCAATATAAACTGTTTGGATACGTGGCCCGCGACGTCGCCTTGGCGTCCCGGTGAGGTACCGCACTAATTACAGCTTCTTTTTTAACCGACTTCAAAAAGGTATTCAATTCGATTGTATTTTTTTGTTTGTTACCTCAGAACTTTCGACTGGGTGAACCGATTTTGATGATTATTTTTTTAATCGAAAGCTGGTGCTTGTCATGTGGTCCCACTTAAATTTGATCTGATGCTAGATCTGAAGAGTAGTTTTTGAGTTATTTTGAAGTTGTTTATTTTTTTCTTGGTAAAATTCAGATTATAGTTCTATTATTAGTAGAGTTATACATTTAAAGGTAAATGTACATCACACCGACTAAATCTGGAGTATAGGATTAATTTCAAAAGCAAGTTCAATATAATTAAAAGCATTATCTAAATGAGGTATTACTAAGTCCTTGAATTTTAACCAATTTTTCGGGTTGGCTTTAGAAACCTGCGGCATCGGTATCTGGGTGATTTTAGCTTTAATCGATAGGCAGTGATGCCCCTAATCATAATGTAGTTGGTTTTTGTGAGGTAATGCGTCGTTTTTTAAAAATCTTAATTTTAATTTTTGAGGTTATTTCTCAAAAATACAACACGAATTATGTTATTTATAATTTTTATGTTATTAGGTATATTTTATTGTATTATATAATACAATTATAATAATTAGGAGTTCATTGGAAAGATTGGTGGCCCGGGGAAGGTGGTCAAGCTAGATGAAATTTGAAAATAGAAAATACAAGAAAGGTTTTTTTATATTTAATAAAAGGTACATAATGTAATATATCAATTTTACTGTTTATGTCATACTCTATTAAATTTATTTGACAGAACCGACTTAGTCAACCCCGACCCCACGTGGTACTAGTCTGCCCTACCCCTAGAGTGAATGTAAACCCCGGAGGCGCGGAGGGAGAGCAGCCCCCGCCCGCTGTAACAAACTGCAGGCACCATGTGAGCCGAAGCGGCTGAGGCTGGTCGCCGCAGGCGACCAAAAAGCCGAAGCTGCGTAGGCGAGCATGGAGTGCCTGCAGTTTGTTACGCAAGGGCGGAGGGGCTGCACTTCCCGCAGCGCCGGAGACGTTTGGAAGCCTGTTTGTGTATCAAAAACCCCTAAATTCTCCCTAAAAGTGCATATACTATAAATTTGTAATTATAATGATTTGTAATTTTTTTATAAAATTGGTGCGTTTTGTGTGCCTCCCCATACGGAGGTCGTAATTTTATTTCTTCTTCAACCACCTGACAGTAACTTAGACTAGTTTAAGACGAATATTGAGCAGTTTTCACACATTTAACCTCAAAATAAAAATAAAAAAAAACTCAATAACTATGTGTTTCCTCACTTAGCCCCTTTAAGGGGGGGGGGGTCCTTACACCACCCCCTCACCTCCCCCCCTAACTCCACCCCCCTCCCGGTGCCGCAGGTTTCTAAAGAAATACCAATTTTTCTATTAATTTTATGGGAATTAATAATTACAATTAATCGACAACAAGATCGGTAAATTGAGCGGTAAAAGGTTTATTTTAAATGTTATTTTGTAATAGCATGGTTGGTTGTTTATGTTTCATTAAGCGGAACGCTCTAATTTACATTAAATTGAGGCCCGATCATTACGCTCTTTCCTTTCCAAACGACCGCCCTTTGAATAAATATGAAAACGTATTTCGCGAAAGACTATTCGAGTATTCCGAGAATTAGTTTTAAGTGTTCACAGTATTCATATTCGATATGTAATTCTCTTTGATACCAGAAAGATACAAAAAATTCTGGAAATGTAGGACAAAAATAAAATTACATTTAGGTACTAGTTGGTTACAATTTTTTCCCTTATACCTCATTCGATCTTAAATATATTACTTTTTTGTTTTTTAGATTAAGATAGATAATATTTTATTTTTATTGTTTAATGATGCTCACGATACAATATAATCTTTTTCTAGTTTGAGCATCACTGTAAGGATTTAATTGGCAATGTTTTTAACCCCTGGCGAAAAAAAGGGTTGTTATAAGTTTGACGTGTCTGTGTATCTGTATGTCTGTCTGTGGCATCGTAGCTCCCAAACGGATGAACCGATTTTGATCTAGTTTTTTTGTATGAAATGTGACGTAATCGAGTGTTCCTAGCTATGTTTAGTATAAATCGAACTCTCGGGGGTATTTTAAATTTTAATTTAATATTATCTCTCAATAAATTCAAGTGGTAGGATAAGTTACTATTGTCAGTTTAAAAGCCTTAATTTAAAACTTGCATACTTATTTGAAAAATATGAATAAAAATGTAAAGCTCATTCAAAAGTTTTACGTTTGCGGCAAACAAAAATATATTCTACCTATTTTCTATCGATACAATAGAAGAAAGCATTGAAGTATAATGTCATAGAACAGACATCTCGAACAAAATGTGTGTCCCGCCGGGAGGTTCTATTTTCAAAATTGAGCCCCCGTTCTCCTTTCAAAATCGAACGAATCCGTTGAAAACTGAAGCCGATCGGCGCCAATTCATTGGGACATACATTGTGTTCGCGGTGTCGGTTCTATATGCTAGTAATAATACTTCAATGGAAGAATGTGATTTTTTTTTCAATATCAGCTTCGACAGAGAACATGCGAACACAGCCTTCCTTCACATGTTCCGGGCTACCATTCACGGAATGTCGGAAGGAGACGACATCCTGGACCGAGAGGCCTCGTTCTACGCGGCGGCCCTCACACCCCTGGTCTTCTTGCAGCAGTATCGCGATACCTGGTGCCTGCTTGAACGGGTAACTTTGTTCCCGATTTTGTAGCCAATTCCAGTATAATCTTTCTTTTTCTTCTCTCTTTCTTGACCGGCAACCTGCCTTTGATGTTGCTGACGTCCATGGGCAACGATAGCCACTTACCATCAGGTGGATTGTCAGCTCTTTTACCGGCCCGGCTATTTCCATAAAAATAATAACTAAAATTCTCTGGCAACTGTCATAAAACGAAAAAGGTACATTATAACGTGTTATTTCTTACATGTTCTTACACGTTAACATGTTATGCTAAAATCTAGCGTGCTAGTTTAGCACACATGCATTAGGGTCAATTTCAACAAACAGGAATTTTGCCTAATTACAGTGGCGAATTTAAATTTGCTGTTTCTGATAATTTTTTTTGGCTTAAATAATAGGTAAATATTAGTACTACTTAATCATATACTAGAGATCGAAAAAAAATTATTAGTTCATGAGATATTTCCATTTGAAATTATCAAATGCCACCGAAATTATTAAAGGACCACCGGAATTAAAATCTGAGCCACCGAAATTGATTAAATTTAAACCTGCTGTTTCTAATACATTTTATTTGGCATAAATAATATGTAAATAGTAGTAATAATTAGTCACATAGTAGACATCGAAAAAAAAATTATTAGTTCCGGAGATATTTTCAAATTACATTATCAAATGCCACCAAAATTAGGACCACTGGAATTAGAATCTGATCCACCGAAATTGATTATGCCAATGAGAAATAATAAAGGCAAGATCATCTAATACTTTAAAGATACATTTTGAAGAGTAGGAGTCTAGATGAACGGACTCCTTTTAGCGGTGATTAGAAACGCTTGCGTTTCTGTGGCCTATTAGACCAGTGCCGATAGCTTCAAAAACGGTAAAAAGTGAAAAAAATATAGTAGGATGAAACCCATTGCAAAAGGAAGAGAATATAACAAAAATTAAAGGAAATATAATTTACGGGCGATTTGAGGTTGGGAGGGGGTGAAGGGTAACCCCCCGGGTTAAGGGTAAAAAACAGTTTATCTCGATTTCCAGCAAAATTACAAGTCCTATGGAAAAGTTAAATGGCAAAGTTGTAGGTAATAAAAGATCTACAACTTTTGTATTTACACTTTTTTACATAACCTCAAAATTTATGTGAAAAATTTAAATAACCAATTTTTTGGTTTTTTATTTTTATCTTTTACAAAAAACAAAATCCATGAAATTTAGTGAAAACTTACCTTTGTATGTCCTTAACATACTGTATTTTTTTTGATTTAAAATATTTCTTTTTTCACCTTATTTTTACTTAATATCGAAAAAGCAACCTAATTTTCAATCGAAAATTCTCACGTCAAAATGTCTACTTTTTAAAAAAAATCGGTGAGATTTTTGTTCGTTAGAATCTCTACTTTCTAATGGTGTATAAAAAACTATAAACAATAACTACTACTACTACTACTACTAATTACTAACTATAAACTACTATGGTAAATGTTCTCCAAAAATGCAATGAAACGACAACTATTTTCGCATGTTTTTTTGCAATTTTTATGTTTTATGGATTTGTAATTTTTTTGTCTAACAAAGTAACATGGAATCTTACGTTTTTCGATTAATTAAAGTGTAAATTTTAATAAATAGCTCAAAATTGTACACAATGTTAAAAAAAAAAAAACTCGAATCAGAAATTTTTTTGCGAATATAGTTGTCGTTTCATTTTCCCCAAATTTCGTGAAAATATTTTTTTTTGTAAAAGATAAAAATAAAAAACCAAAAACTTGATTATTTGAATTTTTCACATAAATTTTGAGGTTATGTAAAAAAAGTATAAATAAAAAAGTTCTAGATCTTTTTATTACTTACAACGTTGCTATTTAACTTTTTTCTATAGGACTTGTAGTTTTGCCGGAAATTGAGATAAACTATTTTTTACCCTTAAACCCCCCCTCCCCCACTTCCCGACTTCAGATCGCCCGTAAATAATTTTTCCCTTAATTTTCGTTATATTCTCTTCCTTTTGCAATGGGTTTCATCCTACGATTATTTTTTTCGTTTCAAAAATTATTGGCACTGGTATAGACCAGTGCACATAGGCACCAGACCAAAGCACATAGGGACGTGTATAGACACGTCCCTATGTGCTTTGATTTGCCACCGGAGCCACCGAGATTAGGCCACCGGACTTAGAATTAGAGTCAAAACTTGAATTTTAAAGAACACCGTTACTCACAGGTTAACTTTTATTTCACAATTATGGCTGAAAACCTATAATGGAAGCCTCCATAAAATTTCTTAATAATCTGCTTTGTACTTTTACTAATATACATGACATCGGAATTGGATGATTTTGTATTCCTGCGCCACCGCAGTGAGTACTTACGTGTTTGGCAGGAAAATTACGCAGCCAGTCGGTTATCCTAACACGCAGTTTGCAAGAGCACAACTGAACGGTGCAGGGAGAGCCAGTAAGGTGTCTTCCAAATCGTGTCGTAACAAGTAATGAAGTATACAAAATGCGCCACCGGAAGTGCTTTTTTTTTGTAGGACATTTTTAAAAGATGTTTTAAGAGCTGTTGCACTATCTTAAATTACTCCGTAAATATATATTAGTTGTGTTATTTAATGTATTTCTAAAAAACATTCCTTTTTAATAAAATTTATTTACCAAAAAAGAAAAATAATATAAAATATGTAAATAAATGGAGGTCGGACAATACACCGGAATTAGATTTTAGGTCTTAGATATTTTTTTATTAAGAATCTATGTATTAAATACCTCTGAATACTTTACTATCATGTAGATCACTACTTAAACTACCTATGTAAAATAATGCATAATTGTAGTTTACCTCCACACATTAATTTTCAACCTCGCCGTCTCAAAAATGCACTTGGGAAATTCACCCATTAGTTTTTGATTACATACACAAGTACACATCCTTATCATCGTGCTTACGAGAGCGTCTGCGCTTGCGCATGTATCTTGTTTAAACGATCATTCTGTTTAGCCACCCAGAAAATCCTCGTCAAGGTGAATATTTGAAAACTTGTGCACGTTTAACCACTCCAAACGGCGGCGGCATGAATAGTCGAAATTCTCTGCTAGATTATTCTTCCGATCAGTGCACAGTTAATAATAACTGCATGCTTTCCAGTCCCTTATGATGTAAACGTTAAATATATTACAGTTCCACCGTGCCATTCGGCTGTACCAGATCTCGCATCCCACTGAGAAGCGTTCTGCTCTCAAGCTGCTGCAAAATTTCCGCGCCGTTAGCCACAAGGTAATACTCGTACGTTAAATATTGTTATGTGTTCGCTCGTGTCAGAGAGATAGTAATGATGCGGTTCTTGGTCAGTAACGTGTGATTTTTTTATGATAATAGTCGAAAAACTGAGCTGGCTTTCTCTCTTTCTGGTGGTAAAGAAGAGGAAAGAATAAAAGAAGTGGTGATGCCATTTATGTTAGTTAATGACTACTGATGTCTTTTTTTTTATGCTTTTAGCAGGCAAACGAGCAGTCGAGTCACCTGATGGTAAGTGATCACCGCCGCCCATGGACATTAGCAACACTGGGGGCGTCACCAACGCGTTGCCGGCCAAGAAAATGACGATAGACCCGCTTCTTGAAGGACCCCATGTCTATGTGCGATGTGGTCAAATCACTCGGCTTTAGTAACATAAAACATGAAAGTATAATGATAATATATAATAATAGTTGGTAGCGACCCCGCCTGCAAAGCCAGGGGTCCCGAGTTCGATTCCCGGCCGGGGCAGATATTTATGTGACAGATAAATATTTTTACTCGGGTCATGGGTGTTATTGTGATGTGTTATGTGTAGTCCATGCCACACCCGCGACTCAGGTAATAACCTACTGCGGGGGTATGAGTGTGTAAGCGTTTATTTATTTATTAGTTATTATCCAATTGATTTATCTAAATTTTCTGATATTACTCAGATAAATTCCTTTAAGTTACCAAAGATACGCTGGTAAGTAATAAATACATAAAAAAGTGATACTGCTTAAACCTGATGAACTGACGCAATTTCTAATCCTAGTGCTTCGTTTCCTGAGCTAACAAGCTTCCTAAAGAACCAATAAAACAACTGCTCTAAACTTGAACTGCACTCAAATTATTACAGAAGTTTCTCCGTAAGCCAGGAAGTAGTAAATACTGGGCGAGTGGCCGCATATCGACAGGTTCTAACCGCATTGAGATATTCACTGTTACCGTAACCGTTAGCGGGCTGCGGGGAGCCAGTGGAAATATGGCCATTTCTTTTGAACCCACAAACGAGGGAGAACTGTAGAACAATTTGATGGATTACATGGTGATAAAAAATGTGGTAAAAAAATTTCTTGAGCGTTTCCGTGCTTCGGACGGCACGTAAAGCTGTCAGTCCCGGTTGTTATCGTAAGATAACAGTCGTTAAGCCATGTCGGGGGCCCTCGGGCGGCATGAAAACTTCCGACAATTGGGTTGGCCACTAACCCCTCCACCAGTCCGCACTGAAGCATCGTGGTGGAGTATGCTCTAGGCCTCCTCAAAAAGAGAGACCCGTGCTCAGTAGTGGGCCATTAATGGTTTGAAGTCACATGGTGATAAATCGTCAGGAGTGATCTTGCATATTAGTGAATAGGCTTTTTAGTGCGCTCACCATCTTGGACCATATCACCACTTACAATCAGGTGCGATTGTGGTCAAGCATTAACTTATCTTTGCGTTAATAAAAAGTAACATGGTCACCAACACCATCATTTGAATTACACAGTTTGACAGCCAAGAAAACACAAGACAAAGTCCTAGGTAAATAAAAAAAACAAAACAGGAAATACGAAATTAAAACTACCATACCCCATTTACACGCGCGCGCGAGCCACGAGACAATCCGCGAGACGCGCGCATACGCGCGCGTGTGAACAGGGCGCTCGCGGACCAGACCGCGGCAAGTCTCGTGGCTCGCGGGCTCGCGTCGGGAGCGGTTTTGTAGGCGCGCGCCAAAGGGGCTCGCGCGAGCGCTCGCGCGGTGTTCACACGCGCGTAGGGGGCGTGGCTTACGGACGCGCCACGAGACGGTCCGCGACACGCGCGTGTAAATGAGCGGCCAGAATTTTTTGCAGATTTCCGTGACGCTTGCCTGGTTTGCTGTCTTCTTACTTTTAATTAATTTGATTGATTTACAGCCCGCATTTTCGTTCTCTTTCTCTCTTTCTTCTCTTTTACTTGGCCTGCAAAAAACGTTAGTGCCTTCGATGTTGCTTGCTGTTTCAGCCAATCTGTAGTAATTTTATTCTATTTTTTTTTTATAATAACATAATATTTTTTTGTCTGTTATGCCCAAATTACACCAAGGTTATAATACGTGGAATTGTCTGAAGAGCGTAAATAACGATTTTTATTTACACAGGTGGGACAAATGCTAACGATAACTATGTAACTGGACTATTACTAAAGTTTACTATCAGGACTAACCTACACTATAGCAGTTCTAACTTCCACAGGCCTCTTATTAACAAATAATAACTACTATTGTTGTTAGTAACACGTAAATTAACACTGACAGGACCTACTAACGGCCTACAGTCCGTCTTACAGTCCTATTCGACGTTGGTCACAGCTGTCCAGTGTCCTGGCGGCAGGGGATAGCTCGTTTGGATGGCTAAATCTGAATCTATGGAGAACAGTGAAAAGTGCTCAAAGGAGTCTCGGGGACGATTTTGATGAAAACGAAAACTGTATCACATTACAATATTTTATGGACCTGCCTGCGAAGCAAGAAGTCCCGGGTTCGATTCCCGGCCGGGGCAGATATTTTTATATAACAGATAAATATTTGTACTCGGGTTATGGAAATTATAGTGATATCTTATTTCTACTGTATGTCTTATATTTTACTAGGTTATGAGTATGCAAGTTTTTATTATTTATTATTCACTTCTACTACTTCTACTTCTCTAAACTACTTAACCGATTTTAATCAAATTTTCACACCGTGTGCAGTTTGATCCAACTTGAAAGATAGGATATCTTACATCTCCCTTAAGGCACACGGAAGGTTTTAATAAAAAAAGCTTTTGACAGAACGAAGTCTCTCCGGGCAGCTAGTATAATAAAAATAATAATTAAATGTACGTGTCCTCGTCGTAAAATCATAAATACAGATGTTTATTGACCCAGGTGCAAGTGTTCGTCAGAGAGCTGCCGGGCCCGTCCTCCCGGCCGCGCACCACCACGTACTCCGACTCTGAAGATGATGAGCTCCATGACAAGAAGGATATTAAATACTTGAAGGAGCTCATTAAAAATCTTGGTTGAGATACCGTCGTTTCACTTATTAATGTTACTTTTTTAGTAGAATTTAGTAGAATCGTGTGTGTAGCCAGGTTAGAAAGTAGTAAATTGTTGTATTAAAATAACACAACAATAACAGTTAGTCAGTTATTTTAATACTAATGGATTCTTAGTTTTCCTTAATTATTCATTTATTTTTTATTGACGTTGACGTTTTATTGACTTGACGACCCTGTAGCCTAGTTGGTAGCGACCCTGCCTGCAAAGCGAGGGGTTCCGGGTTCGATTCCCGGCCGGGGCAGATATTTATATGACATATAAATATTTGTACTCGGGTCATGGGTGTTATTGTGATGTGTTATGTGTAGTCCATGCCACCCGCGACACAGGTAAACCTACTGCGGGGGTATGAGTGTGAAAGCGTTTATTATTATTTATTGCATGCATAATAATTATTGTGTATCGTAATTGTAATCCTATTCTAATGTTTGCCTTATGATCAATTATTATTTTCTAATAATTTTCATTGAAATCTCATTCACATTAATAACGTATTTACTGAAGATAAACAAATTCGCTGGGAATAAATGAAAGAATTGTTACAGCAGTTTGCAGCCACGAAACTAATCTGCCGGGAATCCGCACTGGCCATATATTGCGGACAGTTTTTTACCAACAAATAGAAGAGTCATTGATCAAGTTTTGTACAGAGGGCCTATTCGGTTTAAATTTAAAATTCATGAAGCGTAATGACGCGCAATGACACACATTGAACAATAACTTGATGGAACAATTAATCACACTATTGAAGTTTTTAAACGCTCGCATATTTACTGGGTCCTAACACGAAAAGCACGGCCGTTCCCCACGCCAATTCACCGAACCTGGCTGCAGCTCAACGTCAGATTAAGCAGCTCTTGACTCAATGCAATTATGATTTCTTGAGACATGCCAGTAGTTACAAAACTCGTTGTAAAATAGATCGCAAGCACAGATTACTTAACATTATCGCAGGCTCTCTTTCACCCATGGGTCCTCCATGCTTTCACCTTCTTATAATTTATATAATTCTTATAATTATTATCATTTCAATAATTACTTTTAAAATAGGATGTTTTTTGTTTTTTTCTTTAAAACCAAATTGAGTTACTTGTGCAATATTTGTACGGTAATAAAGACATACTTGACCTTCTGTGACAATATTTATTCAAATCCACCGTCCCGCAGTGATAAAATGTGAAATGTTCCTGCACCGTAGTGGCGTCGCATTTTCTATTACGATGCAGCCGCGAAAATTGACTTTTTTCAGCACGCTATCATCAGTATTTCGTACCTACATTGTTTCTTTGAAACGAATATGAATTCTCACGATGGCACTCACGAAACATTTCCTCTATACTCGCTTCTTTTATTGGTACCTACTCAGTTTTTTGTACTTGGTTCCGTTGCCGAAAAGAAGAGTGCCACGTGGTGTTGCATTTGAGTTTCAAAGATTCTTTTACACTATTTGAATAGAGACCTCAGATAGAGACATAGATAGATTTCAGATTATCTTTAATCTGAGAGATAGATAAACTATTCATTTTTAAAAAACTTCAATTTGACTGTATTTTTTTCATGTTTGTTACCTCAGAACTTTCGACTGGATGAACCGATTTTGATGATTCTTATTTTATTCGAACGCTAGTGCTTGTCATGTGGTCTCACTCAATTTGAGCGAGATCTGACAAGTACTTTTTGAGTTATCCCTAATTTTGAAGTCGTTTATTTTTTGTCTAGAATTATTACCTACTACCGCAAAACAAAAAAAAAAATAAAACAAACGGAAATTAGTAAACAATATCATTAACGACATTTACGTAAGTACTTCATTATTAACTCGTCTCATGAGATAATATTATTGTAGTTGTATGAGAGGATGCTGCATGAAAGTGTAGTTGTAAGAGATAATTGTACCATACTTTATTGCCCGAAACAAGTAAGCAAAATTATTACAAGTAAGAAGCCAAGCTTTAACCTATTACTGGCCCACTACAAGGCACAGTTCTCCTCATACCACTGAGGAGACCATAAACATACCAGCCACTATCACTATACCCAACTCGGATTGCTGGAGGAGTGGTCTATCCAAGTGTCAGAAGTTCATGCCGCCCTCAGAGGCCGCAGGCCTCCGACAAGGTTAACGACTCACATCCAATGATAACAATCGGAACCGATGGTGATGGTACTGGACTTAAAAATTCAACGAATACTTTCAGGGCTACATTCGACAGCATAAAGCAGCATGCAGCCTTTCAGTAAACTTGAAATGTTGTTATTTAATTAGCTGCTAATGAACAAGGAAAGTTTGTAAGAGAATAGTTAGTTGCCGCATTCCTGCAGGCAGCCGCAACTCGCCCCGACGGTGTTCCAACTTCGTTCGTTCGTGTAGTCTTTCTTCAACATTCGACTTCAGAAAAGCGCAGCTGGTATGTAATTTGAGATGTTTAACTTTAATAGCCTCAAGCTGACTGGAACAAGAAAGCGAACGAAATATTCTGCTGTATTTTCAGGTAGAACTCGCGTGTTGTGCGAGCCAATATCATGTTTTGAACTTATTATACATACCTATTTACAATATTACATTAAACAGGCAATTCTTGTTGTGAAAAGTTGTTGATTAATATTATAGTGTCCCAAAGTTACGCAAGATCAGAATTTGCTGTCCTTGCTTGGTAATGAGTTGCCGACAAAAAGGAAAAAGCAATTTGATAGCTCTTAGTTCCAACTAAGAGCTATCAAATTTCTTTTTCCTTACACACACTTACGTTCATTATTAAACAATATTTACAATAAAACCTTACGTAATTTTTGAGACATCCTTTCTCTCTTGACATGAATTCTAACCAGCAGGTATCTTCACGATATTTTAGTTCTTTGAAGCAAGTAATCCTAATTATTATCTGATGCTTAAAACCTATACAAACTATTTTATTGACATTTTTGTATGATAAAATGATTTTAAATAAAAATTGTTCTGCAACCGTTTTTTTTTATAATTGTATTCAAACAAATATTTCTTTAAACTATACATTATAATGCAACCATGCAGTGATATGAATTTCTGCTTCTTTGGTTTATAATATTAATCAAAGCAAATTATTCAAAAAAAAAGCAAAGCAACAACCCATAATTGTTCCACTGCTGGGCTCGGGGTCTCCTCTCACAATGCGAGGGGTATTAGGCCGTAGTCTACCACGCTGGCCAAGTGCGGATTGGTAGACTTCACACACCTTTGAGAACTTTATGGAGAACTCTCCGGTGTGCAGGTTTCCTCACGATGTTTTCCTTGACCGAAGCAAGTGATAATTAAATTGTAATACGCACATAATATTTGAAAATTAGAGATGCGTGCCAGGATTTGAACTCGGGCCCCTTCGTTCGGGAGACCAACGTTCTAACCACTAGGCTATCACTGCTAATTATTCAAAGCAAGGAAATAAATAGATTGCATTATAATATTCATTCATGATTGGTTTCTTGCTTCTCAGATAGCATCGGATTTTTCAATATTCTATTTCTTCTTTAATTCTTTCATCTGCACAATTAATTAGAAAGGCTTAGGTCTTTTATTTATTTCATTCCTCTTCAGTTCCATAATCCGATTAAAAAGATTATAATACTGAACAGCATGAAAATATCTCTCGGCATAATGAGATTAGTTTTCTATGAAATGGAGTAGCGAAATGAAATATAGTATTGAAGGTGCAATTGATACTTCAGGTAGGTACTAATAGCCGTTAGCACTATCCTTTGTACAGTTTTAATAGATTTAAGTAGACACTCTCCGCCAATCTGCACTGAAGCAGCGTGGTGGAGTATGCTCTAGGCCTCCTGAAGAGGAGAGACCGGTTCTCAGTAGTAAGCCATAATGGGCTGAAGCCAGTCAGATACTCCTTTAGTTTTCCCAAAATTAAGTGATGTTTATTTCTTCAATTCTCGGAGCGCTATTAATTGAATTTCTCTGTTGTTTAGTATTTTATGATATTGTTAGTAACTTTGTAATGTTGTATCTAACTTTATAATTTAGTAACTTTGTAATTAGTACGTATTTATTTATTAGGTTAAATATTTACCCAAAGGAAACACTTGCCTATTCTCATATTCATAGTTTACTGGATAGAGCGTTCGTGATCATAAATTTCGAGTGATCAAATGAGTTGGTCAATTACTGGTGCGGTAAGTTGGATGAGTGACCGCTAATCGTAAATCGTAGCGTATCCTTTTAAACCTGTTGCTTCCTTTCCATTGAAGTAGTTAAGCGATTTTGATGGATATTTGGAGAAAGATCTAATCGTGTCCACTAAAGCCTTTCCTTGCACCGAAGTAATGTGGTGGATTATAAGTACTTTTAAGTCTGTTAACATGTGCATGGTTCAAGCTTTAGCAGAAATTGACTTGAGCCAGTTAATATTGAAGCTATCTGTTGGCATATCTAGTGCCCGAATAAGTCAAACATGAACTAACAAAGTTTGAAATCAAGACATTCTAACTTGGGACCAACCACATTGAATTAAACTTCCTATAATTAAATAGAGCCAATCAGTGTCACATTCGCGGAACTCACACACGAAGTGCAGTAAATTATACAAGTGTTAATTAAATTAGACCGAGTTCCCTTTATACGAGTAGTTGAACTTGGTGCGATCGTCTGATGATCTCCGCGTAAATCCACAGTTGGAGGTTAATTAGAGGTCTATAGAGGTTTGATAGATAGGGGGCCATCCATAAATTACGTCACACTAATTTCACGACTTTTTGACCCCTCCCTCCCTCCTTGTCACAGCTGGTCACATTTGTGGGACCTTCCTCCTTAGTGTGACGTCACATATTATAAAATTTTACACCTAGAAATTATTAAATTAAAACAGCAGTTCCCTAATAAGTTTTATTTCCAATACTTAATTGTTTTTTCCCCGTGTGGTGTCCGGGTTCACTTTGTAGAATAGCACCACTCCCGTTCTTCCTGGGATGTCGTAAAAGGCGACTATTAGGACAAATCCAGGAAGATGGGCAGCAGCATCTTCCTGTGCGTGACGAATACCAGTCAGGTCACCTGCGGTCACCAACACGCACTAGCCAAGCGTGGTGACTACCGGCTAAAATCCCCGCATGCAAGTCACAATCAAGCCTCGGCCCCCAGTCCCCGGTAGCCCCGCTATTCCTAGTTACGGTAGCGGCTATGGTAACGGCGGGGCAGGGGGTGCTAAGAATCGCCGGCAGAGATCGGGCTACCAATCCAAACGACGACTTCTGCACCTGGCAACATACAACACCAGGACACTGAGGACCGACGACAAGGTAAAAGAGCTGGAAGAAGAGATAGACAAGTTAAACTGGAGTATTGTGGGTTTATCTGAAGTCCGAAGACAGGGGGAGGACACGATAATACTCAAATCCGGAAACTTGTTCTATCACCGGGAGGGCGAACATCTGTCCCAAGGTGGTGTCGGGTTTCTCGTTCACAAGTCCCTCGTCAACAACATTGTGCAAGTCGGGAGCGTGTCGGCCAGGGTACTTACACTCAGAATATCCAAACGGTATTCGTTGAAGGTTGTACAGGTATATGCGCCGACTTCGACACATCCCGACGATGAGGTTGAGGTTATGTATGAGGACATAATTAAGTAGAGCCATACATACCTCTAAAGCTCACTTCAATGTTGTGATGGGGGACTTCAACGCGAAGCTGGGCATGCAAAGCGGCGCCGAGAGGAAAGTGGGTCCCTACGGAATTGGACGA
Source organism: Thymelicus acteon (assembly GCA_951805285.1). Taxonomy (NCBI): domain Eukaryota; kingdom Metazoa; phylum Arthropoda; class Insecta; order Lepidoptera; family Hesperiidae; genus Thymelicus; species Thymelicus acteon. The sequence goes on from OX638234.1 coordinate 11,315,030, forward strand.
CGGAACCACCGAGGACACTTGCTGGCCAACTTTTTGGAGAAGGAAGATCTCTTCATGATGAACTCCTTCTTCAAAAAGAAGCCACAACGCAAGTGGACTTGGACAAGTCCTGATGGTTCCATGAAAAGCGAGATAGACTTCATTCTGGCAGACAAACGGCACATATTTAATGATGTCTCTGTGATCAGCAGGTTCAAAACCGGAAGCGATCACCGTCTTGTGAGAGGCACATTAAATATCGACCTGAAGTTGGAACGGTCACGCCTGATGAAGTCTACGCTTCGCCCAACATCCATCCAAATCCAGGGATCCGAGAAGTTTCAACTTGAGCTGAAAAACCGTTTTGCGTGCCTAGAATCGTGCACGTCAGTGGACGAGTTTAACACCAGGATGGTAACAACTGTCCACGAGGTAGGGTCGAAGTATTTCAAGACCCACCCTAGTGGTAGATCTCAGGTTCTCTCAGAACAAACTCTCGGTCTTATGAGGGATCGACGAGAACTATGTGTGCAGTCTCCAACCTCCATGAGGGAATACCGACGGCTCAATGAGCAGATCTCCAAGTGCAGGCGACGCGATTTGCGAAAACACAACGCAAATCGTGTAAAAAACACAATTGAGCGAAACCAGGGCTCCAAAGTGTTCGCCAGAGATCTGTCTATTGGGCAAAGTCAGCTTACGAGGTTGAAGACCGAGTATGGCACCATGGTTTCGTCGAAACCGGAAGTTCTGAGAGAGACTGAGAGATACTACGGACGGTTGTATGCCTCTTCTCAAGCTCCACCTCCTAGCGAGGAGAGCGATAAGAGAGCTAAACTGACCCGACACTACACAGAGGATATCCCGGACGTCAGCCTGTATGAGATTAGAGAGGCTCTCAAACAGCTTAAAAACAACAAGGCACCGGGAGATGACGGAATCACAACCGAGCTTCTAAGAGCTGGAGGAAAACCCCTTCTAGTGGCGCTCCAAAAACTGTTCGATTCCGTCATTAACACTGGAACTACCCCGGAACTCCCGGAAGCGTGGAGCAGAAGTGTGGTGACGCTGTTTTTCAAGAAGGGCGATAAAGCCCTTTTGAAGAACTACAGGCCCATCGCACTTCTGAGCCACGTTTATAAGCTGTTTTCGAGGGTGCTCACAAATCGCATTGCACGCAGGCTTGACGACTTCCAGCCTCCCGAACAAGCAGGATTCCGAAAAGGCTACAGCACCATAGACCATATACACACACTGCGGCAGATTATACAAAAGACCGAGGAGTATAATCTGCCATTGTGTGTTGCCTATGTGGACTATGAGAAAGCCTTTGATTCTATCGAGACCTGGGCGGTACTAAATTCTCTCCAGCGGTGCCGGATCGACTACCGGTATATCGAGGTGTTGAAGTGTTTGTACTCATCAGCCACCATGTCCGTCAGAGTACACGACACAGCAACGAACCCCATCCAACTGCAGAGAGGTGTCAGGCAAGGGGATGTCATATCCCCAAAACTGTTCACCGCTGCGTTGGAAGACGTGTTCAAGCTGATGGAGTGGAAACGACGTGGCATTAACATCAATGGCGAATACATCACACACCTGCGATATGCCGATGATATAGTCATCCTGGCGGGTTCCCTGGAAGAACTTGGTACAATGCTCGGGGACTTGAACAGCGCCTCAAAACAGGTGGGTCTTAAGACGAAAATGGACAAGACGAAAATCATGTCAAATGTCCATGTTACACCCGTACCGGTTGTGGTTGACGGCGCTGCTCTTGAAGTTGTAGACGAATACCATTACCTGGGACAAGTGATCCAGATGGGTAAGTCCAACTTCGAGAAAGAAGTCACTCGTAGAATCCAACTCGGATGGGCTGTGTTCGGGAAACTGCGTCATATCTTGTCGTCCAAAACACTACCTCAGTGCCTGAAGTCGAAGGTGTTCGAGCAGTGTGTGTTGCCAGTGATGACATACGGATCCGAGACGTGGTGCTTTACTATTGGCCTGATTCACAAGCTCAGAGTTGCGCAGCGGGCTATGGAGAGGGCTATGCTCGGTATTTTTCTACGTGATCGCATCAGAAATGTGGAGATCCGTAGACGAACAAGGGTAACCGACATAGCTCAAAGAATTAGCCGGCTGAAGTGGCAGTGGGCTGGCCACATAGTTCGAAGGACCGATAACCGTTGGGGAAGAAAGGTCCTCGAATGGCGCCCACGTCTCGAAAAAAGGAGCATAGAACGCCCCCCGACCAGGCGGACTGACGACCTGAAGAAGACAGCGGGCATCCGCTGGATTCAGAAGGCTCAGGACCGGTCAGAGTGGCGCAAGTTAGGGGAGGCCTATGTCCAGCAGTGGACCTCTAATGGCTGATGGATGGATGGTTGGATGGATAAATTGTTTTTTAATATTTACCTATACATGCCAATTATTCGAATTTGAAATGTGACGTCACGAAATTCAGGACCCCCTCCCACCCCTTGTCACACAATGTCACACTACATCGACCCCCCCCCTCCCCCTAACGTGTGACGTAATTTATGGATGGCCCCTAGTGTATATGTTGTAGAGTACAGATCATGGAGAATAGAGGAAAGGAGAGCCATCTCTGTGTATGAAGTCTCAGTAAAAACACTTCCAATAACGAGTGGCGCTGCAGTGCGCAAGGATAAATTTTACTGAACTCAACAAACTTCACTCCGCAGCTCCGTCTACAACAGCGTCAACAGCTATGTTCAAATCATACTTATTGCGTCGGCACCGCTATTGTCGTAGGATGGTGGTAGGTACTGGAACTAATTCTATTTTTAGGTATACAGCTGGACACTGGACTCTCCTTTCTTCTATACTCCATGGTACAGATAAAGATAGACACTCTAGGCTCCTATCCTTCCTAATAATAATATAAATGTGAAAGTTTGGAAGGATGTACGGGTATGGATGTTTAATCTTTCACGTAATAACAATGAGCTTTATAAATACTAGAGTAGTAACGTCTTACAAACGATTCTCAGAAATACGTAACCACTTGTTAGTTCAAAAGACGTAGCTTTGAAACCGATACATTATGTCAAACTCTGCCAAAGTAAACTGTATTTGTCTCGTTTCTTCCACTAATAAACTAATTACCGTTGAAGTGAGACCAGACATTGCTGTCGTGAAAACGGACAGAGTTGTCAGTAGTAAGAAATAATTTCCCCAAAATTAATGAATGTTTGTATTGCTTTGGTTTGATTAATTTTGTATATTCTGAATATAATTTAATAAAACTTTCAATCTATACTATTAGAAAACTGTAACGGAAGCGTCTGTACATTGAAAATATTTAGAAAAAACTATTAGTAGGTAGTAAACGGATTTTGATATGAATAAATTACCGATTTTTTTATTATACTAAAGATCTAAGATATTAACAAGGTACATAATACGAGTATGTAGATAGAAATAAAAAAAATAAGTGTGTAACTGTATAATTTATTATTGTTCTCGTATATTTACGATAATATTTTTTATAAACTTTTTTAATATAACTTTTCTTACATATTTTATTATTGTAAATTAAACTGCAGGATGTTTATTCATCACGGAGTTTCATAAAAACTGGCAAGTAGAAAATCTTCCAAATGAATAAACCGATTGTAATGAAACTTAATACTTACACATAAGCAGAATAAAAAGTTATATTTAATGTATCAAAAATATTTTTAAAAAATTCTAATTTAAAGAAAGATAATTGCAATTCTCTGTTACTATGGAAAATTTAAAATCGTCCTTACATAGTTTTTAAAACTTTTTCGATGATATTTTTGATATGTTTTTTAGAAGTCTGTATTCTCCTTATACGTACTAAGTTTCATTATAATCAGTTTATTCTTTTCGAAGATTTTTGACTTGCCATTTTGTATGAAATCCCGTGATGAATAAACGCTCTTATATTATAAGTGATTAAACACCACTGTGTAACATAAGTTTGTTGTATAATTGTCTTTTACTCTCTTTCTTATAGCTTAAGGTAAACATTTTACATTCGTGGTACAATCTTATCTTAACATATTTGTAAATTATCGCCTTAATTAACAAAAGAGAATGATCCATCTGTAATGATGACACGTTTTCCGCTGTATGAATAGCAAATTCTTTAATCGACGAATTTGTTTGAATTTTTTCAAGCGTTTTTGTAGTTCAATACACAGCACCATATTTAGGGTGCAAAGAGTTTCCACCAGACAAAGCAATAGCAAATTTAATCACGGCTTCACATAAAATGCATATGTCAAAAACCTGTTGCGCTGGATAGCATAGGCCTCCTTTGTCTTTATAATTATGATTTTATGAAACCACAAAAGCTCCGTGGCTAACAAAGCTTTGACGCATAAATCACATTTAAGCTCATTTCCCAATCTTGCGACAACGAAACATCATGCTTAGGTGGAATCTTATCTTGATCTCTAGTGTTTCGAGCATACGACAGTAGCTGTAGATGGTAAACAGGCGGTTTCTTTGCGTAATAGTCTTATACATCTTGTCCACTCCTCCTTGCGCTTCTGATCTTTAGGTACTCTAAAAAACAAATAAAAGATCAATCTAAGTGAACTTAATCCTATTTTAAGATGATTACACATTACAATGATGAAATAACATTAATTACTATAATAAAATCTACTTCTCGTGACTGTTGAGCATATTACAGTCGTTGCCGTAATTTTATTACTGAAACACACAGATATTACTGGCGCACACTTCCGTCATTCATTCTTTCATTAACTAAACTCCCAAAAAAGTGGGAAAATAAAATCGTTTTACTGGCAACATCGATGGCAAAAATAATGCAGGTTAGATTTATTTTGTTTTCTGATGTAATTTTAGACAATATGATCACAATTATGCAAACTTACTTGTGAAAAGTAACGCCACTTGCTTTATCATCCTTTTCGGTCCGTGATACACAATTTTTAACAGCACATTTCACCATTTTCAATAACTTTAACGGACGTGTCACGCTCACTTAATGTCAAGCAGGCAACTGACGTTAGATATGCCTGCAGGCATCTTCGAAGTGTCAACGCGTAGCTGCCGTAAACTGCCAATCTAGTTACGATAGTAACATATAATATCATTGCGTAATAAGCTATTAAATGGATTTTGGAACGAAGAAAAAATTAAATGTGGCGCCAGATTGAATCGCTGCATGATCATATTTACCAGCTATGTACATATCTAATCTAATTCTTCATAAAAGTGAAATGTTATTCAGATGTATTTAACCCCCGACGATAACTCCCTCTTGTGTTATAAGTTTGACGTGTCTGTGTATCTGTGTGAGTGTATCTGTGTATACAGTTGTACAGATCCATAGGGATCTGTATTCTGTCTGTGGCATCGTAGTTCCCAACCGAATGAACCGATTTTGATCTAGTTTTTTTGTATGAAAGGTGACTTAATCGAGTGTTCTTAGCTATGTTTAATGTAAATAAAACTGTCAATTTATTTTTTATTTTTTAAGATTATTGTTAAGAAGCTAAATGAACAAATTAAATAAACCGTTTTAATAAGTGATATTACATATTATATTTCGATTCGAGAGAGCTCTGGAGACGGTTCACTAGACATAACTTAGTTACCTACAAGTTGTCTTTGGTGTGGAGTCCAGTTAAGTATTTGTTCGGTAACTTGGACGTCTCGAAAGTAATCAATTTATAGCTATGGGTGAGATCTATAAAGCGTACTTAGGGGCCATTTATTAATTACGTAAGGGTCTCGAGGGGGAGGGGGGGTCTGCAAAATCTCTACATGCCCTTATCTTGGAGGGGGGAGGGGATAAAGCCATTCTTATCTATCTAATTCTAGGGGATAAACATCAAAACCTACTAGACCACGGACACTTTGATAATATGAAAAAATTAAAAAGTGTTATTTGATTATGATTTTTACTTTTATTTGAAATTTATTTTATTATACAAATAATTTTATATCGAAACTTATGCTAACTTAATGCTAAAATAATTCTTTATGTCCCAGCCAAACTTTGGACAGTATTACATTATAATAAAATTTGCTTTCCACATAACATTTTTTCACAGAATTTTACCTGTGTCGCAGGTGGCATGGACGAAACACATCACAGTAACACCCATGACCTGAGTACAAAATTTTTTCTGTTACATAAATATCTGCTACGGCCAGGAATCGAACCCGAGACCCCTCGCTTCGCAGGCAGAGTCACTATGAACTAGGCTACAGGGTCGTCATCTTCAAACTGTACTATTTTCCTGAGACCGATAATTCTCTTTTTAGAAAATCAGACATGGAATGGGTCTTTACAAAAAAATAAAACAAAATATATATCAACTATGTTTACAATAACACAATTATTTTCGAGATCCATGATTTCTCAGAGACTAGGTTGTACTCGGCTAGGTATTATTTAAATCTTTCGGAGTCAAATACAACAAAGGGTGTGAATCGTAAACTAGCGATTTAGTGCGTAACGCGAATAACAATAACAAAAGATTCAGGGACGTAGCTATCGCCGTATCAGCCGTAGCAATTATACGGGGCCCTCAGCGTATAGGGGCCCCCACTAACACTCCCACAAAAAGCTCGCCAGCGGCCTACGACCACTTCAGTTTTCACTCCTTTTATATTTGACAGCTGACGTTGAGGGGGCCTCACAACAAATATTAATATGGGGCCTTCTTAGGGCTAGCTACGCCACTGTTAAGATTTTAACTTCTTTTAGATATATGAGGAAGTGCCTGCATACTCAAATTTTAAGTGAAAGAAAGTTACGTATGAACTTTTTATGGAAATAGCCGGCAAACGAGCTGACGATTTACCTGATGGTAAGTGGCTATCGTCGGCCATAGAAATCAGCAACACCAAAGGCATCACAAGCGTTGCCAGCCAAGAAAGAGAGAAGAAAAAGAAAGATAGAACTGGCTTTCAATCCCCCGCCGGAACACGAGTCGTTAGGCGGCTGACTGAAGTTAGACGGTGATAGCTAATCAGGCGGGCCCAATGGAAAAGAAATAATGGTATTAATAAACTAGTAAAATCAACATTTATTTATTTAATTTTTGCAACACCTTAAACATGCATACACATTGAGTATGAAAGGGCAAAAACTTAATGTTTAATGGCATTTTCTACCAGTCAGCCTGGGTGCTGGTGAAATAGTAAGGTAGGCGCAAATTGTCGTTTTTAACCGATTTCAAAAAAGTAGGAGGTTTTCAATTCGACTGTATTTTTTTATGTTTGTTACCTCAGAACTTCCCACTGGGTGAACCGATTTTGATGATTCTTTTTTTAATCGAAAGTAGTTGCTTGTCATGTGCTCCCACATAAATTTGAACGAGATCTGACTAGTAGTTTTTGAGTAATTTTGAAGTGGGTTATTTTTTGTTAGTAAAATTTAGATTATAATCGGTAAAATACACTAATTCTTCACACACATTCCTGAAGATTAAGAGTTTTCAGTTGTAAATCCGCTCCGTCGACAGTAGGGCCACGCCTTTACCGAACCAGAGTACGGAGTACCAGAGGATAAGGCTTAAGATAATCCAGTCTTTCGTTGAGGACGCTCTTTGTGATTGCGAAAGGGTCTCAACAAAGAAATGTAAAGGTAACAATTTTTACTGTCGAAGATCTAGGTACTTGAGAAATCTGTATCGCAACAATGTATCTTGTTGAAGGTTTTATAGCACTGCAGTTACTTTGTTGCGAATGAAAAAGATTCGAATTACTTATAAAATGGAGTTACAGATTCTGACGCTGATTTGGAATGTTGATTTACTTGAGTTTAATTTTTCTTTGCTTCGTATCAGATGATAGGATAATGTATGCTCTTGTTGTGTATACTCGACTCGAATACAAGAAATCTATACATCTATTATACACGGTGAATTTGAAAGCGTTTTGGAAACGAAACATTTTGATTTGGAATTATCTATAGTACCAATAAAAACGGATAAATCAATTGTAATGTTGACTAAAAAAAAGTTTCAGTTTTAATATTCATTTATAATCGATCGACTTGGAAAGTAGTAACGCACTGATCATTCATTCCGCGCGCCGCTGACGCTAACAACAGCTGTGCCGTCACGATGTTATGGTGTCACTGACCTACTGAAAGCCAAGGTCCAAGGACGCCTGACGATTACAGGTGAGTCCCGCGCATGCGTCTACGGGCATATGACTCATTGCAATGCCCTCATTGGTTGGACGACTCCGGCGCAACTCAGTAGCTTTGTTTTTATTGGCGAATACGATTTTATGTGACTTGATAGTAAAACGCGTAGTATTTCTATTTGTAGTATGTATCTACGTGTGATTGAATAGCGCTACTACTGGTTCTCACTTTTTCTCTGTAAACGATATGAATATCGACTTTGATGAAAAAAATATACATATTATTAAATTAACGTTATATATAGCTTCTGTTATTGATAAATGATTCAAAATCTTCGGTTCCAAAACGCTTTCAAATTCTCCGTGTATACATCTATACAAATAAATAAAACTGGAATGTCTGTTTGTAATATTAAAAGAACCGCTTCTTACTAAGTGCATTTGGATGTTGTGATTTGCATTTTGATGTTGATTGTTGTCTGTCTGTCTGTCTGTTTGTTCCGGCTAATCTCTGAAATGGCTGGACCGATTTTGACGGGACTTTCACTGCCAGATAACTGATGTAACAAGGAGTAACTTAGGCTATTTTTATTTTAGAAAAAAAATAGTTTATTAGGTGATACGAAGTTCGCCGGGTCAGCTAGTAAATTATTAAATGCAACTACATAAAATATCGACATATCAAATGCCATACAGAAACTTAGCTCCTGCAGGGAGTATCGCGAGCCTTTATCTTTTTCAAAAAATATATTGTCCGGGCAGAGAAGTTTCTTACGACATTTTTTTTCCTCCATTACAAAGCCAGGAGATGATCTGGAGTAGGGCATGGGGTAGGTACTTATTATCCCGGAGGACGTGGGCAGGGCGCGCTAGACATCATACTACTTGCTTACGAGCGCTAGTGATAATTTATTTGTTACTAGCTGACCCGGCGAACTTCGTATCGCATAACAAACTATTTTTTTCTAAATTAAAAGTAGCCTAAGCTACTCCTTGTTACATTAGCTATCTGCCAGTGAAAGAACCCGTCAAAATCGGTCCAGCCATTTCAGAGATTAGCCGGAACAAACAGACAGACAGACAAAAATAATTGTAAAAAATGTTGTTTTGGTATATGTACCGTGTATACATCCAAATGAACTTAGTAAAAAACGGTTATTTTAATATTACAAACAGACACTCCAATTTTATTTATTTGTATAGATTGTATAGGTTTTATTTATTTATTTAGTTTAATTAGTTAGCACGGTGAAAACCAATTACACTAATTAATACACACATTTACAGCTTTAATAGCTGCTCCTTATAATATATTTTATAATGTGTAAATAGATATTTTACCTAATAATACATGGGCAGTCAGTTGTGTATAAATAATAACCCTACGCTGCTAATTTCACATCAGCCCTCGTGTCTGCAATGGCCGCACAACAAAGTTGGTGAAGTTAGCCGCTTCGCCCTTAACTTTGCTGCTACAAAGTTGCCGTTACAAAGTTGGCTTCACTAGTCTATTGCTAAGCTTTATTCCAACGAAGTGGTTCATTCACTCCATTCAAAAATTATGTAGGTCGAACATTACGGAATTCTGCAAGGAAAGTCTAATTTCAACCTTGAGTAATTGAAGAATTTTGGAGTTTAAAGTCCATTAGTCAGCTAAAACAATTTACTTGAAAAAAATTATTTATTTATTATTTTCTTAGCTTGGCTGTCTGTATACTAAAGCGCTCATAGCCCCACTTGTGTCAAAATAATCGACTCCTACTCAACTCTAAGTACAACACGAGCGGGTTGACTTGAAAGTTCACACTGATGACGTCATAGAAATGAATGTACAGTGTGCAAAACAAGGTTAACAAATAGGTGTTTTTTTCATAATATTCTTTTATGGCTGGTGGTTACCGTGGGGGCTCGGAGGGGTAGTGAAGAGGGGAAAATTCCTGCCAGGTGTCAAGTTTACTCGCAAGCACTATTAACGACTGACAGCCGCACTCAGAGTCACTTAACGCTTCCCGCCTACGTCCGATAATCGGTGACCGATTTTTTGTAGGAGAAAATTAGAACGTACTGATAGCAATAGTGCAACGCACACGTCCTACAAAAAGTCGGTCAGAAATAATATGGCAGGAAAAATCGGCCCGATTATCTGTCCTACAAAAAGTCTGATGTGGGCGGGAAGCGTTACGGTTACTTAAATCGCTCTACAGATATACAGATACTCTCGTACAGAATCACAATACAAATTCTGTAATAAGGAGCGATTTAAGTAATCGTTTAGTGACTCGGAGTGCGGCCGTGAGTTAAGCACTAGCGGCGCGGTCGGTAGTTGGATGGGTGACAGCTGGTAAAAATTTCTTGAGCTTCGTGCTTCAGAGGACACGTAAAGCTCTCGGTTGTGATCGTAAGATAACAGCTGTTAATCCATGTCAGAGGCCTTCGGGTGGCATGAATCCAACACTTGGGTTGGCCAGTAACCTCTCCAACCCGCAATGGATCAGCGTGGTATAGTATTCTCTAGGTGTCCTAAGAATGAACCCAGCTCAGTAGTGGGCCATTATCGGGTTAAAGAAGCCAGCCTGTCTGTCTGTTTATGTGAGTATCTACTCAACAAAGATAGGTAGATAAATGTGCTGAGGAGTTTCTTTACGGCTTTTCTTCTCGTATAGGACAAAGCACCCTTCCGAAAAGCTGGTAGATTAAAAATCTTACGTGCATAAGTGTATCAGTGATCCCTGTATGAATAAAGATTTTGATTTGATTTGATTTGATTTTGATATTTAACATATTTTTATAACTTACTTTTTATAATTTCATAAAAATCGGTCGAGCCTTTCAGTAGGAGTGCGACCACAAACACCACGTGACACGTGATACGTCACACGAGATTTTAATTTTATATACATAGGTATTAGATTAATTTAGATACAGCTAGTACGTAGGGCACTCAATAGGTTCTGAGCCTGTATTAAATTAAATACGTTTAAATCATTTAAGTATTCATGATTATGTTAATCATCAAAAAAAATAGAACAACGTATACTTTGTTTTCCTAAAAATGGATCTCTTCCCAAGAGATATAATGTTAGCAGACTTCCTGTCTAGACTAATAATTAATAATATAATAATAATAATAATAATAATTATATAAAGAGGAAAGATTTGATTTTTTGTTTGCATTGAATAGGCTCCGAAACTACTGAACCGATTTGAAAAATTCTTTCACTGTTGGAAAGCTACACTATCCCAGACTAACATAGGCTATATTATATTTTCAAAAAAATATATAAAAATATTTTCAAAATAATAGGGATCCTTAATAAAAGTCCAATAATGTAATCCAAGGTAAAAAATAAGAAAACCGAAGCAAAGCGAGGGCGGTTACTCGTTAAGAATAAACAAAGTTTTGACTGCTTTTCTCTTGCAGAAATAATGAATATTTGATTATTTCTAAAATAGGGATTGATTCCTAAAATAGGGGAATGTGCATAAAAGTTTCTAATGACAATGATGATATAAAAAATCAGGTTTTGCATAAAATCATTATAATTATCTCAGTGCTAGAATTTGCACAGTAGGTTCTTATTGAAAGTTCAATTTTACTAAAGATTCCTCATTATGATTTCTGTCATACATAAGGTGACCATACGTTCCGCTTTGGGCGGGATTGTCCCGCTTTGAGGCTGTTTGTACCAAATGTCCCACTTTGTCCCGCTTTGGTATATATTTACTTACTTGTGGACATGAAATTCATTGAAACTACGAGATTTATGTCCGATGACCTTTTTTATTTTTAGTTATTAATACTTCTGATTGTAGACAGATACATGCCTGATTTTTTTAGCTGTAAATAGTAATTAATGTAAAAAATTCCGTAGGCGCCCCGCTTTGACACGAAGGCGCCTGATGACCTTTTTTTTAGTGCATGTCCCGCTTTCAGTGGTCAGAAAAATGGTCAGTTTAGTCATACATCAAGTAAGACTTCCGTTGCTCGAGTTGGCCACAAAATCGACTGCGGGCACGGACCTGAAAAACAGACGTGTAATCGAGAGTGAAGCATAGCAATGGCCGCCCGCTTACCAAGTGTGCGTAATTTTTGACATTGACGCAGTATGGTGTTAATGTGTGGGTGTGTGTACTTGTACGAATAGAGAGTTGGTATTACTATGTTTGCTTCACTGAATTTGTTCTTGGGATTACGTCCGTCTTTTTTTTAGGTCCATGACTGCGGGTTATCCGCATATGAGCACCGTATCATCCGTATTTACTTGTGATCTGCAGTGGGCCGACTATGACTTGCTTTCCACTTTCGAGCAACGATTTTATTACTCAAAACAATGTATTTCCGTTATTTCCCGATAGTGTATTGTATAAGTTGTATAATACAGAACTCCAACAATACATCTAGCTCAGTCAGTTTGCAACTGAAGGGCTTTAACTTTGCTTGTTAACTATTTACAGGCTGTTATCTGTATAATATAGAAATACTAGCTAACCGGGCAAACGTTGTACTGCCAAAAATTTTTTAGGGGAAGGGGGATGAAAAATAGATGTTGTCCGATTCTCAACACTAGCCGATACGCACGGAAAGATTCACGAAAATCGGTCGAGCCGTTTCGGAGGAGTTCAACTTCTAACACCGTGACACGAGAATTTTATATATAAAATTGGTCTACCTATTATTAACTACTAATCAATTACCTGTATTAAAGTATCACAGTAAATAACCATTATCTATCAAAGTAAAATAACGCAATTCTACTGGAAGTTATTGTTACTTAAACGAAACCCTTAAAAATATTTTTTTTTAAGCGTTTTCAATTAGTGCAGAATATAGGCAAGAAAGAAACATGGTCATCAACGTAATCAAACTATGTAATACTTTTATAAATAACTAGCTGACCCGGCGAACTTCGTATCGCTAGCCGTTACAGTTTCTGTGTGCTCCTCCCTCTCCCTCTCCCTCTCACGCTCCCGCTCCCGCTTCCGCTCCCGCTTCCGCTCCCGCTCCCGCTCCCGCTCCCAAGTAAAAAAAGGAGTCATAAAAGACGCTAATAATAATAACTAATAGCTATCTATCAACTACACATAACAAAATTTTACATCATCCCGCAAGAACAGGTCTATTTTCCGGGATAAAAAGTATCCTATGTTTGTCTCCTGATTCTAAGCTACCTCCCCACCAATTTTCAGCCAAATCGGTTCAGCCGTTCTTGAGTTATAAATAGTGTAACAAACACGACTTTCTTTTATATATATAGATCCCATCCATCCATCCATCCATCAGCCCTTAGAGGTCCACTGCTGGACATAGGCCTCCCCTAACTTGCGCCACTCTGACCGGTCCTGAGCCTTCTGAATCCAGCGGATGCCCGCTGTCTTCTTCAGGTCGTCAGTCCACCTGGTCGGGGGGCGTCCTATGCTCCTTTTTCCGAGACGTGGGCGCCATTCCAGGACCTTTCTTCCCCAACGGTTATCGGTCCTTCGAACTATGTGGCCAGCCCATTGCCACTTCAGCCGGCTAATTCTTTGAGCTATGTCGGTTACCCTTGTTCGTCTACGGATCTCCTCATTTCTGATGCGATCACGTAGAGAAATACCGAGCATAGCCCTCTCCATAGCCCGCTGCGCAACTCTGAGCTTGTGGATCAGGCCAATAGTAAAGCACCACGTCTCGGATCCGTATGTCATCACTGGCAACACACATATATATAGATACATATATATAGATACATATAGATAGATATATATAGATACTTGAAATTAATGTTTTTTCTAATGCTCCAATGTGACAGATAAATTGACAAGAATAGGTATAAAATAAATTTTTAGCATTAGTTGAGATTAGGAATAAAAAACGTATAAAAATGAAGATACATTTTTTCTATTATAAAAATTAAAGTAATTTCACAGGTAATATTTAATCTCATCAAAAACATAAATGTGAAATGAGAGCCAAGTTAAAAAAAAAGAACAGATCTAAATGGGTGCCAAGTTCTGTGTAGAAAAGCCTAAAATTTTTGTCACAACAACATGTAATTCAAGGTCTACATTTGACTTGACGTTTGAGGTGTGTTTATGAAATTTGGAGCACATATTATGTACTTCGCAAGTCTCAATAATATGACAGGTTTATGTGGAATAGTTTTTGAGTTATGAGTCGGTCAAAAGTGGCTCCAAATGGTTCGTGTAATATTACACACGGTGCTGCTCGTCAGTTCTGTTAGCTTGAACTTGGCTTGACACGCTACCGCGTGTCTAGATTTGCCCTCCGATTTGTCTCTGTCACCTTCAAAGGATTGTTTAACTGATGACGGAGGCATCACATAATGAAGACTTAATTTTACATTGTTTTTGTAATTACATATAATGTAATTTGACATTACAGACAATATATATTAATGCTTATGCGTACACAAATGTCCACAAACATTTCAATTATACGCCATTGTTTGAAAATATCGAAAATAAAACCAGAAAAATAATTTATTTCCATTCCCAGTCGTTGGAAAGAAAGCTCTAATACTTAGCGAATAAAGTGAGAATTCAAATTTTTAAGAGCTATGTTTGCATAGAATATGAAGTTTGAACAGATGCACTATGTTTTCTCATCTGTATTCTATTGTCACTCCGTACATATAAATAAGGGTTCTGAAGGAGATGAAACGTGTATAGTATATACCGGAACGGTCAAAAGACCTCCACGATGCTGCCTATATTAGCGATCATACTCGTCGCTGCGCACGTAAGTTCTATTCTATTCTGTTCTATTATTTTCTATTCTGTTCTGTTCTATTCTTCTCCATTTTTTGTGAATAACTCATAATGTGTTTATTTGGTTATCCGTTTTGAATATAATTCAGTCTGCAGCTACAGGTAAAAAAAATGTTGCAACAAAAAGAAACAATCGAGTTGAGAACCGACTCCTTTGTTATGTCGGTTAATAAATAAATACTCCCAGTACAAATAACACGTTCCTATATTTTAAAGAGTAACTTAAACATACGATTGTAACGGGTTTAAATTATCATCTTTTTAGTCGACAACGCGTCTGTGAAGTTTTTTGTGTTATGTTAATCGTAATCCACCATGTTCTACTCAGTTTTATATGATACTAGCTGCCCGGACAGACTTCGTTCTGTCAAAAGTTTTATTTATTTATTTTGAGATGTAAGCTATCCTATCTTTCAAGTTGGATCAAACTGCACACGGTGTGCAAACTGGATTAAAACCGGTTAACTAGTTTAGGACTCCATCGCGGATAAACAACGTGACACGTAATTTATAAGACTTATTATGCGAAACAGCTAAAGAAATACATTTTTTTTTATTTTCTAATTATTTTTATGTATCCATAATTCTCATCACACAATCACGTATCTTATGTATTTTATTCATAAAAGAGTCGAGTGTCTTTCATAGCACATAGTACAATAAAGCACAGTAGGTACAATAATTAGACTTAAAACAAATAGGACAGGGTTTCTTGAACTTTTTGCAGTGACGGACCACTTTCACAATTTAAACAATTCCACTGACCCTTGTTAAAAATATTTTTGGAAATAAAAAAGAGCTTTATTTATATTGACAAAAAATACTTTTATTTGTACCAAGACAGTGTCGATATTAAGATACCGCGCAGTGATTACGTATTAAATACTATTTAATTCGGCATCTGACAACAACAATGCGTCTCGTCAAATTTTACTATACAATTTCGTAATAAATATGTTTACAGACTGACCTATTGCGGACCCCTGATACACATGCTACGGATCCCTAAGGGGTCCGTGGACCTCACTTTAAGAAACCCTGTTATAGAGAAAAATGGTTATAGTTTAAAGCTAGGCTAGAAGCGTTACGCACAAAATTCTTCACATCACTCATAAAACATTTATACAGCTTGGAATCTTTGTTTATATATATTTATATCCATAAAATGAAAGCTAAAAACAATTGCTTATTAAGTAAACATTTATGTAAATGGCAACACATATATCTCTTTAAGATAGTCGGTAAATATGTCGTACGTTTTCTCAATACGCATTTTTGCGAAAATGTACAGATTTACATGAAAATATGTTACGTATTCGACGCTCAGACGGTGTGAAAAGGGTTTGGAAAATATGGAGTTAACTCTGTCACCCGACGTGTTGTAAATCTGTGAGGCTTCCGGAAGAAATGAATATTATTCTAGAATGTTTCAAGAAATGAATATTATTCTAAAATATTCTTTGTCTAAATGAAGTTTATCTGGAATAATCTGTTTTAGGAGTAAACAAAGAATCCTCGACGTAGTCGAATTCAATTACATAAATTTATACGCATTATTAGGGATAACTCAAAAACAACACGTCAGATCTCTCTCAAATTTAAATCGGACCACATGACAAGCACCAGCTTTCGAATATAAAAAGAATCATCAAAATCGGTACACCCAATAAAATGTTTGAGGTAACACACATGTGTGTCCCGCCGGGAGGTCCTATTTTCAAAATTGAGCCCCCGTTCTCTGTGTGTACTTGTACGAATAGAGAGTTGGTATTACTATGGGTGCTTCACTGAATTTGTTCTTGGGATTACGTCCGTCTTTTTTTGAGTGTAGTATCAGATCATGCATATTACACTAGTATACATTTAAAAACAAAAAACTCGCTTGCTATAAAAAAACTATCATGATAAACCTTTTTGAAATCCTCAAGCTCTTTAATTTGATACCCATATTGCATTATTCAATTTATTTTTATTTTTTGATCTTCAAGCAATGGTATCTCGCAGCTATTATATTTGTTTTCTTTTTATTAAATTTCACTTATCTAAGAACAATTGGGTTATCAAGACGAATCTAACGATATATTTACTGTATATATCCGTTCAACGGTTTGGAAGATACGAGGTAATAAATAATATTACATGCATACAAACATACGAGATACGGCGAAAAATATAACCCTTCCTGGCAGTTGGGTAAAAAATGCATAGTCATCAAAACTGAAGCAATATAAATAATAATTTTAACTCCTTAACGCTTCCCGCCCACGTCCGATAATCGGTGACCGCTTTTTTGTAGGAGAAAAATAGAACGTACTGATAGCAATAGTCGGTCAAAAAGTCGGTCAGAAATAATATGGAAGAAAAAATCGGCCCGATTATCGGTCCTACAAAAAGACTGACGTGGGCGGGAAGCGTAAGATAAGAGGTAGTTGGTTGTCTGTGTGTCAGTGTCAGGCTTCCCGCCCACGTCAGTCTTTTTGTAGGACCGATAATCGGGCCGATTTTTCCTGCCATATTATTTCTGACCGACTTTTTGTAGGACGTGTTCGTTGCACCATTGCTATCAGTACGTTCTATTTTTCTCCTACAAAAAAGCGGTTACCGATTATCGGACGTGGGCGGGAAGCCTCAGTGACAGGAGGTCTCGTTATACTAATCAACGTTTTTTCGCATGACTGAATAGGCATGATGACAGATTTTGAAATACTGTTCTATATTGTTGGGAAACATAATTATAATTAAACGTTTATCATATTTCCGCAAAAAAGTAAGGTTTAGTATAAAATAAATATAATTTAATTTATAAGTTTAAAATTCGCACCAAAACACTTCAAAGTCCATGGCGTCGCTTGTGTCGTGACCGTGATGAGGCGTGACCTCAGTAAAGTAATAGACAAGATGTCATTGTCAGTAATGTCATATTCGTTTGTTTACTTAAGCATGACGTAATTAGCTCTGATTGAGACTGATTCGCGTTCAAGATAACATGGCGGCTTGGCGTATTTTGTAGTTTTATTATTAGGAAAAAAAAGAAAGAAAGGGAAAAAAATGAGAGGTGTCAAGGGATACCCGGATGGAACGAAGTTCCTTTCGATTAATACTAAGTGACCAGAAGTCTTCGAGGGTGCGACAGTACAATCATAGTATGTGGCTGTCTTATTCACTCTTCGGTATTTAGCATAGGCACAATAGGGACGTCCATATCACGATCATGCACATTATAAACGACGGCAAAAAGTGTCGTTACAACTTTTCGTCCGAATTTTTTCCGCCTAGCCCCCTTTCGCGACGCGCGATAAGGAACTTCATTCCAAAAATATTTATTTTTTATTTAGTATACTGCTCGGTTTTGACCGCGTTTCCCGGGGTAATAATATGTCATGTCATGTCATGGTCTACTTGCGTACTGAATTTCATGAAAATCGGTCAGTTATTTTTGCGTGAAAAAGTAAGATCCATCTGTAGCCTAGTTGGTAGCGACCCTGCCTGCGAAGCGAGGAGTCCCGGGTTCGATTCTCGGCCGGGGCAGATATTGACAGATAAATATTTATATTCGGGTTATGGGTGTGATTGTGATGTGTCCATGCCACCCGCGACACAGGTAAAAACCTATTGCGGATGTATGAGTGTGTTAGCGTTTATTATTGTTTATTATAATTATATTACGAGTAAGTAGGAGTTTTCTGTCGGTATGAAATGATCTGTTCTTTTGCACTACCTTCCTTACTTTGCGCTATTGTATGACCTTTTTATGCTTCGAAAGGCACTTAATCTTATGCTAGTGTTAGGAGCTAAGCCACGTCAAAGGCTTTGTGGCAACATGATAGTCTCTTGAAGTCGAGTTCGACACTAGTTGCTTAACAAACATGCAAAAAATTGCACCGCATTAATACACACAATAATTATAATTTATAACTTATTTTGAAATTTATAACAATGATTTTTGTTACTATCAGAAGACACTGTAGTGTCTTGTGTCAAGTACACTCTCAACATTATTTTTGTGTGATTAGTCTCTTTTCTTCTGACTTATGTAAACAAACCCTCACCAAATGTTTAAACATATTATATCTACATACCTACACGTAAGTAGCAGGTATTATCGTCTATGTGTTTATATTAGTGTAAGTTAAAAAATGGTTGTCTGTAAAGTCGGTTTACGGACGGTAGTTTAACGTGACAACGTCATGACAAATTTCCGCTCCGCCCCGCTCCGCCCCGCTCCGCCCCGCTCCGCCCCGCTCCGCCCCGCTCCGCCCCGCTCCGCCCCGCTCCGCTCCGCTCCGCCCCGCCCCGCTCCGCTTCACTCAACTACGATCGCCTACGGCATCGGTTACGATACGCCGATCGTAGCCGATCGTGCCTCTCTCGCTTTTGCCGCTCTCTCGCTCGCGGAACGCTACATTTTTTCGTGCGTGCGCCCGGCGTTCATCGTTTTAATAAACGTTATCACATCAAAAAATGAAATTACGGTAATTTTTACCCTACGCACTTTGATTCGGTACACAATTTGATTGATCGGTTGTGAACAATGTTCCGACAATTTAGAGGAGAAAAATCTTACGATTTTTCGGCCTAGCCATCAATCATACACCATAGGGCACTTGGTTCGAACACAATATTGATAAAGGAGACGCTCTATGTAACATATATCGTACCTACATCTTTATCAAGTACATTTGGGTGAATATTTGAAAATAAGCATATTCGCTTGTTTCAAAGAACGCATCAAAGATTGTTACCAAAATTGTTCTTTATAGATTTTTTTTATAGTTTATTATATTACATTGTTATATATGTGAAAGGGACAATGATAAAACTAATAATGTAAAAGTTATGGACAAAAGAAGATTTTTTGAAAACGGTAATGATTTTTAAGACGAATGGTAATTATTAGAAATAACCGGTAATTAGGAAATTTAAAATGGTAATTAGAAATAAAGTAAAACTTCCAAAAACATTCAATCATTTTTTCATAATAATAGAATAATCATTTTTATAATACTTGAAATAACAATTTTAATGATTCAGTCTTCTTTTTAGAGATATCGATATAATTATAGTTAAAAGTAAATAATTATAGTAAAATAGTGGACAGTAACATAGTACTTACAAATAAAATCAATAATGTAATCATAATTAATAAATACTATTTGTAGTACTATATTTGGGCATTGGACGTAGTTGATATACCTACAAGTATTTTTGGAAAAAAATCCCATTTTGAAAAAACTTCGTTTCGGCGGCCAGTGTTGAAACATGTGTCAATCAACGGAGTAAGTGATTATAATGAAAAATTATTCAATGATAAAATGTAAACCGTAGAAAAATAAAGCAGAAAAGTTTGTTTCGGTCTTCGGTCAAAAAACATTGTTAAGATTACATTGTGATTACGATCAACAAGAATTCAGTGATGAAATGTTGACAGTACTAATATTATAAATACAGACCCTGTCATCGATATTAACTTCAGTTTGCAAATGTAGTTTATTATCAGGAATTACAGCCGAAAGAAAATTCCCCGTGTGGTGCCGGGCCCACTTAAGTAGAATAGCACCACTCCCGTTCTTCCTGGGATGTCGTAAAAGGCGACTAATAGGACTAATCCAGAAGATGGGCAGCAGCATCTTTCTATGTGTGACGAATACCGGTCAGGTCACCTGCGGTCACCAACACGCACTAGCCAAGCGTGGTGACTACCGGCTAAAAACCCCCGCATGAAAGTCACGAACAAGCCTCGGCCCCCAGTCCCCGGCAGCCCCGCTATCCCTAGTTACGGTAGCGGCTATGGTAACGGCGGGGCAGGGGGTGCTAAGAATCGCCGGCAGAGATCGGGCTACCAATCAAAACGACGACTTACAGTACCATGGACCACATACACACGCTGCGGCAGATTATACAGAAGACCGAGGAGTATAATCTGCCGCTATGTGTTGCCTATGTGGACTATGAGAAAGCCTTTGATTCTATCGAGACCTGGGCAGTACTAAATTCTCTTCAGCGGTGCCGGATTGACTACCGGTATATCGAGGTGTTGAAGTATTTATACACATCAGCCACCATGACCGTCAGAGTACACAACACAGCAACGAACCCCATCCAACTGCAGAGAGGTGTCAGGCAAGGGGACGTTATATCCCCAAAACTGTTCACCGCTGCGTTGGAAGACGTGTTCAAGTTGATGGAGTGGAAACGACGTGGCATTAACATCAATGGCGAACACATCACTCACCTGCGATATGCCGATGATATAGTCATCCTGGCGGGATCCCTGGAGGAACTTGGTACAATGCTCGGGGACTTGAACAGCGCCTCGCAACGGGTGGGTCTTAAGATGAACATGGACAAGACGAAAATCATGTCGAATGTCCATGTCACACCCGTACCGGTTGTTGTTGACGGCGCTGCTCTCGAAGTTGTAGACGAGTATATTTACCTGGGACAAGTGATCCAAATGGGTAAGTCCAACTTCGAGAAAGAAGTCACTCGTAGAATCCAACTCGGATGGGCTGCGTTCGGGAAACTGCGTCATATTTTGTCGTCCAAAAAGTTACCTCAGTGCCTGAAGTCGAAGGTGTTCGAGCAGTGTGTGGTACCAGTGATGACATACGGATCCGAGACGTGGTGCTTCACTATTGGCCTAATGCATAAGCTTAGAGTCGCCCAGCGGGCTATGGAACGAGCTATGCTCGGTATTTCTCTACGCGATCGAATCAGAAATGATGAAATCCGTAGACGAACGAGGGTTACCGACATAGCTCAGAGAATTAGCCGGCTGAAGTGGCAATGGGCTGGCCACATAGTTCGAAGGACCGATAACCGTTGGGAAGAAAGGTCCTCGAATGGAGACCACGCCTCGGTAAAAGGAGCACACGACGCCCCCCGACCAGGTGGACCGACGACCTGAAGAAGACAGCGGATATCCGCTGGATTCAGAAGGCTCAGGACCGGTCTGAGTGGCGTAGATTAGGGGAGGCCTATGTCCAGCAGTGGACCTCAAAGGGCTGATGGATGGATGGATGACAGCCGAAAGAAGTGTTACTTTCTCATTATCTGCTAATGGTGTTTTGATTATAACGTTAGATGTATTTTTTACATTTTGTTTATCGTCTGCATGAAGTACTGCTTAGCTCTATTGAGTACTCCCAATTTCCTTGCAGCTAGTTTGGCCTTACTAACCAAGTGGTCCCGAAACTGCATTTCATTCGAAATGTCGACGCCAAGGATCTCAATGCTTTTGGAGATGTTAAGAGGGGTGTTCTGGAACTGAGGTGCCATGACGAATGGGGTTTTCTTAGCGGTTAACGCGCAAACTTGTATCTTCTCATGGTTAAACTGGACTAAATTTAGTCTGCCCCATTCCGAGACCCGCTCCAGAGATGTCTCGACTTCAGACACAAGTTTCATCCTCTTCTCCTCAATCTGCACCCGAGAAAGATTTGCTCGGCATGTATAACGAGCATCACCCGTACTATCATCAGCATAGCAATGGATATTCCTGATTTCAAGCATATCATTGATATGCATGATGAACAGTGTAGGTGAGAGCACAGAGCCTTGAGGGACGCCAGCATTTATGGGCTTCGTGTCCGAGCAAGCTCCGTCAACAACGACCTTAATGCTCCGCTCCGATAAAAAACTGGCAATCCATTTGCACAATTTCTCGGGTGCTCCGTAGGAAGGCAGCTTAGAGAGTATTGCCTTGTGCCACACCCTATCGAAGGCCTTTGCAACATCCAAACTTACAGCCTATGCATGCAAGCAAATGCAGCTAATCTTCCTTGCTCTCAATTGATCTATTTTAGTGGTCTGAAACCATCTTCGCATTAATGCCTTTCAAATGTAACCGTACAAAATTGTTTAAATTATGCAGAATATATACCTTTACAACATTTAACATAGTATTGTCATAAACTAAAGGTCTTAATGATTATCTAATAAGTACTCCCTTTACAAATTTCTCATCATCTAATTACCATTTAAACAAGCTCATTACCGTTTTATTAAAAAAGAATGGTAAAGTCCGGTAATTAGATAAACGGTGATTAGAAAATCACACATTTTCTTGAATTTCTCTGTATTTAGTGACTGTTATTATTTTTATTACTTATCTATGTAAAATAGTTGTCTATGCAAGGACCTAAGACTTACATTATGGCAGAAAAACATATCTACTTACCTTCAAAAAATTCAACGGCACTGAGAAATATTTTGAAACAAAGCACTCGTGCAGTGGATTAATTTCATATTACGTCGTACAGAAGCATGTTTTGACACTTCCGTTTGTTCGACGAGGGAGCCACGATTAGTGGTCGAATGTTTATACCTAAAGAAGCGCTGTACAGTAAAAAATAAGCAAGAAATTGAAGTAACCATCCTAATGAATGGTAATTATATAACAATGTAGGGACAAAATTCAAAATGTTTTTTTATAACGAAAATATGTTCTTTGCATTATGATTTTAATGTACGGCATGCATAAACTAGACTATTATCGAAATCTTTGAGGAAAACTTCGTTCTTCAGTTATATATTTTTTTTATACAACATCATTTGTTGAAATCGGGGAAAAGGGACACTACTGGTAATTAGATTTTGGATTGTTTCATCACTATTTGCGCTATTTGGACTAATTATTTTTGTATAACATCTTCTGCGCCAAGTAAAAGACGGTTCGGTGTTTGTAAAAAGCACCTTGTCATAATCTATAACAATAAAGAAGTATGATATTTTCTAATTGCCGCTCAATTTCTTTATTTTCAAAGAATTGCCCATTTACTTAAAATCACATGAGTTGACGACGTATCAACTGAATCTATTCCGTTATTTACCTACTCCACATTTATGATATCTCCAAAAATAATATTCACTTAAACCAGCATTATCGCCATCAAAATACGGTTCAATTTTGCCTAGCTACCTAAGAGAGAACTTGCAAAACGCGACATCCAGAATTGGTTCAGAAGCACGGTCGTATGTTATTGAATGACGAGTCTTTATTTGCATGTCATTAAGGTCCACATTTGTTCGGAATTTGACATGTAAATATTCCAATATTTGGTAACTGGGGGTGTCTTACCGATAGCGAGCAGCTGAAAATTTAATAAAACTTTAACTTAGATTAGATTAAGATGACTCCATTATATGATTGAAGATTTCCGTTAATTTGTCATAAACAAAGGAAAATAAGAGGTATCATCACAATCCTTTCTTAGAGAAGTATTTTTTGTTGCAGTACATCTATACTAATATTATAAAGAGGAAAGATTTGATTGTTTGCATTGAATAGGCTCCGAAACTACTGAACCGATTTGAAAAATTATTTCACTGTTGGGAAGCTACACTATCCCCGGGTGACATAGGCTATATTATATTTTCAAAAAAATTTGGTAGCTTAATAAACCTCCAATAATGTAACCCAAGGTGTAAAAAAATAAGAAAACCGAAGCAAAGCAAGGGGGGTTGCACTTATTAAATTTTTATAAAGACATGTATTAATGTAAAAGAATTGTGTAAAAGACTTGTTACGTTAAGTCTAAACTAAGCAGGCTTGCCTACTTACTAGGTTAATCTGAGTTACTAGGTATATTATTATATGTATATGTTACCGGATATCTGTATAATTCAGCATTCTATACAATACCTAGGCAATGTATAGAATATCTAAAACGTTCAGGTAACGTTTTGAATATTATTTATTTCATACTTAGCCCAGGCATTCTATACAATACTCCATGCGTAGTTGGTAATGTGTGTAAAAGACGGTTTTCTGCCTTTTCGCCGAAAATTGTTTGTCCAATTATCACTTGCCAACTAACGTTTCGCAGAATTTTATTTCGCCGAATAATCATTTGCCAACTTATCACATTTTTTTTTAATTTCCCAACCTAACAGTTGCCAACTGTACGTTTGGTCTGCCTTTTATAATGACACTTTTCAAAAGGCCAACTTTCAAGTAGCGAATGTTTCAGTTAGAGTAATATTCATTTGGTTGTATATTGTTTATAAACCTAGGTTTGTAAATTTGCGGTTCTTGTTATCTTTATTTATTTATTTATTTATTTATTTATTATAGGATTACCAACATAATATACAGTTTCATCATTTGCAATACAAGTTGTTACTTATCATATTAAATCTTACTGTTCCTACAATTACAGGTAACCACAGCATGCTTTGCAAATAGTCATCTTCCGGTGACATATGCACTTTTAGGGAGAATTTAGGGGTTTTTGATACATAAAAAGGCTTCCAAACATCTCCGGCGCTGCGGGAAGTGCAGCCCCTCCGCCCTTGCGTAACAAACTGCAGGCACTCCATGCTCGCCTACGAAGCTTCGGCTTTTTGGTCGCCTGCGGCGACCAGCTTCAGCCGCTTCGGCTCACATGGTGCCTGCAGTTTGTTACAGCGGGCGGGGGCGGCTCTCCCTCCGCGCCTCCGGGGTTTACATTCACTCTAGGGGTAGGGCAGACTAGTACCACGTGGGGTCGGGGTTGACTAAGTCAGTTCTGTCACCAATTTTGAAAAATCCGAAGCTGCGTAGGCGAGTAGTGTAGTGTAGGAGCCATTAGACTGCATCTCTCCTTACCATCAAGTGTGATTTCGGTCAAGCATTAATTTAAAATGTGTAAAAAAAAATCTATTCATGCAGGTTATAATTTGTTTTGAGTGTGTTTTTAAGTAAATTCTTAATTCCAACCTCCATCCAAGTTGACTACACATACCCAAATCTAACTTTATTCATTGCCGGTGGACCTGCAGGTATGCTGTACAGTAGTTGGGAAACGTATACATTACCTAGGCAAACTATGTAATGGTGATAATATTCATATAATTTAATACATTGCCAAAACGACCCAGGTATTATACACATTTCCTAGGAATTGTGTTGAATACCAGCATTATACAGATATCCGGTAACATATATACCTTAAGATCCGAACTAGGTTCGATCTTCCTATCTGTTTATTGGATGAAAAGTGTTTTATGTCCAATTAAGTATACTAAAAAATATATTGCGAGTGGGTTGGCTGAAAAATTCCTAGTCTGACTATAACTAGTTCTTTGCCCGCAACTTTACCCGCGTTTACCGGGATATTAAGTACATACCCTATATCTTAATCTAGATCACAGTGTACCTCATGGTCAAATAAATAACTTAAACCAAAATATCTCTCTTATCACTCTTTTACTCGTCGCCGGTGAAACACACGAAGCTCTTCGCGCGATTCTCGTCACGTCTCTGATTTATGGATATAGGTACTCACGATATAAACTTGTAATATAATATTTTCGGGAGCTATTTTCGTATGAAACACTCATAAGCGAATGGAACAGAATTAATTTAGAAACGCGTATGTTTACTTGAAGTTAAGTATGTACTCTGTAGGTAAACAGCGGTAGTTGCGCCCTCTTACGTCTAAATTTAAGTACCTTTAGTAAGAATGGGGTTACCAGGTTTAAAATTCCGACAGTAAATTCGATACGTATCATTAATAAATAAGATTTAAATACAATAATTAGATATTATCTAACATTAAATTAAAAATATGTACCTAATAGGTACAGATTATTCTTACAATTTCATTATGAAAACAGATAAAAAAGGGTGCGTGTACGTGCGTACTAAAGGTACGCGCGTGAGAAGTTATACTTCTTTGACATAATTAAATAAATATTTAATTTAATAACGTGTATCACTTTTAATTATCTTTCAAAAACTATTTTTGTACTAAATAAAAATAGATGGCGTTGTTCAGGAACCTGAATCACACTGTTGAGGCTCTGTGAAATTTGTATAAGTAATAACATTAAATTTTAAGAGGTAAAGATAATAAGAAGCTAGGGCCATCTATCCAGTGCTTTCATACCCCCTCCATGGTAGCGCAAACATTTAACACAACCTTTTTGCAAGTTGCATAAGAAGTATAACTTCAAAAAAAGAAGATTTATGTAAGAAGAAAAGTTTTTTTTTTCACAGAGCGCAGTCGCTGCCCCTTCAGTCGCTGTAAGCGCTTACCCAGTCAACCAATACCCCGTCGCCCCAGACACGGGTCGCTTCGTCAACAGGTTTGTTCTGAGCGTATGAAAAATTGATAATCCTTGACAAAAAATAAACGACTTCAAAATAAACTTAAAAACTACTGGGAAGATCTAGTTCAAATTTAAGTGGGACCACATGACAAGCACTAGCTTTCGATTAAAAAAAGAATCATCAAAATCGGTTCACCCAGTCAAAAGTTCTGAGGTAACAAGAATAAAAAATACAGTCGAATTGAACACCTCCTCCTTTTTTGAAGTCGGTTAAAAAAAATAGTAAGTATCTTTATTATGTACTGGTGTAACTCGGCGTGTACTACTACGCAAAAAAAATTGTATAGAAAAAGTCGAAAATCGAAAATGTACCTAACGCTTCCCGCCCACGTCCGATAATAATAGGTGACCGATTTATTGAAAGAGAAAAATAGAACGTACTGATAGCAATAGTGCAACACACACGTCCTACAAAAAGTCGGTCAGAAATAATATGGCAGGAAAAATCGGCCCGATTATCGGTCCTACAAAAAGACTGACGTGGGCGGGAAGCCTTATGCATTGTTTTAGTGGTTTCAAACCATCTTCGCAAATTTGCCTTTGAAATGAAACCATTTTGGGGTATTTAGGTTAGATGATTTCAAAGTCTATAAAGGACATCTGTACAAAAATGTTTTTGGTGTTTCATTTATAATAGGCTTATAATATATTTTAAAGACCACTGCTGAAAACTGCTGGAAGAGTTTTGCTTAATTGGTGCCTCTCCAACCGGGTCTTCTGCTGTCTTCGTTTTAGTATAGTGTGTGGAATTGGTATGAGGGCGAAATACTCCCGAACTATTACTCGACGACCCGCATGGTGCATTGGTTACCATGCCGGTCCGCCGTACCCAGGGTACTGGATTCGATTCCTAGCGAGGTGGAAATTTGAATGAAGAGTTTGAATTTCTGTCCTTGGTCTCGTTGTGTTCTTTTCTTTATGTGTTGTCCATAGTATCCAACACACAGAGAATCCTAGTGTGGGGCCTATGAATGTGGAGCGTTGTTTATTTAAACTAAGTAAGTCATATACACAGCCTTTCCAATGTCAAACAGCTCCTAGTCTAGTGCTCCAATCTCAAGTGAAATCTGATTTACAATTCCCTCCAACAGTTTCCTCATCGATGGACCAGCTGCCTACCTAGATACCGCTGACGTTCCATTCTACGCTAACATGTTGTTGGCGAGTCTGGACGACATGGCCAACTCCGTCGACACTTCCACTCAAGCAGGAGCTGTCGTCAGCGCCATCGCGACCATCGGAGAACTCGTCACTGGCATCCCCGGCGACGCCTGCGCCAATGCGGCTGTAAGTAAAATTGATCTTAAAAAACTTACTACTTAATACTGATAGAGCGCAGAAAGCGTATTTAGAAATACATCAAAACATAAAAAATATTGTTTATAGCGTACCTAATTAGGTATATAATTATACGTGCTCGCGCTCAGCTAATAGCGGAGTTGATCAATGATTTAAAAATATACATACAATGTATAAAAAGAGGAAATAACATTTTTTGTTGAAATTCATATTTATATCTAGTAAAAAGTTAAAAACTTTGTCAAATCTTCATTAATTTTGTATAGGGAATCACGATTCACCACAACATAATTTATTAGCCACATATTATATCAAGGACCAAATTCGATTCCGATTCCCAACTCGATTTTGCTAGAAATAAGGCTTTTGAAATTTTGAAATCGACTGAATAGTTTAGTCGAACGTCGAGTAGTGTTATGATTTTTTAGTCGAACAGCAGTCGAGATGTGCAACTTCATACATTACCATAGACTTTATACAAATAACTAGCTTCAATCCATTAACAGCCCTCTACTGAGCACGGAACCACAATATAGGAATCTAACAGTAGTCGCTCTTCATACAAACGGCCGAAACGCGCCTTATACCTACGCACATCCGAATACGCGTGCGATATGTAGGCAACTGCGCCCGCCGCGTGGCGATTGCCGACAGGCGAACGAGCGGAGCTTGTACCACGGTCCGGTCGGTACAAATAACAAACTTTTTTAATTTTCTACTCTGGTTGAGCTGTAGGATCGTGTGCGGCTGTAGATTTAGAAAATAGATTTAGAAATATTTAAGATGGCAGAAGAAAAAGGCAACAGAAATAGACAATATTGTGCTGTTTTTGGGTGCTTTAATTCGACATTAAGTCACCCAGGAATATCATTTTTTACGTTACCTGGAGACTCCGAAAGGTAAGACACTATTTTTATACACCTACCTACAAGTACGTATTATATAGTATATACTATATAATATAATATATAATACGTACTTGTAGGTAGGTATATATAATTATTGTAGGTAACTTCGGTAGTAGGTATTGTATAATTATTGCGTTATTGATTAATATTAACTTTATTATTGTATTGTAATTATTAATAAGAAATCAAATTATTGTATTCAAGGTCTTCGGTCCTGCCGAAGGAGATCAGTGCATGTAGGATAAATAAAAAATAAATAAAAACAAGTACGTATTGCAATAAGTAGGTAAATAAATTATTTATTTTTCATAAGTCCACCGAGTAAAATACCTAGATTTATAAATAAGGAGCTAAAAAAATCAAATGGTTGATTATTATTATTATTTTTGCCGTATTGGGGCGGCTTAGAATACTAACCCCAATCCAATAGTATAGACGAATATAATATGAATGACGTGATAAAAAATATAATGATGAATCTATGAATCTCGTCTGGAAATAATTGTACCTAATATTGTAATTTTTAATAATTGTAATTTGAATATTTGCGTCTAATTTGTCATTAAAACGTTATTGCTACTTGCTACTGTAACTTTGATTTCAATCTTATGTATAAATTAATTTAGCAATAGGTATAAAGTTTATAGAATCGGACAGTTGTACCTTTTTTATTTACCTTAACCTACAAGAAGAACTTACCCTGCCCTAAGAGTCTCTGTCTCTAATACAATACTGAAGGCTTACGAACCTTCACAGTACTAATAAAAACACAACATATATTTTTATGGAACACTTCCTTTTTATTCACAATGAATTGCATTTATTAAAATAGAAAATATAACATTTATAAATACAAAACTACAAAGAAACTCAAGTCGTTTGATAAAATTAAAATACTGTCGGCGGACAGCCCTAGCGCGCGGCTACAGGTAGGCAAGTTTTTCGAGAATCGGCCCGTGTCACGTTACTGTTAGATTCTTATATTGTGACGGAACCCTCCTTTTGAGTTGCTGAACTAAATCCATCGATTGTAACATGTTGTTAACCAGGTCATCAACGCATACGCCAACTCTGTCAGCAGTGGCAACAAAGCTGGTCTCCAACAAGCCCTCGGCACCTTCGTTGGTCGTCTCTCCACCTACATTGACCTCATCACCCAACTTTTGGTCAATCCTAAATCTGTCAAGTACACGGTGAGTACCTAAAAATAGCTCTCTTTCTTTGCCGGCAACGCATCAGTGATGCCATTGGTGCTACTTACCATCAGGTGGATATTCGGCTTGTTAGTCTATTTCCATAAAAAATGCGCAAATTAAATGATGGTGAATGTAAGTAACGTTTGATAGCTGGTTTGAAATTGTACTAATACATTTTTGACCATTCTACTCCATGTTTACCGTAGAGGAGAATGCTCTTTTCGCATCGGTATCGCCACAGAATTTAATGAAAACAATAAGTAGGTTGAAATTATTGAGGACATTTCGATTATTGTTGGAATAGTTAACAAAAGTTTTCCTATTAGATTGCAATATAATGTTAAAGACTAAATAATAAATTGTAATTTTTCACCCTTCCTTACACTGCAGCGTTATTGCTAAGTAGCAATGTAATATAGTAATCTATTATTGCTGTCTAAATTTTTGTTGAACGTAGGAACAAAAATTTTTGAAATTTAAAACGAAACAGCTTTAAAATCGTTCAGATGGCTACAAGAATTTCGAAGCTGCAAACGAATTCCTCCAATGTGTGGGGAATGTGAAGATAGCCGAACATTTTCCTCGTATACCATAAAGGAATTCTAAGAAATCGAGAGAAACGTAAAGTATTGGACCACGTTCCCTTTTACGCTTTGATATAAAAGGACTAAGGCGAACGTTGTTTAATGATGTGTATATTAATAATGGCATGGCCGAAAGGACGATGGCCTAGGATTGTTATTTTGATTGTAGCTAGTAAAAGCAGTACACGTATCTATGCCACGAACAGGTACTTTAACTAGCTTGGGCTGATCCGAGACTTAATGCTTACATAGATACAGGAAGAAGTAATTTTTAAGTCTCAGTAGCTTTAATTATTCAAAATATGAGCGTTTTTCAAATTATTATCACTTGCTTTGCTTAAGGTAAGATACAAGGTAAACTGTATACTTGAGTGATCTTAAATATTGTTTGCATAGTCTGCACTTGGCTGGTATAGGTTATCCTTTACCCCATGTGAGGTATTCTGATGAAACCTGTGAGGAAACCTGATGATTTTACTCTAATGATATTATGATTTCAAACTTATATCATTGCGGACACTAGACATTTTAAATGCAACGCGTGCTTGCGATTCGTATTATATTCCTTTAATGACTTCTTTGTTACGTTGTTTGTGATCATTAATAATTTCTTTTTAAGATTGGTCCAAGCAGCAACTGCTTGGGAGGTGGCAGAACCTACCAATTCGAAG
This sequence comes from Thymelicus acteon, assembly GCA_951805285.1. Classification (NCBI taxonomy): domain Eukaryota; kingdom Metazoa; phylum Arthropoda; class Insecta; order Lepidoptera; family Hesperiidae; genus Thymelicus; species Thymelicus acteon. The sequence goes on from OX638234.1 coordinate 11,346,661, forward strand.
AAGCCTGGGACGGCATCTTGAACAATGCCAGTCCATTCCAAATCAGGTATGTAATCCTCAAGTTCTTCACAAATTACGTCTTTCAGAAGTATCTAGACGCGACTTGGGGGCAAAGTTAACTAGTAACCATACCTGTAGCTTTATTGGGGCGGCTTAGTATACTGACCCCAATAACATGCCGGCATACTAAGTTGTCGTAAAAGGCGACAGAAGCAGGCCCAATTGGTGATAAGGCTTCACATAAGGATAATATTATCAATATTATTACTAAGTCATTAATGTTATTGCTGATTTTATTATCTTTCTGTGAGGCCTGACTAGGTAGCTACCATCCTGTTGCTAGAGTCAATCGCCAAATGACTTGTCGTGATTCAGCTAGGGGCTTCAGAGCCAGATCTTTCTTTTTTCTTCTCTCTTTTTCGTGACCGGCATCGCTTGAGTGATGGGTTTGGTTTTGCTGATAGCTGATAGCCACTAACTATCAAGTTAATTGGTAGCTCTTTTGTCGGCTTCTGAAGTCTCTTACATCTTCTAAGTCTAAGCCGCCCCAATACGGATATTGTAGTTATGACATTCTACGAAAGTTTTAATCATGTCACCATGCAAATTAGTGTTTGTCGTCTCGCCGTATAGTATCATTATTCTTTTCATCATCAGCCTCCTGAATGAGATCTACTGCGCCGCAAGACGTATGTACAACGCATTCAGCATCACCAGCAACAACGTAGCTGCAGCCGTCACTGCTGCCTCCATCCCACCTGTCAACCAGGTCGCTCTCAACAGCCTCAACTCCCTGGTTCCAGTAAGTATCGACCAGTGTTCGATGACCCCTTATTTTGGGACGCAAAGCGAAGGAGCCTCAGGGGCTTTGGGGCAGACATTTATTTTGATTAAACAGATACATTGGTCATAGTATGATGGATACAATACAATACAGCATGTGCATAACATACAATGTGTTACTAAGGAATTTGACTTGCTGTCAATTCGTTCATATTTAAACACCTAAAAATAAACCTCAAACATTTACTCACTGTCACGTAATCCTAATCGCTATTTAGGAATATGCCGTCGTATTTTGAAATTCACTTCAACCGCTCACGTTGCATTTTGGTGGGAAAGGTTGATGATTTTTATTTATAATTATTTTTCTTTAAAATGTAACATTTTCTTCTTTTTTAACCCGTGACCTAAAAAAAGGTGTTATAAGTTTGTCATGTCTGTGTGTATGTCTGTCGCATCGTTGCTCCCAAACGAATAGGCCGATTATGATACGGTTCTTTTTGTTTGAAAGCTGGAGTGATCGAAATGATTTTCAACTGTTTATTGTACATAAAATTGTCAGGGGTGTTTTAAATTCTGAAATTGGTAGTTATTATTTATATTCTATTTTATTTAATTTTTTCTTCTTTTTTTGCACAGTTCCTGAGAGCAGTCGCTAACGGAAGCAACCCAAGCCAAGCTGCAGCCAACGCCAAGGCAGGCTTGGCCCAAGCTGCCGCCAATGTTTCCTATTAGATTAATTTAGATTGATCTTAACGATAATACGTATAGTATGACATATATCGAGATATAAACTACAAAACCAGAAACGATTTTATTTATTTATTTGTTATATACCAAACGTTGTATAATCTACAGAACAATATTAATATAGTGAGAACACTCTGCCTGCTAATGGTTTTCCCGATAGCACGGTAAGTGTGAATTATTGATATGTAAATATAGTTTTATAAAAAACACGACTTGGCTTTTATTCCGGCTCTGATTTCTGTTTGTAATAAAGATGTATCCAAAGTTTCAAAAGTCGTTTGTATTAATATGCCTTTTGCCTGTTTATCTAATTGTAAGTCTAAAATTCGAAAAAATATTGAGCAAAACAGCTCTTTATTATTGGATAATGGTAACCACAAATTAATTTATTTATAGGACCCTCACAAGTAAGATTTTTATCATAATTCCCTATCACGTCGACCTCCACAACAAACAACATCTATGTGTCAAGTGATCCGTCTTCAGGTGTAAATAACCTTCTTGGTCAGATCAAAACCCCCTTGAGTATTACTACCTATTTCTATTACACCCAGTATAAACAAGTCACGTTTACTTGGTGTACTCCATACTGCCACTGTTAGACGATTGGTCACCTGAGGGTATTGAAGTGCATCCATAATATCAAATATGTAAACATTTCCATTCGAAACAACAGCAGAATTTATAGCGAGAGACGAATTGCTGTCTGAAACCCTTGTCGTATCACTTACCAAGTTTCAAGCGAATAAAGAAGCGAACTTCTTTAGAACTTATAAAGCTGGTCATACACGATCAAATTTCCTTAATTGGCAGCGGACTTGATGCAGCATCTAGTAAACTTGACGGTGTATGGCTATCTGGCTATATAGCTTATCTCATGCAAACTGGATGCCGCATCAAGTCCACTGCAGCTTAAGGTATTTCGATGGTCTACTCACTGATTCTTTTGATAACCTGCGACATGTAGCTATTGGTCTAACGAGCTAAAGGGAGAATTATCAATATTGTTATCCTTATAACGTTAGGTTCATTGTTCTATCGAACCAAGTTATTAAACTCTTGTGTCTGAGCAGATGAATTAGCACCACAGAAATTCAATTTCATTTGCACCAAATGTGGAACATGGATGCACGTAATTGTGATAGAATAGAGACAACTAATATCTCGCAATAACAGTACAATAATAAAATTAGTCGTGCCTAGAATCTTCTCTATCCCAATTCATAGCAAATTATCACCTGTTGGAGGAAAATATCGAAATTGTCTAAAGTGTATAAAGTCTGGGAGATGTCAGATCTGATGGTGTTAAATATCAACAACTTGAATCTACAGTACCTTAGCGATATTTCTTCTCGATTAGAATATCGCTGTATTAAGGATATATTTTACAGCGCATTATAAAACACGTATCTAATGCATAGCATTAAAGAATTCAGCCACAATTCGCCGTTTCCTCGCCGAGTGGAAAACTTTCAAATTTCCCATGTACGTTGTTTGTCCAAAGTGCTGCATTCAAGTAAGAATTAAACATTCATTTTTATTCCGTTGCAAGGGAAGGCCGGGCTGTAGCTTTTATTTTGTTTTAAGATTTTTATTTATTAACACAAATACGGTACGAATCGTTGTTTACTTTTAAACTAATGGGAGCAGGCAGTTTAATTTCTTTTTCGACTCGAGTTTTTACCTCGAAGTTTTCAAGTGTTTTAATTGGTATGAATTTAAATTTTTACTACATAACTTGAACTGCAGTAGTGCAGTTTGAAAATTCGTATCCTGAATGCAGAGGATTCAGCTCAAATCCTGCACGCATCTCTGGTGACATCCTGTTTCTCGATATTTTCCTTCACCGAAGAAATTGATAATGATTCGACGACCCGTGTGGCGCAATGGTTACCATGCCGGACCAAGGGTCCTGGGTTCGATTCCCAGCGAGGCGGAAATTTGAATGATGAGTTTGAATTTCTGTTCTCGGTCTGGGTGTGAACGTCCTTGTCTAAGTTGTGTGTTGTCCATGGCACCCACGACACAGGGAATCCTAGTGTGGGGCTATGAGTGTGAAGCGTTATTTATTTATTTATTTATTCTATATCTCTAACAGCTTTTTAAAGTCTACTGCTGGACATAGGCCTCCCCTAATTGGCGTCACTCTGACCGATCCTGGACCCTCTGAATCCAGCGGTTTCCCTATGTCTTCTTTAGGTTATCAATCCACCTGGCCGGAGCGCGACCAGAGCTCCTTTTTCCAATAATTCTATAGTAAGCTTCTATACAAACTTTTCATATTTCTTCTCTGGTGTTGTTTATCATTTCATACTCAGTTTTGCGAAGACGGATAATAAACGCTTACACACGCAAACCCCCGCAGTAGGTTTTTACCTGTGTCGCGGGTTGCATGGATGACACATAATTATAACACATCACAATAACACCCATGACCCGAGAACAAGTATTTATCTGTCACATAAATATCTGCCCCGGCCGGGAATCGAACCCAGGACCCCTCGCTTCGCAGGCAGGGTCGCTACCAACTAGGCTACAGGGTCTTCGGCGTGGTGTCCATGGTCGACGGAGACTTCTTGTCATCAGCAGCTGGTGTCTGTTTGTTTGTCGTCTAACATTACATAAATAACATTATGTTATTAATTATAATGCACAAATTTAGTTGTAAAGTTTATTTACATTTTCACTTCTCATATCCTGACTCAAATTTTCAGCGCGCTAAAAGTCACGAACTCGTTTTTTAGAATTTCATAAAGTTTTTTGATACGTACTCTAATGCATCCTTTTACGTGCACTCGCAATATTTGCGCTCTTGTAATTAGCCATTCAGTTACGGGGAGGTTTTAAGCAGTGAGAATTAAACATGTACTCAGGATGTTTCCGTAATGATACTTTGATGTTTGATATAACGCTTGGATTTCATGTGGTCACTTTAGAATACGTATTTAGTGGGATGTAGGTAAGGAGTTCATTTTACACTTGATAAATACATGTGACGTACAAAATTAAACATTCGTATGTTCGACCGACAACAGCGGCTGACGTCGGTGTAGTAAGAATAAGGCCTTAGAAAAAAACTACAATTCACATTTCAAACCAGAATTCATTACGTTTGCCGATTGATGCTAAGTAGACGTATATTAACTTGGATTTAATTTAACCAGTAGCTCGAGCACGAATATTTGCGAGAAAGTATTCGTATGGTTAACGTAAGCAATCTGTCAAATTTGTATGGCATTTTAGTACCATTTACGTACGATAGGGGCGCTTTTGAAAAAATGCCATACAAATTGCTTACGTTAACCATACGAATACTTTCTCGCAAATATTCGTGCTCGAGCTACTGATTTGACTTATTTCCGTAAAGTAACGTTTTACTTCCTTCTAATAATATTATGACTGTGAAAGTTTATATCAATGTTTCTTACTCTTTCACGAAAAAATACTGAAGGGATTTTTATGTAATTAAGCATACAGATAGAATATTACCTGGATTAGGGCATATGGTACATAAATATTATACTTGAAATCGTAGGCAAAGCTCTGTTATAATTCACTAGTGTTTATTTCATCTCCGTTGGCAATGCGATCGCATCCTAAGCTCAACATGTAGATACCTGAATAAACTTCAAAGGGGAAGTTATTATAAATTCCTCGCTCCTGAATAAGTTTAATGTTGTGCTGGAAGCGGTGCGAGTCAGGAGTGCATCTTGGAGTTGCTTTAATACTAATACGAATATTCACGTCTGTCTTTAGGGTTCCCAAGTAAAATCGGAACCATTCTAGTTTCGTCATGTCTGTTCGTCCGTCTGTCCATCCGTCCGTCTGTCCGAAGCAAAGCGCTGAGACCCTTAGTGCTAGAAAGCTGTAATTTGGCATGGATATAATATGTACATATCTATTAAAACTCCAGAATAATAGAATACAATTTTGAAAAACATTTTTTTCAGGGTACCTCCCCTCCAGGTAACGTGAGGATGAATTTTTTATTCGTCACGTGCTCTATAGTGTGGGGTATTGTTGAAAAGGTCTTTCAAAAATAGTATGGGTCTTCTGAGACCATTTTGAATTAGGGGTCCGTTTGGGAAATATTTGGCTTTAAAGTGCTAATTTTGGTTAGAGTCAAGTGTCCCCCTCCCCCTGCTGGCTAAACGGTTGGAGTTGGACAAGTGAAAAAATTCTCAAAAAGAGGTTATATGATGAATTTACAAAGAAAACTATCACGGTGATGTTAGCGTAAGTAGTTAAAGAGATAAACTTACTAATTCGGAACCCTACATTGCGCATGGCCTGACACGCACTTGCCCGGTTTTTAATATTTTCCCTGTAGATAAATATTAAGTCATGTTGATATTTGAGTAGGTTTGCTAGTCGTGTGTGCTTTCGACGTCGTAGCTTCCTACTAATTCTACTAATATTATAAATGTGAAAATTTGTGAGGATAGCTGTTACTCTTCCATGCAAAAACCTGGAATAGGACATGGGGTACTTAGTATCCCTGAAAACGTGGGCAAAGTCGCGGGCAGAGTGCTAGTGTAACTAATTCTTGAAAAAAAAATAACCGACTTCAAAATTAGGGATAATTCAAAAACTACTTAACAGTTCCCGCTCAAATTTAAGTGGGTGGTCCCACAAGCACCATCTTTCGAATAAAAAAGAATCATCAAAATCGGTTCACCTAGTCGGAAGTTCTGAGGTAACAAACATAAAAAAAACAGTCGAATTGAATACCTCCTCCTTTTTTGAAGTCGGTTAAATATGTTGTTGCGGTTAGATCGTCACTGCTACCAACATGAAATATTCGCTATGTAAGAGGCTTTTTCTTCTCCAAGTCCATGTGATCTTTTCTCTTCTGCTAAACAAGGCATGAATTATTCCGGTTGAGTCACACCGTATCTAGTATCTTACTCAACAGAAATAATTCTTTAGCGATGTGTCACACATTTAAACAACGGGAATAATTCAATAGCAATGCGTCACATGGTACCAGTGTATAACTCTTTTTTCATGGTGTTAAACATTAAGATGTGGCGTAATGGGAATGGAAAATGAACGAGGCAATAATGGTGTAGAGTTCTTGGATATTGTTTGGCTTATTCTGTTCTGTATTTTGTCCCTACCACGTAGTGTAATTTTATTTATATATTATTAACTAGCTGCCCCGACAGACTTTGTTCTGTCAAAAGTTTTTTTATAGTATTATTTTTGTATGCTGTATCATAAAAAAATAAAAACAGAAAATTTTGTCAAAAAATAAAAAAAATGTAGGGTTGGACCACCCTTAACATTTAGGAGGATGAAAAATAGATGTTGTCCGATTCTCCACCCTAGCCGGTATGCACGCTAAGATTCACGAAAATCGGTCGAGCCGTTTCAGAGGAGTTCAACTTCTAACACCGTGACACGAGAATTGTATTATATTAGATATGGTATTTTACATAATTATGTTTAATGTGAAATATATAAATTATGCATCTGCAAAAAGAATTGAAAAAGCATGATATTGAGATCCTCCTACGGTACAGTAGGTACAGAACGTAATAAAATCCCGGGTTGTGGACGGTGAAATTATTATTAGTTTCGGGCACACATTTTCCAAACATTAAACATTTAAAGTTGGCTTGTACTTTCATAATGTGAAATAAAAAGCCACGCGAATGTTAAACAAATCCGGCCAAAGCAGCTGTCGGCACCTCGGCAAACTTAAGCACATTTACATAATTTTAAATACAAACCGTATTTTAAAAAAGAAATTTCGATTTAAAAGTATGCAAATTGAACAAAAGGTCGTATTTGTTATGCCTCCATTGGAAAATATCAGAATGCCAAGGTGTGTTTCGCTGTGATTCGCTAACGAAGGTGTAATAAATGAGGCCTCGAATTTTTTTTTCCAAATTAATAAAATTTTCTTTGTAAATTTTTTTTATAATTTATTTCTAACAAAACCCTTGCGAAGTAGTAAGATAGGTACTTACACTGAACAAGTAACGTACACAAGCTCTGAGCTCTATGAACTGATTGAGCAAGGAAAATCGACAGCAAAATAACTACATGATGGTTTAAATGTGCGAGGAGTTTTTGCCGCGCGGCGAAAAAATATTCTGATGAGCGGTTTTTTTTTAAACAGTAGATGTGTGCACTACGTCCTCTATGGCATGATTCCGCATAAAATTCAGTTTTTAATGGATTTCGTAAAAGTACCGAGCTTAGTTGATTTAATGGATTTCGATTCTCGCTCAAGTTTCTCTAAAATTTTTCTCTATTTTTGTCTAAAACTTTTTCATTTCTTCAGACAATAAAGTACTTATTCAAACCAATTACCCTGAAAATTGTACATATCAATTCGCTATTAAAATAGTGAATGACTAAAAGTGTTTTTATGAACTCTTAGAAACTGGTTTGGGCATATAGAAAGTACTCCATTGAGTCGCAATATGATATAGTAACGGCGAAACGCATGTGTGCAGTCTAGGCTTTTCTTGTATGTTATAAAAATTGACAAAACGTGCCGCAAGAAAGTTATAACTTGTCAGAGACCTTTCGCAGCTGCGGTCATATTGTGGCGGTTAGCTATTCTGGTTAAATATTCAAAACGAATAGTTTTTATTTTTTCGGTCGCACATAAATTCTTACGACCATATTCACACTAGAGATGTTACGGAGGTTCGATTCCGATTCCGAAACTTTTAAATCGGAGGTAAATCGGAGGTCAAATATATTGAGCAGCGATGATGATGATAATAAATCTGACGAACATGCAATTTTGGACAAATACCTTATATGGAAGGGCTTACTTAATGAGTAAAAATAGAGAAAATCCTATTTCTGTCAATGACGATCCCTTATTTTGGTGGAAAGTAAATACTAAATTCTAACCCCTGAACTCGATTGTCCGTCAAGACTTGTCTTGTCCACCAAGCTCAATAGTAAGTGAACAACTATTTTTGTGGTGTAGACCTAATCCGCTGAGAAATAGACTGGAAGGAGATAAAGCTGCGAAACTATTATTCATTAAGTATAACTTGCTTCTTTTGGATTGATTTGATTTAATATACCTACACACTTTTATTTCATTTACTATTCAAAGTCAACTAACTTTATTCAACATAGAGCTATTACAGGTGCCTACTTATTGACATCCAAAAACAAATCCTAATTTAAAAAGTATCACTTCAACATGATACTTTTACAATGTACATATGTGTGCATATTATATTAATATAATGATTGTTTTTTTTTCAACGCCTAGTTAGATGGTGTATTGTTAGGTATTGTGTTTAGCTGAAATTAAAAAGAATGATTTAGAATGTAGTAAAGTATTATTTTATTTTATTAAACTTACATTCTCTTATCACATCTTTGTTCAGCCTCCGCCTTCGATTCCGATTTCTGTTCCGGTTCTGATTCCGATATACTGAATTTAAAACCTCCGATTCCGATTTTGGTTCCGATATCATTACTTCCGTTACATCCCTAATTCACACATTCACGTATCGTAATAAAATACGAATACGGCATAAAAATACGAATAAAATAACGATTCATCCAAGTCGGAATGCGTCCTTACTCCTTACACTCAATTTCTTATTGTATCCGTCATCAATGTCTTAGTCGTTAGAAGAGAAAAGACATTGTATTTTACGACCTTCAGCCGATATCATCGGGACTTTTATTCCTTCGAAAAATTGGAAACCATAAATTTAAAATTAGATTGTTCAGAAACGTTTCTGTAGCATCGGGAGCACAGACCTATGTGATCGGGAGTTACAAAGTTAGATACATATTAACGATATTTGCTTTGTTAACGATATTCACATGGCATTCGCACGAAAATATCGAAACAATGATCGCGTTCGCGTCAAATCGCGCCGCACCGCAGCGCACTCTACGTGCGTTTTGTAACGCAGGATACCTCAATACATCTCGACTGTTTTTTCGCGTCGCGCCGCGTCGCTTCGCGTTCGCATTGAGTCGCCCACGTAGGACAGCGCGTAAAACAAAAGCACGAAACAGTACGGCGGAAGCCACGTTCGCCACGGAGTCGAGCGGCAGACGCGGCGAATAGTGCAGAAATCAAACGAGTTTCGTTATTTTCGTGGGAAAAAAATGTACTCTGAAACTTTTATTGCCAAAATAGGTACTAGCTAAACCAGCTATTTGGAAGTCTGACCACCCACAACAATAAAATATAAACATGTAGTGAAAAGATTGTGGGAAGAAATAGAAATCATTCCTATTTAAATCGCTTTTTTCCCACTAGTTCGATTCGTTTTATTATAGTTCTGTCGTCGAACTAGTAAGATTTTTTTCTCATTTGTTCTATTGTAGAACTAATTAATGAAAAAAAATCTATTCAAAAGGGTGGTGTGAATGGATCATCCTCTCATTTTCATATCATATAATCCACATCTGAGACTCCACAATATCTTCCAAATATTATGTCTGTAGCCAAAAATCTATTATTTTATAACCAACATCGAGATAACTTTGATAAAAACATTTCGCTCTCGGCCTATCTGGTGGCGCAAATAAAATAATAATAATTCAATGTTAAAATTAATTTGCGTGTACTAATCATTATTTTTTAAACTAATCTAAATAAACATTTCAATAAGAAGTGCTATTTATTTTATTTCATAGTTTATGTACACGTATAAAATTGGTTGCAAAAAGTTATATAAGAAATTTTGTACATAGCCAATGCTTATTTCTAAAATAAATCTCTTCCAGCACACCTAGGACTGGAAAAGTAATATAAAATTAATTTAGCGTGCACTTGTTTATATGAATAACTAGCTGACCCGGTAAACTTCGTATAGCCTAACAAACAATTTTTTTAAAAATAAAAGTAGTCTAAGTTACTCCTTGTTACATCAGCTATCTATCCAGCCATTTCAGAGATTAGCCGGAACAAACAGACACACAGACAGACAGACGAAAATTCTAAAAAAATGTTGTTTTGGTATATGTACCGTGTATACCCGGTGAACTTGAAAGCGTTTTGGAAACGAAACGTTTTGATTTGGAATTATCTATAGTACTAATAAAAACGGATAAATCAATTGTAATGTTGACTAAAAAAAAGTTTCAGTTTTAATATTCATTTATAATCGATCGACTTGGAAAGTAGTAACGCACTGATCATTCATTCCGCGCGCCGCTGACGCTAACAACAGCTGTGCCGTCACGATGTTATGGTGTCACTGACCTACTGAAAGCCAAGGTCCAAGGACGCCTGACGATTACAGGCGAGTCCCGCGCATGCGTCTACGGGCATACGACTCATTGCAATGCCGTCATTGGTTGGACGACTCCGGCGCAACTCACTAGCTTTGTTTTTATTGGCGAATACGATTTTATGTGACTTGATAGTAAAACGCGTAGTATTTCTATTTGTAGTATGTATCTACGTGTGATTGAATAGCGCTACTACTGGTTCTCGCTTTTTCTCTGTAAACGATATGAATATCGACTTTGATGAAAAAAAAAAAAAATTTATTAAATTAACGTTATATATAGCTTCTGTTATTGATAAATGATTCAAAATCTTCGTTTCCAAAACGCTTTCAAGTTCACCGTGTATGTTACCGGCAAAACCCGATTTCAGGTTAAACTAGTTTGGCCTAGGCCAGACTAGTTTGGCGCGACACGATTAGGCAAAACTAGTTCCTCGTCAGTCTAAAATTGATTAGAACCGAATTGTTACGGATTTATATTTATTCGACAAATCTTTGTGCTTTAAACTTCTTAAATTACAGCTATTTGACACGACTGCACTTCAAATTGTATTCGAACGCCAAATGTAGTAAATGATCACCAAATTAACTGCTCGCGTATATATTGTTTCTTTTGGATTCTTTTAATTTCCAGATGTAGGTCGAAATGGTTACAAAACCGACTTAGTCAACCCCGACCCCACGTGGTACTAGTTTGCCCTACTCCTAGAGTGAATGTAAACCCCGGAGGCGCGGAGATGTGAGCCGAAGCGTGGCGAGTCTGCGTAGAATGCGAGAATGCGTAGGCGAGCATGGAGTGCCTGCAGTTTGTTACGCTAGGGCGGAGGGGCTGCACTTCCCGCAGCGCCGGAGACGTTCGGAAGCCTGTTTGTGAATCAAAAAATGAATTACCATCTTTGGTTATAATTTTACATTAAAATGCTGTTTTAATTTTGGTGATCATTTACTACTTTTGGGTTAACAATGATTTATTTGGTGGTAAGTTAAACATAAGCCAAACTTATTGACGAGAAACTAGTTTTGCCTAATCGTGTCGCGCCAAACTAGTTTGGTCTAGGCCAAACTAGTTTAACCTGAAATCGGGTTTTGCCGGTAACATATACATCCAAATGCACTTAGTAAAAGGCGGTTATTTAATATTACAAACAGACACTCCAATTTTATTTATTTGTAATAATAATATATAGTATACATATGTAAGATACATATTAATATATTAATTTATTATTTCTAATTCTCGAACCCTCTCCGAACGCTACTGTATTCTATGTAATTTCCGGGCTGTCTATTGCATACACCCATGTCATGATAACATATGGGAGCATCTGCAACGCTACGACCTGTCTACCATGTTTCTGAGACGCGCTTACATCGCAATATTGAGCAGGTAATTATCGCTGTGCCTAGTGCAACGTAGAGCTTTACGTAATTAGATGTTTCCATCACGAGACCGTAGGTATATATATTCAATGTGGGTTTTATTAGTTAACTATGTGACCCGGCGAACTTCGTATCGCCTAACAAACTATTTTTTTCTAAAATAAAAGTAGCCTAAGTTACTCCTTGTTACATGAGCTATCTGCCAGTGAAAGTCCCGTCAAAATCGGTCCAGCCATTTCAGAGATTAGCCGGAACAAACAGACAGATAGACAAAAATTGTAAAAAATGTTGTTTTGGTATATGTACCGTGTATACATCCAAATGCCCTTAGTAAAATGCGATTCTTTTAATATTACAAACAGACACTCCAATTTTATTTATTTGTATAGATGTATAGACTAGCAACCCACCCTCGATTTGTTTCGGATACCCCGTACACCTGAAGCAATCCTTTTTAACCCCTGACGAAAAAAAAAGGGTTTTATAAGTTTGACGTATATGTGCATCTGCGTATCTGTATGTCTGTCTGTGGCATCGTAGCTTCCAAACGGATGAACCAATTTTGATCTAGTTTTTTTTTTGAAAGGTGCCTTAATCGAAAGTGTTTTTAGCTATGTTTAGTGTAAATAAAACTGTCGGGGATGTTTTTGGAAAGAAGTTCCTTATCGCGCGTTGCGAAAGGGGGCTAGGCGGAAAATTTGGTAACGACACTTTTTGCCCGAAATTTAATACCTTAGATTTGTTTTGGCACACTCGCTTGCATGTTTTTGCTATCCTAGTACTGACTGCAAGGAACTTCGTTCCATCCGGGTGTCCCTTGACACCTCTCAAGTTTTTTTTTAAATTTTAATTTAAAATCTACCCTATAGCCTTCCTCATGAATGTGTTTATGATTCTTTCTTTCCTCAGTTCTTTCTTTCTATTTCTTCTCTCTTTCTTGGCCAGCAACGCATCAGTGATGTTTTTGTTGTTGCTGATGTTCATGGGCGACGATAGCCACTTACCATCAGGTGGATCGTCAACTCGTTTGCCGGCTATTTCCATAAAAATGTGGATATCATACATAATAATATTTCAAACACGACTGGCAGTTTCAGAGATTAGCGCCTTCAAACAAACAAACAAAAAACTTTTCAGCTTAATAATATTATATTTTTTGTGTTTCTGATGTTCATGGGTGACGGTGGCTACTGGCTACTTAAGTACTTACCATAGTGGCTACTTACTTTGCTAGTTTTTAAGCAATTCATTAAAAATAATACAATACAGATAAATTCAGAATTAAGGCTATCGTCCGCTTTACTTCGCTAATCTACTTTCTTGGATAAAGTAGGTACTCCCAAACCATTGTTAGTTATTTTAATCGGGCTTTTTATATATTTTTATTACTTATCATCGGATTAAGTAATAAAAATATGTTTGCGCGTTACCTTCATGCATGTGTTTATTATTATTTTTGAAGTACACATAACAACCTGTTTATCGTTGTAATTTCACACGAACTAGTTTTTAGATTCAACCATTTTATCAACTTCAAATTCAATGCAGCGTTAATTGGCACAACTCCAAGTGAATGCAGCGGATTTTCGCTGTGTTTTTAAAAGCATTTCAATATTGAAATTATAATAATAGCAGAGCGAAGCGTCTCATATTCGATTCCCAGTCACATATTTATGGGACAAATAAAAGCTTGTTTAATGGTCGCCCATAGGCCCCCATGACGGAAAAAGCTTTAGTTTTATTACATCAAAATAAAATATTATAATTTGTAATTATTATAGTTAAGAAACGAACAGGGACCCTTTTATTCTGACGTAAACCTAATAGGTAATCTAATGATGTTGCCCTCCGTAATCTAATGTTGGTATGCTAATACAGGGTAAAGTAAACAAAACAAAAATTAGCACAAAATTTAATTGTTTGTATCTGAATTTAATTATGAAGTCATGATTTGATTTAATGAGCGAAACATACATTACATAGAACAATTTGTCTGAGAGTAGGTACATGTAAAAAATAATCAAGATATTTGCTTATTTGTGGATTTTGCAATAAATAGTAGGGTAATGGAGCCGAATTTCACAAATGTTTTTACTTTGTTTACAAATTTAAAATTTTATATTTTAATTTTTAATTCCGAAAACGGTGACCCCTTTATTATAGTCCGGTCAATTTAGACCAAAAAGTGATAGTGAAGGTGCATAAATTCCCAACAAGCTGAAAATCAGTAAGATTGTTCAAAACATAATTATAAATAAAATTTGTAAGTTCCCCATCATTCCCGTGTATGGAAAAAAAAAAATTCAAGGTCAAATGTCAAAAAAATGAGTTTTTCACGATTTTCAGCAAAACGGTAAGTTTTATCATAAAGTACCCCAGACAAAAATTGTAGATCATAAAATTATCTATAAAAATGTATCAATAATTTTTTTCTACGACCCACCGTTTCTGAGATACAACGATTCAAAAAGTTGTCAATTTTTATCGTCATAATATGCACACGTTTACCACGCTAACTCATGGTAGCGTATTTAGCCATTGAACTAGTATTACTAGCGTATAGAACAGACACCGCGAACATTGGGTTCGGGGGTGTGCATTGCAGCCGGCCGGCTGCATTTCATTCTGTCACTCGGCTGTCACTCGGCTGCGCTCATGGCGGCCGCATGCCAAAATTGTTTATGAAAAAACTGAAAAAAATGCCGTCGTGCATAATAAGAACGTATCACAATTGCACGACAGAAAATAAAAAAGATAATGGTATCACTTTATCATCGGTAAGAAAACAAAATATTAAGTTAAATGAACTAAAACGAATTTAATTAAATTATTGTGCAATGTTCCCGCCATTTTGAATGAAAAAATCATAAGGAGCGTTTGAACTTGGCAAGCCACTAGCGTGTTAATGGAATATATAAACTTGCTTATGTTGCCGTCTTGGTTCGGCAAGTGTCATATACAAAGTTACTCTATGGCAAGTGTGCAAACGAGGCTTCTAGTTTGAAAAGAGAACGGAGGGCAAGCCGGCGGTGGAACACACATTTTGTTTGAGATGTCTCCTCTATGTACGTATCTCAATGTATTTAGCGCGTTTTTCAATTGTTATATCTCAGAAACGGTGGCTCATAGGAAAAAAAGTATTGGTACATTTTTATAGATAATTTTATGATCTACAATTTTTGTCTGGGGTACTTTATGATAAAACTTACCGTTTTGCTGAAAATCGCGAAAAACTCATTTTTTTGACCTTTGACCTTGAATATTTTTTTTTCCATACACGGGAATGATGGGGAACTTACAAATTTTATTTATAATTATGTTTTGAACAATCTTACTGATTTTCAGCTTGTTGGGAATTTATGCACCTTCGAATGTCTAAATTGACCGGACTATTAAGGTAATTTTTGTGACATAATACGGTAGGTCAATCCCCAAGCTTGTTCCCTTTCAGTTTGTCATACTATTTTTGGGACACCCTGTATAATTCACTACATCTACGTATCGACTCCGATACTTAGCTTAAAATGAACTCAACGATTATTAAAAAAAAAAACATAAAAAGGCACCAGAAAAAATTATAGATGAATAAAAATTACTGAATGAAATAACAAACGCCGACTGCAACATTTAAATAGCTCTTTATGAGTATTTAATCCGTCCAGCCGCAAATCACAAAAGTCAACCTCCTTCCTACCGAATTTAAATAAAGAGGAAATTAAACTCAAACATTAATCTGTATTCAGTTTAAACCCACCTGATTAGTCTATTCACCGCGATGGCAGTGCAAAATAAAAAAAATAAACTAAGTGCTCTTAGTTCAAAGTGGATTTGGCAAAGGCCGGTGTCTGCTCCCCCCTGCTTTAGGGATGTCGCCTGAATGAATATGTTATGAATATGATTAATGAATATGACGACCCTGTAGCCTAGTTGGTAGGGACCCTGCCTGCGAAGCGAGGGGCCCCGGGTTCGAGACCCGGCCGGGGCAGATATTTATGTGACAGATAAATATTTGTACTCGGGTCATGGGTGTTATTGTGATGTGTTATATGTGTCGTCCATGCCACCCGCGACACAGGTAATAACCTATTGCGGGGGTATGAGTGTGTTAGCGTTTATTTATTTATTTAATATATATTTATTATTCATAAAGATTTTATTAATTGTATAAGATTATAAGCATTCATCCAATAAAAGGCATCGATCTACCTGATGGTAAGTAGCTATTGTCGCCCGTGGACTTCCGCGACACCAAATGCATCACTGATGCATTGCGGGCCAAGAAGGAGAGATGAAGAAAATAAACTCAAAAAGATGAAAACTTAAGCAAAAAGGTGGGAATAACTCCCGACAGGCTTCATGGAAAGATAATAATACCAATAATAATATTAATGACTATTATATGAAGCATTACCATCAAGCGGGCCGACGTCTGTCGCTTTTTATGACAGATTAAACTTGCAGAATTGGTCGTGTCAGGCCACGCGCAATGTAGGGTTCCGTCATCGACTATTACTCATTAACTACTTAAGTTACCCTAACCGTGATATATTTCCTTCTAAATACATCATATCATTCGATTTGCTAAAGTAAATAATACATTTCTCCACCTAAAATCCTACCAGATTTATGTACACGATAAATCAGACAATATCTACAATTGTAGATAGGAAATGGATTTGGAAATCACTAAATTTCCTTTGAAATTCCCCTTTAATGTCAAAATAATTTTGGCAGCCCTGGCCGGGAATCATTTTACACCGGCGCAAGGCTGTTTGAACCAGTTATATCCGGTTATTAAGAGGCCAAATTATGCCTCTGAAATATTTCTACTCCGCTGGGTGCATATTTTACTTTACTGCGTTGAAACTGGCTTTATTTGTCTGATCCAGTTCAAGTGTTAGGTAACTTTGAAGTTAATTTGTAAGTATTAAAATTATTTTACCTAAAATACTTATTGCTAAAGACTCTTTTTAATTGTTCTGCAAATGTATTTGTTTATCAAGTAATTAAAAAATCTTGGTTTAGGGCTAATATTTCAAAAGTAAAAATATTTTGTGGCCACCATTCTCTTGTTGCTAAGGGGCCATCCATAAATTACGTCACACTAATTTCATTACTTTTTGACCCCTCCCCCCCTTGTCACAGCTGGTCACATTTGTGAGACCTCCCCCCCCCTAGTGTGACGTCACATAATAAAATTATTATGAAATTTTACACCTAGAAATTATTAAATTAAAACAGCAGTTCCGAAATAAGTTTTATTTCCATTAATTGTTTTTAATATTTACCTATACATATCAATTATTCGATTTTGAAATGTGACGTCACAAAATTTAGGACCCCCTCCCACCCCTTGTCACACAATGTCACACTTCATCGACCCCCTCCCTCCCCCCTAACGTGTGACGTAATTTATGGATGGCTCCTAATAGGATATTGCTTGGATCATATTTATTAGGACACTAGTGGATACCCAGCGTGTTTCACTGCGCTAAAAAAAATCTGATAAGAATGATAGATCAGTGTTTTTAGGGTTCCGAAGAAAAATCGGAAACCTTATAGTTTCGTCATGTCCGTCCGTCCGTCTGTCCGTTCGTCCGTCCGTCTGTCCGTTCGTCCGTCCGTCCGTCTGTCCGAAGCAAAGCGCCGAGAGCATTAGTGCTAGAAAACTGTAATTTGGCATGGATATACATATTCATCAAAACTCCAGGATCGTAGAATAAAATATTAAAAAACCTTTTTTTACCAGGATACCTCCTGTAGGGGCCATACCTGTAGGGGCTACAAGTAACGTGAGGATGAATTTTTTATTCGTCACGTACCCTATAGTGTGGGGTATTGTTGAAAAGGTCTTCCAAAAATATTATGGGTCTTTTAATACCATTTTTGAAATTAGGGGTCTGTTTGCGAAATATTTGACTTTAAAATGCTAATTTTGGATAATGTCAAGTGTCCCCCCCCTGCCGGCTAAACAGTTGGAGTTGAACAAGTGAAAAACTTCTCAAAAATAGGTTATATGATGAATTTACGGGGAAAACTATCACGGCTATGTTAGCATAAGAAGTTAATGAGTTATAGTCGGAACCCTACATTGCGCGTAGCCTGACAAACACTTGCCCTGTTTTTTTGTGTTGACGTTGATGGGCCATCTATACATGTTAATATTACTTCAAATTGTTGTATGAGAAAAGTGGAAAATCGACTTTATCGATGGACCGAATGTGTTGTACAAAAACCTGGTACATATTACATACGAGTACATACATGTTGGTATATGTATAATATGTATAATACCTGAAGTGGCTGCCAAACAGTCTAATTAACTCTCGTGATTATAATGGCGCTCAAGATAATTGTATGGTTAGAGTTAACAGCGGCTTAACCACGGCGGATCTATTGAATTTGTAATAGTGTGATTTTAGTCCCGTGGTCGCGCCAGGGGACTGTACTACGCAACTTCTATCGATATAATCGAAACGTGTAGTATCTGAGGGAAGGTTAGGAAAGTTAACCAGCTTTAATGGCTGTTAAAACAGTGTGAGTAAAGTAACAAGTGAAACATAAAACTTTACTCTTTAATAAAAAATACAACAAAAATTACAGATAATGTCATCAATGGCAATGCAAAAAAGATAAAGGAAAAGTAAACAGGTAAGTCATCGGGGTGTCGTAAAAGGAGACAGAAGAGTATTTAATTCATTTCTTTCAATTCTTTCTTCTCTTTTCTTTCTTGACTGGCAACGGTGATACCTATTGTAGGAGATCCGATATGTATTAATATAAGTATAGTTCCACTGGCTCGACAATGCCCACGTATTTTATTATATCACCCTCACTGTTGTACGTACGCGCCATTCAGCTTCGGTCATGTCAGTGACCACAGAGTACGTATTAACCACTTCGTAAGTGACAGTGACTTGGGAATACTAATAATAGACTAAAAATGTTTGTTAAAGTCAATACTTTTCTAAAACCAGATAAAAACTTACGTCAGAAAGAGGAGGGGGGAGGGGGAGGGGGAGGGGAGGAGGGGGGTAGGGTGGTCAGAGAATTCCTATGTGCTCTAACATGGAGGCACGGGACTCAGAAATGTCAAAAATTTTATTTGCCTAATTAACGAATGGCCCCAAATAATCTGCTCTGATTATCGATTTTTAATTTTCCAATCAAACCGTATTTCGGAACTCCGTTGGCATTAATTAATCAAATAGCCGCACACATTCCGGGTAAACACGAAACTGCAGACCTGCAGTAAGGAGGTCAATATCGACGTAAAACAACAAACCCTCTCTGCGCTAGCTCGTAAATTAAATAACACCCTTGTCTATAGCGATGTAGGGTTGCCACTGCCTCTCTGTCGTGTACAGGTTTTTAAAATAATTGAGTTTTACGTAAGGGCAAGTTCATAGCGAGACGAAAGTTGGAGCTTTTAAATGGGTCGTGTTCGTTATGCAAGAAACGGTTTATAGACATGGGTAAAATATCGACATGGATATGTATACATCTATTCTATATTCTATACATTCTATACAAATAAATAAAATTGGAGTGTCTGTTTGTAATATTAAAATAATCGCTTTTCATTAAGTGCATTTGGATGTATACACGGTACATATACCAAAACAACATTTTGTACAATTTTTATCTGTCTGTCTGTTTGTTTCGGCTAATTTCTGAAATGGTTAGACCGATTTTGATGTGAATTTCACTGGCAGATAGCCGATGTAACAAGGAGTAACTTAGGCTGCTTTTGTTTTCAGAAAAAAAATGTTTGTTATTCGATACGAAGTTCGCCGAGTTAGTTAGTATGTAATAAAAATACAGAACACAAAAATATGTTTTTCTTTTTTTCTGAAAATTCTTTCAAAATTTATATGCGTTGTATACGAATTTTACCACATTCCCATAAAATTAGTTTCGACTTTATTATGAAACCGACTTATTTCACGCGTTCCTATTTAAAAGGTTGTTGTTTGATTTATTTCTATTTGGTCACAGACATAAAAAAAGAACAGACGTAACCTTGTCTAATCGAGAGTGAAGCTGACAGCTGACAGCTCGCTTACCATGTGTGCGTAATTTTGTAATTTTTGATTGGCGATGGTGTCAATGTCGTAGCCGTATGGTGTCAATGTGTGGGTGTGTGTACTTGTAGGAATACAGAGTTGGTATTCCTATGGGTGCTTCACTGAATTTGTTCTTGGGATTATGTCCGTCTTTTTTTTAGGTCCGTGTATTTGGTATACTTTTTATACTTTTTTGTAACAAACGATTTTTCTTTGATAAAAGATAATACTCTCGGAGCTATTCATCAATTTTATGAGTATCTTAGCATATTGACACGCGAATAACATTTACAGCTTGATCTAAGTATGTTATTAACAGAAATAAGTATAACCTATAATATGTGACGTCAGTCTGCGAAAACAATCGGAAAGGGTAGGGACAACAGCCGATCAGTTATGAAATATCACAACAGTATGAACACAGCTTTACAGGAAGATATTGTTACAATTCTTAGATCCTACACTTTTGCTTTTATTTTGTGCTTTTCGATAAAATAAAATAACCACGGGAATTATCCGGAGATTACTTGGTTATGACTTAAGAGAATGGTTTGTGATGAACAAAAACTGTGTGTATTTTTGGATAGAAAAGCTTATTCTACGAGATCTTAATCCTCTAACGAAAATAACACGACACGTGGTATAGCATAGGTGATGACTAAATGACAAGAATTTTCCTGAATTGACTGGAAAACTTTAGCTTTAGCTCTCTGTCATGGTAACATGGCTAACATTTAAATAACTTATACAAGCACAACAATTACAGGTGCAAACTAAAGTTACCGATAACAATTTCCAGTTTGAATAGTTTTGCAATCTTGAATATACCTAAGGCTAATTGAATATGTTGATAAGTTAACAATATGACGACTCAAAAGAATATTTTAGTGATAAGTTGTTATAAGAGTTTTCGGTGAATTTTATTATTTTATTATTTTTATGGACATGCAGATTTTAGTCAAATTATGTTATTATTATTTTAGATAAAATTATATAGATGACTAGAGATTTGTAATATTATCAGTTTATATAATATTTTTGTGTAATTTATTTTGACATTTGTACGCTGGTTCCACCGGCAAAGTGTGCTGGAATGTAATAAAAACTGTTTATGACCTAATATGTATGTACGCATACTTGAACAAATAATTTCATTCATTCATTCATACTGTACCTACGTAGTTATTTGTTAAGATTGATAAATCAATTTTGTTAAAAACTTGTACCTATAAGTTACGAGGAAGGCACACATTATAGCCTCCATCTTGACTTTGCATCTATTTTTATTTGGTGATAATGAAAATAAATAGTTCTTCCTCTTTCATCCGACATGTTTAAAGAAAGAAAGGATGAAAAAAGTACTTAAATATAAAGTTGTCAGCCCTACATACGAGCATAGATCGTTCCGGCGCGCCTACAGGAGAGATGCCAAAAATCCCTTGACACCCGGCTGCAGTCTATAAATAACCCGTAAAGACACTTCTACGTACCTACTGGATACTAGAATATTCTGCGATACTTTATGGCTTTTCCTGAAGGCGCTAAATTTATTGCAAGGTTCTGTAGTCAACAAGAAACTCTTAGTTTTTCCGTGTGTACATGACATAGCTTTGATACTTTTACGGACCAACTCAGAGTCACTAACGGTTACTTAAATCGCTCCTTAGTAAAGAATCACCATACAAACTCTGTTCTAAGGAGCGATTTAAGTAACCATTAGTGACTTTGAGTTGGGGGGTTAGTATCACACCGAAGCAACGGTAGAATAAAAAATATCGGGTACCCTCCCTACACGTAAAGTGGGGATGAATTATTTTCCTGGCATGGCGTTATCTCACCGTCAGTAAACGAAAATTCAAAACAAAGCTTTTATATCGGATTTGATTTTTATTCTGGAAATAGCCGGCAAACGAGCTGACGATCCACCTGATGGTAAGTGGCTATCGTCGCCCATGGACATTAGCAACACCAAAGGCATCACTGATGCGTTACCGGCCAAGAAAGAAAAGAAAAAGAAAGAAAGAATTGGCTCTCAAGCCCCCAGCCGGAACACGACGAGGCTGACTCATGCTCAAGGGTGGTAGCTATCCAGGCGAACCCCATTTAGAAATAATAATAGTAATAATGGTATTAATTAACAATTAAAATCAATATTACCAATATAATCCCTCGTGGGGCTCTACCACCAGCGGGCCGGATTTCGTCGCCTTTTAAGACACCCATCCGGCGTGGGATTGGGGTTAGTATTCTAAGCCGCCCCAATACGGCTAAAATTACGGTTACATCATCGAAAAATAATGCAGGGACACGCATTATAAGTGTCTAGTGATTGTTTTTTAAAGGTACCATACATCACATGTGTGAGAGGAATTGATTGTAACTGAAACTACCATGGGTTATGTCGGTAATAATAATTAAGTGAAGTGAAGTGAAGTGAAGCGCTCATAGCCCGGCGGCTTGCGTCGATCCTATGTGATCGACAAAGTTAAGGAACAGCGGGCGCGGTCGGTAGTTGGATGGGTGACCGCTAGTGGCAAACATTTCTTGAGCGCTTCCGTGCTTCGGAGGGCACATAAAGCCGTCGGTCCCGGTTGTTATCATTAGATAACAGTCGTTAAGCCATGTCGGAGGATCTCGGGCGGTTTGAAAAACTTCCGACACTCGGGTTGGCCCCTCCACCAATCCGCACTGGAGCAGCGTAGTACAGCATGCTCTAGGCCTCCTCAAGAGGAGAGACCCATGCCCAGTAGTGGGCCATTAATGGGTTGAAGCCAATAATTAAGTAAAATACTTTGTGTTATAGTCATCATCTTCTTCTTCTTCGTAGCAGTGATAGCCTAGCGGTTAGAACGTTGGTCTCCCGAACGGAGGGGCCCGAGTTCAAATCCTGGCACGCATATCTGATTTTCAAATATTATGTGCGTATTAGAAGTTAATTATCACTAGCTTCGATGAAGGAAAACATTGTAAGGAAACCTGCACACCGGATAGCTCTCCATAAAAGTTCTCAAAGGTGTGTGAAGTCTACCAATCCGCACTTGGCCAGCGTGGTAGACTTTGGTCTGTACCACTCACTATCATGCACCACACCACATCCCACTTGGATTGTAGCCAAGCATTAATTTTTTAAGTAAAAGAAAAAGTTTGTCTAAATAATTACAATGAAAAAACTTTTCGTTCCTTCTTAAAAAAGAAAACAATTACATGGCCATTAGTGATAAAATCTTTTGAACCTAACAATTCCAAGATTTTAAGTTGAAAACGTAATTAAATATTTCTAAGTCACAGTATAATTAAATAGGGTAGGGACATAAATGTGCCATCGCATTGCGGAGCAAATGGATACGTCCAGCACAATTTTCCAGAAAATTCTTTACCTCTTGCAAGGTTTTCGCGAATGTCCAAGATCCTATTACGCCTGTAAGGCTTCGTATGTCCCATTTGAGATTCTTAAATGTACGAGACATTTTATAATCCTATCTAATCTTTAACTGGAGTTTTGAGAAAAGTTTACTGTAATTAATATGTATCCTACAAAATTAACATTTTTGTTATTGTTTTTCTGTTTTGTATAATGTGTTTGTTTTAGCTTAAAACTAGTATAATATAATATTATAATAAGAAATAGTATAGGGGAAGGTCGGTTAATTTGGACCACTTTTTTTCAACTGCAGATATTGCACATATTTTTAAGTATTTTAAAGAATGTTTTTACATGGAATGAAACAAAATTTAATTGGTTTTATGTTAATTGAATAATAATCAACCAGGTATTTATATATTTCTAAAAATTCAACAAAATGTGAGATCGTGTCTTAGGTCCAAATTACCCAACCAGTTCGATTAATTGGAACATGGGTTTGTTAAATTGGACTTCAGCATTAAAGTAATGTAAAACTAATTTTTTTTTTAATAATTATGCATTGCACGTTGCAAGTCTATTGCCTGAAGGGTTGACGAAAAAGCAGATGGTAAGTGGTCACCGTCGTCGCGTCGCCTATAGACATGAGTAACACCAGAGAAATCGCCAATGCATCGCCGACCCTGAAGGAGAACTCTTTTTAAACCTTTTTTTGAAGAATCTCATGTCATAGCACTCTGAGAATCCTACTTCCGAAGGAAGCTCATTCCACAGTTTGCACGTGCATAGCAAAAAATATTGTGAGAATAGGAAAGTAGAGGTTCTCCACAAGTCAAATCGGTGTGGATGAAACTTCAACCTTCGGGGAGTGGTGCAATAATGAAAAGGTGAAATAGTCAACAAGTTTAACAATTCCTCGCAGCACTCACCGTCGTAAAGGCGAGGTAGAAAACGCAGAGAGAACCGATATATCTTCTGAAACTCAGATATTCTAACCTGTGAGAGACTCGTGGGCTGTGTAGTAGGCATCCCCTGTACTGTCTGTCATCTGCATAGCAATGGATACCACTCTTATGCTGCAACATGTCATTGATATGCAGAATGAAAAGCGTAGGAGATAGCACAAACTCTTGGGGATTGCTAGCATTTAATAAATAAACTAGTTAGGTAAATTGGACCGGTCCATTTTATCAAACTTCATGTGGTCCATTTTAACGAACCATACAATTTTGCAAGAAAACACACTTAACCAAAACATAATCTCTTAAAGTCGATAAACGTTCATCACCAGTTGATTGCATGTAAATAACGGAAATACAAACAAAATTTAAGAAAATAAAAACATACCTTTCATTTAACTATGCCCTTAGCACAACCACTCAAAAATAACATTGAAAACATTACAAATTGTTTTTTGCAAATAAAAAAAAATCGTCTCATTTAATGCCGGATTCAAAATGGCCAATGTAAAATGGCGTTAGATGCGCATCTTTTGGTGTAGTCATTTTATAAATAAAATAACTACTACACCAATTTTTGAATTTGGTCCAAATTAGAGAGCGGTCCAATATTACCGACTTTCCCCTAATATACGTATATTAAGTATAATCACAGAAGACATAATAGTAGGTACTTATAACAGGTATGATATTAAGAATACTATAATATCTAGTAGTAGAACTAGTATAATATTAAGAAATTCTGTATTCAAAGATACTAGGGAAGAATAAGGCCGTTAGAATTCGTTAATAATAATACGAAAGAGAAAAAGTTTTAAAAGCTTTTAATAACGTAGGTAACTTATTGGGAACTTCGCGAAGCACTTCGAAGTATTAATTATATTCATAACTCATTGTTTACGATTAAAATGTTAGTCTGATGGGTAAACATGTTGTAAAAATATTGGTTTATTTAATAATAATATTTGAGAGTTAAAATTGAGTTGTTAATACATATTTTTTAATACAAATATGTTTGAATATATCCTTAGAAAATACATTCTTTTGGTGTACGAGTATAAGTGTGAGTTAATATTAAATTATTAATATAAAAAATAAATCCAACAGAATATATAAAAAAAAACTTATTGTGTACGATTTCAAGAAAACATCCTTATTTAGGCAGCCTATTTACTTCATACATTACTTCTCGAAAGGCTGATCTTTTTAGGAACGATATGAAAAATATTCTTACCTAATATTTTATTTTTCCTACATATTCTTCTGATAAACAAGAACTTATTAATGATAATTGAGTTTACAACTCCACAAATTATTAACTTTGTACTAACTACAGCTGACTAAACTTGTACCCGTAACTGCTGAATTCGTCATTCCTCAATTACACCGTCGCGGCGTCGTCCAATATTGCGTGCAATTGCCTTCCAAACTACTTTTCAATATTCGATACTATGTAACTACTTTCATTAATTCGATATATGATGTATCATTAAAAAAGGTGATATAGATAGATGAGAGATTATGAGGTATCTCTACAGGACATAATTAAAGTAAAAATAATTTGTTTAATTTAATTTTTATGTTTATTTATTTATTTATTTAATCTTTATTGACCACAATATAATGCGTAATGCATTCTCAGCCAGCTAAGTATCGGGCCAAACGGATCAAACGATGAGCGGTATTATAATTGTGCAAAATAATATAATATAGATATTGGAAAATAACTACAAAATATACAATCATATTAATCATACTACCATGTTGTAGCTATACACAAGCAGATTTAAAATATATAGTACGTAGTACCTCATATCTACCAAACCGCTGAAATTATTTATATTTAAGACGAGTAACCGCCCTCGCTTTGCTTCGGTTTTCTTATTTTTTTACACCTTATTGGAGTTTTATTAAGGATCCCTAATTTTTTTGAAATGATAATATAGCCTATGTTACTCGGGGATAGTGTAGCTTCCCAACAGTGAAAGAATTTTTCAAATCGGTTCAGTAGTTTCGGAGCCTATTCAATGCAAACAAACAATCAAATCTTTCCTCTTTATATATTAGTATAGATATTGTTAGATTCGTCTTGATAACCCAAGTGTTCATAGATAAGTGATTTAAAAAGAAATATGGTGGCTATGAGGATAAAAAAATAATATTAATTAATTAAATAAAGAAATATGGGTATCAAATTCAAGAACTCATCGTAAGGATTTCAAAAAGGTACATTATGATAGCTTTTTTGATAGCAGGCGGGTTTATTTTTGATTTTAATTATGTTGAAATTTATACTTATACCTAATTTATACCTTGTCAAAATTTTTTGTTACGGTACGGTGTAACAGTCAGTTCCGTTAATTGTTCCAATGAATTGCAATCGACAACCTGGCACCGTCAATTTGCGGTGAGCCTCGTGCCCGGCACTTATCTATTAGTTTTTAGTTCCACTCAAACTTTATATCGATGAATTAAGTTATGTAACAATGTTATCCAGGACATGTTGTGTGTGCTGATAAATTTTTACTTATTGACTAGCTGACACGGCGAACTTCGTATCGCCTAACAAACTATTTTTTTTCTAAAATAAAAGTGGCCTAAGTTACTCCTTGTTACATCAGCTATCTGCCAGTGAAAGTCCCCTCAAAATTGGTCCAGCCATTTCAGAGATTAGCCGGAACCAACAGACAGACAGACAGACAGACAAAAATTGTAAAAAATGTTGTTTTGACATATTGGTTTTGGCTTAGTGAAAAGCGGTTATTTTAATATTACAAACAGACACTCTAATTTTATTTATTCCTATAGGTAACTAGCACTCTGCCCGTGGCTTCACCCGCATTTTCCGGGATAATATGTACCGTATATGTTATTCCAGATCATGGTCAATCTGTTTCTTCTTATCGTTGTAAGCTTAACTGGCTTCCCATGTTAACTTTTTAACCGACTTCAAAAAAAGCGGCCAAGTGCGAGTCGGACTCGCCCATGAAGGGTTCCGTAGCAGCAAGTAACATAATATAAAAGTTCTTGTAGTTCGTTGTAACTTTGATTGATGTTTTTTGCGGTTTACGATTTATGATGTATTAAAAAAAAAACTTCTTACCAAATCTTATTCAAACCAATTTTCGTTGGAAGTTTTCATGGTAATGTACATCATATATTTTTTTTAGTTTTATCATTCTCTTATTTTAGAAGTTACAGGGGGGGGGGACACACATTTTACCACTTTGGAAGTGTCTCTCGCGCAAACTATTCAGTTTAGAAAAAAATGATATTAGAAACCTCAATATCATTTTTGAAGACCTATCCATAAATACCCCACACGTATGGGTTTGATGAAAAAAACATTTTTGAGTTTGAGTTCTAAGTATGGGGAACCCCCAAAATTTATTGTTTTTTTTCTATTTTTGTATGAAAATCTTAATGCGGTTCACAGAATACATCTACTCACCAAGTTTCAACAGTATAGCTCTTATAGTTTCGGAGAAAAGTGGCTGTGACATACGGACGGACAGACAGACAGACAGACAGACAGACAGACAGACAGACAGACAGACATGACGAATCTATAAGGGTTCCGTTTTTTGCCATTCGGCTACGGAACCCTAAAAAGAGGAGGTATTCAATTCGACTATATTTTTTTAATATTTGTTACCTCAGAACTTTCGACTGGGTGAACCGATTTTGATGATTCTTTTTTAATCGAAAGCTGGTGCTTGTCATGTCGTTCCACTTAAATTTGAGCTAGATCTGACGAGTAGCTTTTGAGTTATTTTGAAGTTGGTTATTTTTTTCTTAGTTAGTGGGGGCCCCTATACGCTGGGGGCCCCGTATAATTGATACGGCTGATACGGCGGTAGCTACGCCCTTGCTCGGAGGTCCACTGCTGGACATAGCCTCCCCAACTTCGCTCCGCTCCGACCGGTCTTTAACTTTTTAATATAATTGCTGTCTGTAAAGTGGTATAGCCTTAGTATAATCTTAATATATATGTATATATTACGTGTCACGTTGTTTGTCCGCGATGGACTCCTAAACTACTTAACCGATTTTAATCAAATTTGCACATCGTGTGCAGTTTGATCCAACTTGAAAGATAGGATATCTTACTTACATCTCAAATTACTGTCGCAATATTATTTTACTTTTGAAAGAACGAAGTCTGTCTGGGCAGCTCAAGTATCAATAAATTTGCAACAACTGTAATTAAAATTAGTTCGTTAAGTAAGTAACTATTTTTGATATACGCAGTTACAATGCTTATTGCGTATCAGAAGTTACCCGAATGGGAAGTCTAGAATATCGTTGTGTTTGTATATTATATTGGGGATGTATACGAGAGGGAGGAACAGGGAGGAGGGACGGGATAGCTGTGACTTGCGCAGTGGATACTTCGAAGCAACGGTATGTTAAATTCATCCTTAATCTCATCGGTCCCATGGTGTAATGGTGAGCACTTTGGACTTTGAATCCAACGATCCGAGTTCAAATCTCGGTGGGACCAAACCTCTTTTTACTTTGTGTAATTTAGTGCTTTAGTAGTTCTACCTGATGGTAAGTGAAAATATAGTCTAGGGTGGGAAAGGACACTAACTTAGTAAGAACCTATTCACTCTTGAATCGAAGACGACAACATCTTGTTTTTGTTTATGTAAAAATATGTTAACAGCACAACATGTGATTTATTTTTTTGTTGACAATACCAATATTTTATATTTCATTGTGACTAAATTAATTTTACAAATATGAATGATAAAAATGAAAAAAACATATGATAAAAATTATGGAGTTGACTGCGTTTATATTCTACGTGTTAATTGCGTTCAGATGAGATTAAACGTAGGGTGTTATTGTTAGCGAAATGAGCCCTAAAATAATCATATAGTGGATTCGTACCGGACAAAACTATTATAATCACCTGCTATCAAAAAAGCTATCTTGATATACCTTTTTGAAATCCTTATGTTAAGCTCTTTAATTTGATACCCATAATGCGTAATTCGATTTATTTTTGATGATACTTCAAACAATTATATCTCTCACAGCCACCATAATTGTTTTTTTTTAATTTCATCTATCTAAGAACACTTACGGTATCTTAATTATACAAATCCGTTCAGCGGTTTGAAAGATATAAATAAATAAATAAATAAATAAACGCTAACACACTCATACCCCCGCAGTAGGTTATTACCTGTGTCGCGGGTGGCATGGACAACACATAACACATCACAATAACACTCATGACCCAAGTACAAATATTTATCTGCCACATAAATATCTGCCCCGGCCGGGAATCGAACCCGGGACCCCTCGCTTCGCAGGCAGGGTCACTACCAACTAGGCTACAGGGCCGTCAATGATATGATATGAGGTAATAAATAATATTACATGCATACATACAAACATACAAGATATGCGCGAAAAACATAACCCTTCCTGGGAGTCGGGTAATTGAATAATAGGCCAACCTAGCGCTCTGCTCGCGGCTTTCCGGGATAATAAGCCTGCCTAGCTAGCTAGTACCCTCTTGCTTCAGTCAGCCGCCAAACGACTCATCGTGTTGTAGGGAATTTTTTCCTTCTTACTCGGTCGCTCATGCATCATCATCATGTCACACGTTAGGAGGTGGAGGGGGGGGTGTCGATGTAGTGTGGCAAGGGGTGTGTGAAGGGGTCCTAAATTTCGTGACGTCACATTTTCAAATCTAATAATTAGTATGTATAGGTAAATATTAAAAAACAATTAATGGAAATAAAACTTATTTCGGAACTGCTGTTTTAATTTAATAATTTCTAGGTGTAAATTTTCATAATATGTGACGTCACACTAGGGGGGAAGTCTCACAAATGTGATCAGCTGTGACCAGGAGGGGGGAAAGGTCAAAAAGTCATGAAATTAGTGTGACGTAATCTATGGATGGCCCTTTACCATCAGGTGGATCGTTAGCTCTTTAGTCAGCTATTTACATAAAAAGTAGCTTATCCAAAAGAAGTGACGTGATAATTCCGATCGCCTGCAGTCTCACCGCGCCCTTACCACATCGATTTAGTTAGCTCTTGGAAGAATAGGTATGGTTCTTTTGCATTTTTATTGGACATTTTCTTCGTTCACAGCCAAGGATTTGAATAATACTGTTTCAACATTGAGGCAGAAGTGACTTCGCGCTATCACTCAATGTATTTAATCTTTTTCCAGACTTTTGACGACCCTGTAGCCTAGTTGGTAGCGACCCTGCCTGCGAAGCGAGGGGTCCCGGGTTCGATTCCCGGCCGGGGCAGATATTTATGTGACAGATAAATATTTGTACTCGGGTCATGGGTGTTACTGTGATGTGTTATGTGTAGTCCATGCCACCCGCGACACAGGTAATAACCTACTGCGGGGGTATGAGTGTGTTAGCGTTTATTTATTTATTTATTTATTTAGTGAAGTAAAAAAATCTTGTAATAGATTGTTGTCAATTTTTATAAGGATCAAGTAATAAAAGGTTTATAAACGAAATGGGACATCATAATATAATTATCTGTTTAGAATCTTCTACTTGCAGTATCAACCTACTCTTCATCCTCTCTGGGTCAGTCTTACAGCCATGTTCTTAATTCTATCCAACCATAATCTCTGGATAAGACTAATACAAGAATGCAGTGATTTCTGAAGGTCGTTAGGACTGACTTGAGAATACAAAAAGACAGAATATTAAGAAAGGTCGTAAGTCGTATGTTTTCCTTACTATTCTTAGTCATTAATCAATCATTGGCGGTCCGATGGTTCCCTAATTTTCTATTCTTGATTGGTATGATCTATTTCAATGACAGATATCGACTACTTTCATGAGGTCATCAGAACATGTGATTAGCGTTGGGATTGTGGGATTAGAATCGAGTTGAGAATTAGTACAAGCGTGAAATCCTGTGGTTGATTCGTGTCACTCAAACACTGTGAATAATTTGTTTGTCGCGTAACGTGGTACATGACAACGGGAAATAAACATTATGAAAACTTATCAGATTCATTCATTCATTCATTCATTATGCTGTCATTAAAATCTGTCAAATGTAATCTGTTAAGACTTTCTCGCCTACGACCAGGATCTTAATCCATGATCAAGTTCAATATGATGATTTCAGTTTAAACTTAGGGATATTTAAAGATTGATATAAAACTGTTAGCTACACAGATATGTCTATCGATATCTGTGGTTAGCTAATTATTTCAGTATATTTTAAAGAAAAAAGAAAACAAATGCGCAGCAATAAAGCCAGCGGCGTTAATCGTCTCCGCATCAGAATGGAGATTGAGATGTTGAGTGGCGACCTTTTTCAATATCTGTGAGGGTCCATAAATTAAGGAAGCCGAGCCTCTCAAAAAAGTCAATTTTAACGTTCGCGGAATGATTAAAGACCCTCTGAATGACAGCCGTTTTAAGGATTCCAGGGTTATTGGGAAAACGTTCTCTGGATTTCATAAGGATGTACTGAAATCGTTTGTTTTTGTAATCTTTGATACTCTACTCGATTCTCTTTAGTGTGAATAAGATTAAATTATGTATTCTAAGCAAAGATAAAATAAGACATTAGATACTATTGCTCATGTTGAAATGGCCACGATGTTTTTCTGCGGAACTGAATATCGGAAATATTTATTTTGAAAATCAGTTCTTATGTGAATCTATCTTTATGCTATCCTTTTGAGAATCTGTCTTTTTGCGAATAATCCGTTGAAATGTTTATTAGATGGCTATGTTACGATAGTTATGTTACATATCCTGTCATCATGTCTGTCTCTGCCGGAAATATAACTACTGGTACAAGACACTTCTAACCGTACAGTGTTGACTGCTTAGTCATTATTACTTTTTTTATGTAATAGCCAATGAAATTAATTTATCTGCCCGGGAATAGGAGCTAAATAAAACGGTGCGTGATAGAAAACTTTGCATAATGGACACGGACCTAAAAAAGACAGATGTAATCCCAACAACAAATTCAGTGAAGCATCCATAGTAATACCAACTCTCTATTCGTACAATTACACACACCCACACATTGACACCATACTGCGTCAATCGCGAATCAAAAATTACGAACACATGGTAAGCGGCCGGCCATTGCTATAATTCACTCTCGATTAGACGAGGTTACGTTCATCTTTTTCTCAGGTTCATGATAATGGAGTACAAAATACAGAATAGCTGCATTAGTAGTGTAAAAGATAATATGGAAAAATATTCTGTCATATCAGTCAGACAGCCGAGTGTTCTTAATTTGAAGTTGGCTGCGTTCATAATTCATCAATATGTAAGTGGTTCATTGCATATAGAAGAAATCTATAGGCTCTCAAGCCCTTAGCTGGAACACGACGAGGCGTTTCGCGGTGACTCAAGCAAGAGAAGTAAGATAACTCTAGTCCGGCAGGAAAGATAACGCTAATGGACAGATAATGACCTGCCATTTTTTAAACGTATGCACTTGCAATATTTACCTCGATGTTGGTCAGTTTTGCATCGAAACGAAATTGCGGACCGGAAGCAATCAGCCACGAATTCATCGTTCATTCCCTGTCGTGTTTGGTCCGTTCATATTCGATATAAACTGAACCGGATTATTTATCAGTAATGATGGTTTTAACTGCAGGAAATACTGCGCGGATTTGCAATAACTAGAATTTAAATGGTATTTACTGGCTATGTTTCAGGGCTTTTATGTTTGGAGGGCACGTTCTGCAACTGCTGGTTAGGCTTTGGTTCTGGCTGGTATCCTTCACCAAAAGCAACGAAAGAAGAAAATAGAGAAATCCTTATAGCTACGTTTGACGAGGGTGGTAGCTAAAATACAGAATATACCCTGGGACCTTGAACACCAAGACATTTTCAACTACCGGGGTCAATTGGGAGAGATCCATAGAAAGTATCTCGGTTAACCAGGGGAAACCCAGTCATTTGAAAAGTCAGTAAAATTTAAAGCAAGTGTTATTGATAAAATGATTTTTAGTCATAATCCTTATCCAAAATCATCCGAAATGTCCAAGGTTTCGAAGTTTTTGTTCAACGTCGACAATTTAGATGATGTCAAAGGGTTTAGGGAAACAAAAAGAATCTGGCACTAAACCTTCGTCCTTTCTTCAGCATGCAGGATCAGAAAGACTGGCTTATTGTTAGACTTAGGCTTATTGTTAAGTTAGCTTTGACTCAAGGACAACAAACCACAAACCATAGAAACAAGAGTAAGAAAAATAACGGATAAAAATAAAATAAATCACATGAAAGAAAGGCAGTATTTATTTCCTCGGCCAGTTTTTTCGCTCCCTCTGAAGTGAATGCCTGAAGTTTTTCTCGAATCGAATTGAAAGGAGTTTCCGCTAACCATTTTGTTATTCCATTGTGTCCGGATGCTGAATGAATGGATATAATTAATAGAATGAAAAAAACATTTGAAAAATAAATAAAACGTGAAAATGTAATATTAGTTGTCTTCAGGCATTATGCCTTTTTAAATTTATATTTTTGTTAAAAACGTGTTTTATCACTAAAAAAAAGAAACAAGGCAGTTACTTAGTTAACACGTTCGGTGCGGTAGCGGGTTGATTATATCCGATGCTCAACTTTCCTCCGGTGCGGGGTAAAAATTACTGTGCCAACCGCTGGTGCGGGACAGATATCTTTGGTCTCCCTATGGTTATGAATGAGATGGTTAGTGTTTTGGAATTGACTCGTTAAATAGATAATGTAAATACAAAAAAAATGCATCGGGTTCTTACGACCCGATGCCGACTGAAGCAAAAAAAATACATCTAGTGCGTTTATCGGTTCTTAACGACCCGATGCCCGATGACCCTATAGCCGCACTAGATTACATGCTAGTTGAGCTAGTGAGGTCTGTATGGTTAGATGAGTTTTTATGCAAATAAGAAGAATATTGTACAGTTGTATTGTACAGTGTATGTAACACTGTCTGTGTATGTAACATGAAGCAATCCAGAAAAATGTTGTTTAAGTCATGTGATGGTGAAAAACCTAAGAAAAATAAAGTAAGCGAAGGTTCCCCAAAACAAATAATAATGGTAAGTGGAATATATCAATGTATATACTAGCCCGTCAACTGGTCACACATTGCAAATCCTACAAACTGCATTATTTTATCGCTATCGATGTTTCCTTATCATGCTCAACACTAAAAATGTATCGACAATTTTACTAACCAGTGCGGAGAACGGGTCGTAAAGATCCGCCAGGCAATCCCTTTATTTACAAAGAAACCATTCAGTGCATCTACCTACGATTTCAGCCTTTTATTGAGTGTTTATTGGTCAATATATTGCTATAAAAAAATACACTATAATCATGATACCTATGAAGATTAATCATCCTAAACAGATGGAAGTCAAACGGATCTTTTCGACCTAGCAACGCACCAGGAACAATTCGTGCTTCGGATATAATAGACCCCATACCGCACCCAATGAAAGTCATCAAATTTGTCTAACGCAGTG
Organism: Thymelicus acteon; assembly: GCA_951805285.1. Taxonomy (NCBI): domain Eukaryota; kingdom Metazoa; phylum Arthropoda; class Insecta; order Lepidoptera; family Hesperiidae; genus Thymelicus; species Thymelicus acteon. The sequence continues at coordinate 11,381,687 of OX638234.1, forward strand.
AACGTGTTAATAAGTTCGAATAATTTTTTCACATTGCATTCCCGATATTTTTAGCAATATCCAACATTTTTTACCTCGTTAAGCCGGCCACGTCCATTCAGTTATTTTACAGATAACGGGCGAATTGATATTCAGAGAGAATGTGTATAATGCAAGGTGGCGCGTTTCCGCGAGAGTGAACCTCTGGAGCGTTACAAATATTTACGCCCCGGACTGCTAGCTGCGCGAAGGTACATTTACATCATATGTATCATGTAGGTATACTATTATATTTATGTATTTTATTTATTTAAAACTATTTTAAATAATTAATTATTATATTATAATTTAAAATTCTTTAATATATATATTTACATAAACTATAACTAATTACTACTTATTATAAACATAATCTTCTATAGTGCACTATCCCAGAACAGTGTACACTACACAGGGAAGAGGGGACTTTCCAAACACAAGTTTTATTTACTTAAATGGAAAGATACCAAATACATTAACGCTTCCCGCCCACGTCAGTCTTTTTGTAGGACCGATATTTTCTTCCATATTATTTCTGACCGACTTTTTGACCGACTATTACTATCAGTACGTTCTATTTTTCTCCTACAAAAAAGCGGTCACCGATTATCGGTCGTGGGCGGGAAGCGTTAATGTAATGTAAATTCTGGTGTAATAAATGATTTTTGATGTTTTTTTTTATTGATATGTCGGTTTCACAGACATGTAGTCGGTTTAGATTTTAATGAGAAACATTGGGTATCTACCTCGTGTTTTAACGATAAACGGGTATTTTTTAATTGAACCATAATATGTATAATAAATGACATGTCACCACCCGACACAACACGTCACGACACTTTTTCGATGGTACTGAACTATTTTGTAGTTCTTCTTAATATTGAAAATATCAAAAACAAAAACTAGATTCCGCCCGCGGTTTCCGCCCGTACAACAGTGGTTTCACAAACATAGACACATCCAAATCATCCCTCAGGAACGTATAACCGGGATAATATCTATCATATTTTTAAGTCTGGAGTTGGTCTGTCTGTTGGCTAAGTTTCATCTTAATCGGCGCAACACGCTTAACGCGTGATGCAACCCCAAATATCCAAACATCACAAACTTTCGAATTTATAATATTACTAGCTTTTGCTCGCGGCTTCGCCCGCGGTAGAGTGGTTACGAAACGAAATTAATTAATTAATTTAGATTTATATGCCCGAGGCTTCGCGCGCGTGGATATCGATTTTTTACAAATCTGGAATCCTGAACTTTTCCGGGATAAAAGTATGTATTAATTCAGGGTATAGGCTATCTGCATTAAAAAATTCAGCCAAATCGGTTAAGTAGTTGTGGCGTGATTGAGGAACAAAAATACAAACATCTTCCACGGACCTAAAAAAAGTTGGACGTAATCCCAACAACAAATTCAGTGAAGCACCCATAGTAATACCAACTCTCTATTCGTACAAGTACACACACCCAACCATTGACACTTGACTGCTTCAATCGCGAATCAAAAATTACGCACACATGGTAAGCGGGCGGCCATTGCTATGCTTCACTCTCGATTAGACGAGGTTACGTCCGTCTTTTTTTCAGGTCCGTGACATGTTTATAAACTTTCACATTTATTAATAGGATACGTATTAGTATTAGTAGGATTCAGATAGATATATAGGAAATAAAACGCTCGCAAAAAGCTAATTCATTTTTATAATTATGTTTTTCTCACATTATTTGTAATAATGATTATCAAACTATAATCATTTAACCACTGCAAGATAACTCGCTATTTTAAAATTTTAAAGGAATAAAAGACAAGGATTTTTCTCGTAGGTGGATTATGGATATAATAGAATATAAAGATACGTCAGATATTTTTATTACTATCTCTAATACGGGTAGGGTAGCTGCAACCCCGACGGAACGTGACCCGGGTGCATACTAGGGGTGCGAGAGGAGCCAGGGGTGGCATTAACCATATCTCTTGGATATTTAATTTTACAAAACGTTAAAGGGTTTGTTATCTCTGCTGTAGTTTTGTAAACGTATGGAGACTTACAGATAGCATGTTTAAATTACACATGAATTACATTACATACAGTTTGAATCTTTGTTTTATGTGTTCAAAGTCTACAAACAGTTTTAGGGGACAAAGGGCTGTATTTATACACATGAGTCCCAGCACCTCTGGTATCCAGTGCCGGATTAAGCAAGCGCGGGGTCCGTAGCAAAATTTTGCGTCATCAAGTAAATTCTGTGTACCACATCATAATAAGTTTTACTCAAAAAAGTACGCTCAGGAGATGATTGGGTTTAAATACGCGGGGCCCCCTTTCGCGCGGGGTCCGTAGCAATTGCTACTCTTGCTACGTGGTTAATCCGGCACTGCTGGCACCGTAATAATAAACCGATGATAATTAATGATGAAATAACATTTCTGCAATCTCAAGATACGATTTGTGATGCTGACATACGTCAGGTTATTGGGTTCTGTCCTCAGTTTCATCCCGATCATACTCATCCATGGTGGTAGCGCTTTTGCACACCAGGCTAGCTATCAGCCTTCTTTTTTAAATTGACCGTATTTAAAATTTACTTTTAATATTTTTAACCGACTGCCAGGAAGGGTTATGTTTTTCGCGCGTGTCTTGTATGTATTTTTGTATGTATGTTTGTATGTATGTTTATATGTATGTATGCATGTAATATTCTTTATTACCTCGTATCTTCCAAACCGCTGAACGGATTTAAATAATTTAGATGTCGTTAGATTCGTCTTGATAACCCAAATGTTTTTATGGTGGCTGTGTGACGCCATCGTTTGAAGTAAGATCAAAAAATAAAAATAAATCGAATAATGCAATATGGGTGTCGAATTAAAGAACTCACCATAAGGATTTCAAAAAGGTATCATGATAGGTTTTTGACAACAAGCGGTTTTTTTTTTTAATTTTTTATACTAGTTTACATGACATGTTTCGATCTCAGTGTCCGTAGCATAGAGCATTTATTAACGGCCGAAATTAATAATGTATCCTCAATCTGAGAATGAGATCAATCTCGGATCGATATATACCGATGGATCGATCTTCGATCTGCGTCCCAATAACTAAACTCTACAGCTGCTACCTTTATTGTCTGCAGATTGCCGACGATCCTTTCCCTCTTGACCGTTTCGTTTTACGCCGAACGTAGTACGCGCTATGGTGTGTTTATTTGTTTTTAATGCGCAAAATTACGACTGATATTACCGTATATTTATTAAATTTTATAAAATAATATATTTTTAGTATAAAATTTCGCATTTCAAACCTAAAACGTGTAATAAATTAATTATAATTTTCAATTCTGACGTTAGACGAATTACGTTTTACTATAATGGAATGTAGCTCAAAAAAAACGGGTCCTTCTATTGTGTTGTCAAATGTCAAGTTGTTGTCAATTGCTTACAAAATACGATTTAAAAACTATTTCGTGTGGAGAATCATAATAATTTCATTTGAAATGGATTCTGAAGTGGTAAGTCATATTGTTACGTATTATTTCTTGGGCGTCGCGTCCTTTTAAGTTATAAATTACCGTTTCCCGCGCATTGGTTTAGTTACAATTTTATTATGAAACATTGCGCCACACAGGTCGTCGGTCGGGTCGGGGTTATATTATTATTATTCCTGGTAGTAAGGGTTTTTAAAAATGGTTTTGGCCTAGTCTTTTTATGTCTGTGTGCTGTCTCTCTAGTAGGTAATTGTGGTACAAAAATCACAGTTTGAGGCCAGATGTGTGGCTGACATTTCATCAGGAATCACCTCTCAATGAGGAAACACCATTCATTCACTGTTATTGTTTTCCAGGTACAAAGAAAAGGAAACCAGATGAGGGAAGAACCGCAAGAAACATTGCTGATTGCATTAGCTCAACAAAAAAGAAATGTCTGGAAGACACTTCGGATAATATTTTACTGGAAAATAAAAACTTAAAATTAGAAAATCAAAAATTAGCCTTAAAAGTAGAAAAAATAAAATCTGAATTATTAAAATTACAAAACTGAATTTGTTTATTAACTTTCCATCCATACATTTTTTTCTTGCTGAGTAGGCTTCTGTAACTGATTTCAAAATAAATGGTTTTTGACTGAATATTTTTTTTTATTATTAGAAAGCAATACAAGAATAAAAATGTGACGCTATTAACACATTTTTGAAGACCTTTTTTTGTACTTACATTTTGAGCAAATAAAGTTATTCTTATTCTTATTATTAGGTAGGTATATCATATACCTGCAAGTAGTTATAGGATATTGTGACTATGAACAAAACAAAATATAAGATTAGTCCTTCCACTAATATCTTGCATATCCATATTTCGAGACCTATCTGCGACACTACTCTCACTATCACTCAAAAATAACGCAAAGGCCATTTTTCTTAATTTTATATTAATTGAAAGCATCAAAGAAACTCTCAATCCGCGGAATTTCTTAGATTGCAATCTCAGATCGTTTACACCGATCGAACCATATGTCAAAATGGAAAGATTGGTTAATAACACACCCAAACTGTCATTTACGAACAGAGGTCAATCTTTAATCTCTGATCCGTCCTCCCAAAGATTGACCGTGTTTTCAGATTGCAATGTCAATCCGTGGATTGGTTATTAACACAGTTTACACAAAAAAAGGATTGTGTTTTCAATCTTAGATCGCTAAAAATAGATTAGGATCGCTTATTAATTTCGGCCGTAAGTCAGCCGCCAAAAGATTCGTCGTGTTCCGGCTGGGCGCTTGAGAGCCAGTTCTTTCTTTCTTTTTTTTTTTCTTTCTTTCTTCGCCGGCAACGCATCAGTGATGGCTTTGGTGTTGCTGATGTTCATGGGCGACGATAGCAACTTACCATCAAGTCGTTTACCGGCTATTTCCATAAAAAGGAAAATAACTTACTATAGGTTAATTAAAATATTTTCCTAAAAACAAAAAGGACAGGACACAACCCTGCCATAAACAGTATTATTCAGCAATACAGCGTAGCATAATATTCTGTCACCTCAAGACGTGCAGCAAAGTACAAACACGTTAAATATTCATGCCGCTTTAACTGTGATTCATAACTAACTTAAAACTATCTTTGTATTGAGTGAGTTCTCTCTGGCTTCTACTAATAACATACTGATAATAGTTAGGTAGTTTTCATAAGTTTTTTTAATATTTTATTTCTCTTTTTATTCTATTCACTTTTTTATAATTAGAAACATATTTATTAACTGCAATTACACATTTACTCCAACACCATTAATACTACCTTTAATAATAAATTAATAATGAAAAATGAAAATGAAAAATGTTTTTATTCATTCATAGATTACATTATATGCTACTTGCAAGGGCCCCTGTACTAGGTGTATGTTGAGTCTGCTATTGAATTTATTGTATACGAGTAACCGCCCTCGCTTTGCTTCGGTTTTCTTATTTTTTACACCTTGGGTTACATTATTGGATTTTTATTAAGGATCCTTAATTTTTTTGAAAATATTATATAGCCTATGTTAACCGGGGATAGTGTAGCTTCCCAACAGTGAAAGAATTTTTCAAATCGGTTCAGTAGTTTTGGAGCCTATTCAATGCAAATATAAATAAATAAATAAATAAATAAATAAATAAATAAACAAACGAACGAACGAACGAACGAACGGACGGACGGACGGACGGACGGACGGACGGACGGACGGACGGACGGACGGACGGACGGACGGACGGACGGACGGACGAACGAACGAACGAACGAACGAACGAACGAACGAACGAACGAACGAACGAATGAATGAATGACTAAATAAACAATAGGAGTATGGTATAGGCATTGGTGGGTTTTTAAAATACAGTTTAATATTTACATTTGTCATGTAGGAAGAATTTTGTGGGAATTATATGTAGGAATTCGTATAGCTTTGCAAAACATAACTTTCAGCAACATTCTTTGCGCTCTTCCTAGGGCTAATTATGAGTTTTTGCGGTACCACCCCAGACAGGTATACAGTAGCTCAGGACTGACTGAGCTATGGCTTTATAGGTGTTGGTAAGTATAGTTTCGTCCTCCACATGCCTAACACCCCAACTCAGAGTCACTAACAATTACTTAAGTCGCTCCTTAGTATAAAATTTGTACGGTGATTCTTTACTAAGGAGCGATTAAAGTAACCGCTAGTGACTCTAAGTTGGGGCGTAAGTTTTTTAAACACCCATATCAATTTCCTTATCCTTATCGGCGGTAATGTCGATGTGCTGATTCCATGTTAAATGTTGATCAAGAAGAATACCCAAATATTTGATGTTACTAGTTCTTCCTATACTATCAAAGAACAGATTGAAGTTAAGATCTTATAGTGTTGTTTTACGAAGCGAAACCTCGCTACTATGGTATGAATTTAGTTTTATTTACATTTAATGTTAGCAAGTTAGATCGCAGCTAGTTAGGGATGCGTTGAAGATCACATTGAGCTATAATTTTTAAGGTACTCAATGACTTATCATGAAAAATAAGGGCGGTATCATCTGCGTATGTCAATATTTTGCAGTTTTTGAGCTTGTAATTACACAGGTCATTTACATGAGTCATGAGAAATAAGGTAGGTCCAAGGACACTACCTTGTTGAACATCGTATGAAATAGTTGATGTATCATTAAGATATTCCCCGACTTTAAACTGTTGTTGGCGATTTGTGAGATAGTCTGCAAAGAGAGAGTGCGGGAGGCCCCGAAAACCTACTGTTATATAACTTTTCTAGCAGAATAGGTACGGAGACAGTGTCGAATGCCTTAGCCAAATCTAAGAATACTCCGAGGCATTTGTTACCTGCATCTAGATGTTTACTAATGTCTTCCGTCAATGCCAACACAGCATCTTCAGTAGAGATACCGTTTCGAAAACCAAAATTGGTTTGTTGACAATAAGTTATGGGAATTCAAAAACTTTTTGAGGCGGTTATTTATGAGCTTCTCTAGTATTTTAGCTAGCACAGGTAAAACTGAAATGATAATTACAAATTACTACTAAATTTAATACTTAACCTAATAATTAGGGCGAGCGAAGCGAGCCCTAAGTAATAGTCGACAATCCATGCAATTATTTATCCCTTTTATTGATAAACTATTACACTTACAGGTTTGAGTTTTGACATAGTAATTTCTATTCATGTCTAGATGTGTTATCTATCATTAAAATATTATTTTATCCATTAAATTTTTTTTTTCCATAATTCGATTTTTATTGCTTACTAACGCCATCTGTGGACATGTAGAACAACTAAAAAAATACTTCAATGTAACTTCCCACGGAATACAGATACAAGGAAATAATATAATTTATGATCAAAAAGCTACTTTAGTTCTGTTGCAATAAGGTTCATTTTATGTTTTAAATGATATTGCTATTCGTCTATTGTTTTCCAGAACAGTCAGAACACTTTCTGCTACTCGGGCAGGGATGAGCTACTTTATCGATATCGTAGTTTTGTAATTTTATTTACCATGTAATGTCCAAGACACGACTGATAAGGTTAAAATGGCTATTTATAGAGAAAATATCTTCGCAAATAACCTATAATTCATACATTTAAGTTAATGCCAGTTGGCAATCTTTAACAGTCAACTTGGTCTATACATTATCATGAATAATGAATTATTTGAATATTATTATTTATTTATTTTTACATAAGATAAGTTAGTGCTTGACAAAATCCTACCCGATGGTAAGTGGCGATTATATTTTTCGCCCGCTGCAGCGCTGTTCCTTAACTTTGTCGATCGCTTGGGATCGACGCAAGGTCGCAAGCCGCCGGGCTATGAGCGTTTCGAAGCTAGGAAATATAATTCCACAAAAATAAAATGAGCTACATTGAAATTTCACTTATCTACATGCAATTTCAGTATATTTTATCTTCGTCGCTTAAAAACGACCAGGCATGGTATTTCGTGACTGTTTACTTAGCTAACCTTGATAAAAATTGCTACGGTCACGTCTTCGCCCTGTACCGTCTGTCTTTGCCTTGTAAGCTTTAAAAATTTTAAGCATGTTTTTACATAGAAAGCACAAGAACAAGAAGTTTAAGTACCATCATTACGGTAGTACAGCCTTGTAGTGTACCAGTTTCGATATTAAATATCGATAATTGTCGATAACGCGGTAAAAGCACCACGCACATCTCTAAGCCTAAACCCATAAAAGTATTGTAATAAGCAGGATGATGTTGATAACCAAAAATATAACTTACCATTATATCTCTAAGGTTCAATATATAGATTCTAGTCACAACATCTAGCGTTCAGGAGACGGAATTATTTGCTAGATGGCAGATTATAACCGACTTCAAAGTTACTCAAAAACTACTTGTCAGATCTCGTTCAAATTTATGTGGGACCACATGACAAGTACCTGCTTTCGATTAAATAAAAAATCATTAAAATCGGTTCGCCCAGTCCAAAGTTCTGAGGTAACAAACATAAAAAAAAATACAGTTGAATTGAGAACCTCCTCCTTTTTTTGAAGTCGGTTAAAAAATAAAATAAACCATTTAGTATTATAAATTGAAATTGTCTTCAAAATTACTAGGTAAGAAACCTTCGCGAGCCCTCCTAAAGCACCGCTTTTTTGCTAGTATAAGTAGTATCTATAATAAACTCTAATAAAATTTACTATTCAAACACTATTTAGGTACGTGATTATCCTGAGTTCTCTTATTATATCATGCTAAAACGTGCACAATCCTCGCTACCTTCAAAAAGAAACACTGCTTGTTACTAGTTTATCCAAATTCGCATATTTAATACCCTCTCTAACCTTGTAACAATACATGTTGACCACTACGGAAGTGTACAAAGTTTAGGGCACGTTTCAACAATCCTTTGAATTATCGATGCCCAAACAGCGGTACAGTACAGCGCTGCAGCGCTAACTTGCGGTGTAATGATATTCAACAGTTAATGGGGTCCGCGAAGTACTTGTCGCTAGAATTCGTTACCTTGTTAGATATTGCGCACTGGGTATAAATAAATACGCACTGTAGGGGAAAACGCGGCGGTTATGACGCCGCCGCGCCCGTTCGTTTTCATCTATACATCTATACAAATAAATAAAATTGGAGTGTCTGTTTGTAATATTAAAATAACCTCTTTTTACTAAGTGCATTTGGATGTACACACGGTAAATGTACCAAAAAAACAGTTTTCCCAATTTTGTCTGTCTGTTTGTCTGTCTGTTTGTTCCGGCTAATCTCTGAAATGCCTGGACCGATTTTGACGGGACTTTCATTGGCATATAACTGATGAAACAACGAGTAGCTTATGCTACTTTTATTTTAGAAAAAAAAAAATTGTTAGGCGATACGAAGTTCGCCGGGTCAGCTAGTTATAAATATTCGGACTAAAATAATGGTCAAAAACTACCTTAACGTTATCCGTTTTATCTCACATTTTAATATTTTTAACCCCAGACGAAAAAAGAGGGATGTTATAAGTTTGACGTGCCTGTGTATCTGTGGTATCGTAGCTCCCAAACGGATGAACCGATTTTGATCTAGTTTTTTTTTGTATGAAAGGCGACTTAATCGAAAGTGTTCTTAGCTATGTTTAGTGTAAATCAAACTGTCGGGGTTTTTTTAAATTTCAATTTAAGATTATTGTATTAACAAAGTGTCAGTCATCTAGTATATTTCTGTACATTTGAATATTGTCTGAGCAAAGTATAAGTCTAAGTTTGCTTTATAGACCACCCTCAGTATTTCGGGCAGTTTTTCCACCCAGTGTGTAAATTTCCCTGGTCAGCACTGGACCTGCGACTCATATATAATGCAGGTGCCGTGCCTTTCATGTCGCTCGCCGGAAATTTATATGTAACTACCCCCAGGCGTTACTTCATTGAGCTAGGGAAATCGCCGCGCTTTGTTGCCATCGACACCTGCAACACTGTGCCGTTGGCTTTTGTTAGCTCATTGTTACCTTTAGGTAAAAAGTAATGATTTTGTATTCATTTCAGTAGCGAGGATACTAACCCCCGTATTCAAGAACAACACTCTGAGGTCCCACAGTGCTTGCGAGTTCATAGTGCATTAAAATCATTTCGTAAACAATACTTGATTGAAGTCCTTCGCTGTGCGTTTGTCAAAATCGATAAAGTAGCTGCCGAGCTACTTTACCGAACGCATAGTGTTGGTTTGACTTCTATCAAAATAGAAAGAAATGATCGATTATTTGTATTGTTATCTTTGTCTTTTGCTTGTATCAAATGACTAGAGTGAAGTTAGCCGCATCAAATGGACCAATAAGAGGGCTGTATACAGCCTCTGCGTCCGCACAGCCAAGTGGTGCTTAATACCTGAGAATCGCGGCGGCGGCGGTACTTTTGAGTTCGAACGTGAATCCACGTTCCCGGTAATCGACGAGTTAAGGGTCGACTGTGAAACAGAAGGGTTGCCATGACGAACGCACTGAGAAATGCCTTACTTCGCATAGTATTGCTTCTTTACTTAAACAAGTATTGTTCTTGAATACGGGGGTAAGTGTATTTAATGTAGGAGACTAACGCCCCAACTCAGAGTCACTAACGGTTACTTAAATCACTCCTTAGTACATAATTTGTATGGAGATTCGTTACTAAGGAGCGATTAAAGTAACCGCTAGTGACTCTAAGTTGGAGCGTAAGTTTTTTAAACACCCATATCAATTTCCTTATCCTGTCGGCGGTGATGTCGATGTGCTAATTCCATGTTAAATGTTGATCAAGAAGAATACCCAAATATTTGATGTTGCTAGTTCTTCCTATATCACAAGAACAGATTGAAGTTAAGATCTCATAGTGTTGTTTTACGAAGCGAAACCTCGCTACTATGGTATGAATTTAGTTTTATTTACATTTAATGTTAGCAAGTTAGATCGAAGCTAGTTAGTGATGCGTTGAAGATCACATTGAGCTATAATTTTTAAGGTACTCCATGACTTATTATGAAAAATAAGGGTGGTATCATCTGCGTATGTCAATATTTTGCAGTTTTTGAGCTTTTAATTACACAGGTCATTTACACAGATGAGAAATAAGGTAGGTCCAAGGACACTACCTTGTTGAACACCGTATGAAATAGTTGATGTATCATTAAGATATTCCCCGACTTTAAACTGTTGTTGGCGATTTGTGAGGTAGTCTACAAAGAGCGAGTGCGGGAGGCCCCGAAAACCTACTGTTATATAACTTTTCTAGCAGAATAGGTACGGAGACAGTGTCGAATGCCTTAGCCAAATCTAAGAATACTCCAAGGCATTTGTTACCTGCATCTAGATGTTTACTAATGTCTTCCGTCAATGGCAACACAGCATCTTCAGTAGAGATACCGTTTCGAAAACCAAAATTGGTTTGTTGACAATAAGTTATGGGAATTCAAAAACTTTTTGAGGCGGTTATTTATGAGCTTCTCTAGTATTTTAGCTAGTACAGGTAAAACTGAAATGATAATTACAAATTACTACTAAATTTAATACTTAATCTAATAATATAAGTAGTATCTATAATAAACTCTAATAAAATTTACTATTCAAACACTATTTAGGTACGTGATTATCCTGAGTTCTCTTATTATATCATGCTAAAACGTGCACAATCCTCGCTACCTTCAAAAAGAAACACTGTTTGTTACTAGTTTTCCCAAATTCGCATATTTAATACCCTCTCTAACCTTGTAACAATACATGTTGACCACTACGGAAGTGTACAAAGTTTAGGGCACGTTTCAACAATCCTTTGAATTATCGATGCCCAAACAGCGGTACAGTACAGCGCTGCAGCGCTAACTTGCGGTGTAATGATATTCAACAGTTAATGGGGTCCGCGAAGTACTTGTCGCTAGAATTCGTTACCTTGTTAGAAATTGCGCACTGGGTATAAATAAATACGCACTGTAGGGGAAAACGCGGCGGTTATGACGCCGCCGCGCCCGTTCGTTTTCATCTATACATCTATACAAATAAATAAAATTGGAGTGTCTGTTTGTAATATTAAAATAACCTCTTTTTACTAAGTGCATTTGGATGTACACACGGTAAATGTACCAAAAAAACAGTTTTCCCAATTTTGTCTGTCTGTCTGTCTGTCTGTTTGTTCCGGCTAATCTCTGAAATGCCTGGACCGATTTTGACGGGACTTTCATTGGCATATAACTGATGAAACAACGAGTAGCTTATGCTACTTTTATTTTAGAAAAAAAAAAATTGTTAGGCGATACGAAGTTCGCCGGGTCAGCTAGTTATAAATATTCGGACTAAAATAATGGTCAAAAACTACCTTAACGTTATCCGTTTTATCTCACATTTTAATATTTTTAACCCCAGACGAAAAAAGAGGGATGTTATAAGTTTGACGTGCCTGTGTATCTGTGGTATCGTAGCTCCCAAACGGATGAACCGATTTTGATCTAGTTTTTTTTTGTATGAAAGGCGACTTAATCGAAAGTGTTCTTAGCTATGTTTAGTGTAAATCAAACTGTCGGGGTTTTTTTAAATTTCAATTTAAGATTATTGTATTAACAAAGTGTCAGTCATCTAGTATATTTCTGTACATTTGAATATTGTCTGAGCAAAGTATAAGTCTAAGTTTGCTTTATAGACCACCCTCAGTATTTCGGGCAGTTTTTCCACCCAGTGTGTAAATTTCCCTGGTCAGCACTGGACCTGCGACTCATATATAATGCAGGTGCCGTGCCTTTCATGTCGCTCGCCGGAAATTTATATGTAACTACCCCCAGGCGTTACTTCATTGAGCTAGGGAAATCGCCGCGCTTTGTTGCCATCGACACCTGCAACACTGTGCCGTTGGCTTTTGTTAGCTCATTGTTACCTTTAGGTAAAAAGTAATGATTTTGTATTCATTTCAGTAGCGAGGATACTAACCCCCGTATTCAAGAACAACACTCTGAGGTCCCACAGTGCTTGCGAGTTCATAGTGCATTAAAATCATTTCGTAAACAATACTTGATTGAAGTCCTTCGCTGTGCGTTTGTCAAAATCGATAAAGTAGCTGCCGAGCTACTTTACCGAACGCATAGTGTTGGTTTGACTTCTATCAAAATAGAAAGAAATGATCGATTATTTGTATTGTTATCTTTGTCTTTTGCTTGTATCAAATGACTAGAGTGAAGTTAGCCGCATCAAATGGACCAATAAGAGGGCTGTATACAGCCTCTGCGTCCGCACAGCCAAGTGGTGCTTAATACCTGAGAATCGCGGCGGCGGCGGTACTTTTGAGTTCGAACGTGAATCCACGTTCCCGGTAATCGACGAGTTAAGGGTCGACTGTGAAACAGAAGGGTTGCCATGACGAACGCACTGAGAAATGCCTTACTTCGCATAGTATTGCTTCTTTACTTAAACAAGTATTGTTCTTGAATACGGGGGTAAGTGTATTTAATGTAGGAGACTAACGCCCCAACTCAGAGTCACTAACGGTTACTTAAATCACTCCTTAGTACATAATTTGTATGGAGATTCGTTACTAAGGAGCGATTAAAGTAACCGTTAATGACTCTGAGTTGGGGCGTAAGTGTATTTAACGTGCTTGACGACCCTGTAGCCTAGTTGGTAGCGACCCTGCCAGCGAAGCGAGAGGTCCCGTGTTCGAGTCTCGGCCGGGGCAGATATTTATGTGACAGATAAATATTTGTACTCGGGTCATGGGTGGTATTGTGTTGTGTTATATGTGTCGTCCATGCCACCCGTACATGCCCCACAGGTAATAATCTACTGCGGGGGAATGAGTATGTTAGCGTTAATTTATTTATTTATTCCCAAATCTCTAAGAGCGTTCTGGGAGGACGAATAAAGGACGAACTTCGAATTATAATATAGCTGTTATTTCTATTATAATAGCACTAACCTCCTTCGCTTAGATTTGTAAAACCTATGCGTAGCGTTAGAAACTGCAGAAATCGTACTATTATTACTTATTATAAGCACTGTTGTTTCTTCTGTACTATTATGTATTCTGTGTCATTGTTTACAAATATATTGGTTACAAAATTATATTGTTTACATGATTATACAAGTATACCAGTAACCGTCCTCGCTTTGCTTCGGTTTTGGTATAGATCTCGTAGTTTTTTTTTAAATGAAATATAGCCTATGTTACTCAGAAACAAAAGAGAATCCTATTAGTAAAAGAAGTTTTAAAATCAGTCCAGTAGCTTTTGAGTCTATCCACTATAAACAAATAAACAAACAAAAAATATTTCCTCTTAAATTGAACGCACATGTATCGGTACCGGGCGCGGACAAATGTGCGTTCAGCATTATTGTAAGCAATGCTTACAAAATACAAGTTTCAACTTGTTAGCAATAGGTTATGTTCTTCATAAAACTGTTCTTATAAACACGTGTTCATGGCGATGCACGTTTGTTAACTTGAATCCGAATAGGTGGTATTATATTACAGATAAATTATTAGCAACTAATCGCAGCACACTGCACGATTGCACAGCTCAAAGCAAGAGCAGTTAATGAATGCCTCTTCGCCTTGCTTCTTGGCGGGGAAGCCTCGGCCGGAACGCCCCTCTTTTTCTTCAACTGTCAAAGGGCGCCACAATCACTATGATAAAGTAGTTCTCTTCGGTAATCACAGATGGCAGTACAGGCAGTACAAACTGCCGGTACTTAAAATTGCCAACAAACTTTGAACACAGTTAGACGATTTTACTAACTTAGTAAAAAGCCTATAAATGGAATAAATACGTATAATAATAATTATTATAAATAGTGTTGTTTTCATTCATGATTTACATTTGACTCACATGACCGACTATAATAATATAAACGGATTAAGACGTTAATGTCTTCATGTTTTTTATTATATCTGACGTAATAGCGTAAAGACAACAGAGATCTTCACTTTAGTATTCTACAAGGCATCACAATAATAGTCTGCGTTATCTTTTGTCAAATTAAACAATAATTTACCAAAACCAAAGTAATTTCATAACTTAGCTCTCCCCGAACCGCTAAATTTTATATCGAATAATAGTGTTCCCATTATTATGTAAAACGGATGAAATAGCCATCTTAAAGTTTTAATTTATTCGCGAAATTGCTTTAAAACGAGTTTCAAAACTTGGGCGATGTTAGTACAAAGTATTAACATAATATAACTACATTAATTAAAAGGTAGATTGCGTAACAGTGGACTTAAACCTGCTTAGTTATAAATATTGATATTTATATATATATAGTAGTACAACTTTGTTCATGAATAAAAAATCTTATTTCCTTAAGTTTCTGGCCGGAAAAGTAGAAAATAGTCCATGGTCCATAGGCGATGGATTGACTTGAAGTTCTGTTTACTATGAAATTGTTTTCATTAGGTTATATCGTATAGTTATATAGATACCAGGTTTGGCGATCCTTTTTGACACGTGCAACCTGTAGACTGTAATGGTGATCGCACATATGTCAGCATAGTGCAGGCCGCCGCGCCGTACGCGCCGTATTCGCCGCATTTATTGATAGCCTCGCGGCTCGCAGATTTGATCCGTACGCGCCGTTCGCAATTATTAGTGTTGCCAACATTTTTTGCAGTTTTTCGCAACCTCTAGTGTGAAACGGTGCGGTGACATTCGTTTATTCCCACTTGTACTGTTGAGTAGTCCTGTTGACCGTACTAGTGGGAAAAAAGTCTAACTAGTTCTGTGTCATTTTCTTTTACAGATTGCAAAAGGAAAATATTATTATGATTGATTCAGCTGTTGAAAAAAAAAATGTTGTAATAGTCTGCATATTGGCAGAGGAAAAAGAAAATTAAATTTGAAGAAAAAGAAGATTTTGGGTTTATAATATCAATTTTAAAAGGCAGTTGTACGGAGAATACCTATTATGCGTTTTTTCCTGACTTGGTAGATGATGAGAGTACCAGCACGCGCCCTACGCGCCGCATTATATGACGTCATCAGCATGGCTTCAACCCATTAATGGCCCACTACTGGGCACGGGTCTCTTCTCTTGAAGAGGCCTAGAGCATACTCCACCTTGCTGCTCCAGTGCGGATTGGTGGAGGTGACGTCATCAGCATGCATTCTATTAATTCGGAAATTTACATACCTTCCGCATCTACGGCGCAAATATGGCACGTTTTCCTTCAGGTCCGGTCCGGCGTTGCATTGGCAATTCCTCTGTTCGTCATGTCCATGTGTCTGTAATCACTTACCATCAGGTGACCGGTCTGTATTTTCATCTGTCCTTCAGGTAAAAAAAAAAGCTAAAATTGGTTGTAAAATCTTGTTTATACAGTGCTTGGAATGAAGTCATGAAAATCCATTCAGTAATTTTTGCATGAAAGAGTAAGAAACATTCATACATACGTACATCATCAAGAACAAACTTTCCTATTTATGTTATGAGAAGGATTAAATCAAGATTCGTTTTGTATATGTGAACATCTACTCGTCTTTAACGAATTGTTATTAAGTAAATACTGAATCGGCAATGACGGATGTAAGTGGGATGTGCTTCCTATATTATCTATAATATTTATAACTTGATCAATTCAATTTAAAACGAAATACTTCAAACTGAGTCCATCAAATCTTATTCAAATTCAAATATTGAATTAAGACAATAGCGTTTAACTCCAATACCAGTTAGATCAAAACTTCAAAGATGGAAAATTTGTTCAACACAGAATTTAGACAGAAGTTTGGTGTATCTTAGCTAAGAACTTATGTGAATCATAATCCTAGGCTTTCAAATGTAAAGTGCTTTAGATTTTGTTTTATTTATAAACAATGATAAATGTAAAAAAAGGTAGAGGTCACTAGTGCGCCGACGATGAAGAGCGTAAGAACAGGCAATTGACCTTTCTGCTCGTTTAGGGTTCCGTTTTAGGCTTTGTGTTGTGGGGCCTCTGCGGGGCCCACCGATCCCCTTGTACAATACAATGTGTGAGAAATCGCATAGGATTCCGGATGTAAATTCACTAAGAACGTATTACTGATACGTAAGTCGAAGATTTACGAACGGGCAAATCTTATTTCACTAAGGCGTGGATCAGATGGGAATCTCTAAAGCCCGTTTTCAATCATCTATCTCTTCATAATCACTGGATACATTAGGTGATATCATAGATTACCCCCAATAGATACCGCATAAGTGAAATTTTTTTAGAGTTTGAACTCACAAAATTTGGCGGAAGGCGCGGGTTGCGGGGGACAAAACAATGCGCTGTGATTGGCTATTTCTTATTCATACTTGGACTTGACGGGTCAGTATTGGTCGACACTATTGTCGTCGACTTGCAAATGCACGTATGTGTTGGCGCGCGTCAGTTGCCTTGTATGCGGTATCTATTGGAGGTAATCTATGGGTGATATCGACGATTCGAGTGTTGCTAGGCAACTGACTTAAATTTTATGAACTACTAATATTATAAATGGCAAAGTTTGTGAAAAATTAGGGACGTTCGTTACTCGTTCACGTAAAAACTACTGAACGGATTTTTATGAAATTTAGCGCACAGATAGACCATGATCTGGAATAACGTATAGAGTACTTAAACCCGGACAAGGCGGGCAAACCCGTGGGCAGAGTGCTAGTTTACTGCTTATTATCTATATATATAAAAGGCAAAAGTGATTGATTGATGTATCAACGCACAGGCCAAACCCTTAGGCTTCCCGCCCACGTCAGTCTTTTTGTAGGACCGATAATCGGGCCGATTTTTTCTGCCATATTATTTCTGACCGACTTTTTGTAGGACGTGTGCGTTGCACTATTACTATCAGTACGTTCTATTTTCTATTTTCTAAAAATTTTCTAAAAATCGGTCACCGATTATTTGTAGGAGAAAAATAGAACGTACGGATAGCAATAGAGCAACGCAGGAAAAATCGGCCCGATTATCTGTCCTACAAAAACTCTGACGTGGGCGGGAAGCGTTATGGGTAAAAACTAAAAAATTTCGCACACGTATTCTTCATAATATGACGTAGGCATCCACTAAGGAATGATTTTTCAAAATTCAACCCCCAACGGGGTGAAATACGGGATAAATATTATAAGCATAATTTCCGCGTGCGAAGCTGCGGGCAACAGCTAGTAAGTATATTTTGTCAGGGGCAGATGTAAAATTCCATGGTATTTAGTGGCGCTTTGTTAGCAACAACTCGTTGCAACTAAACAGATGTTATATGCATGACCGTGAAAAGAAATTTAATAAATAGTATCAAAACCAATCGATTTTTCGTTCTCAAACGAGATTAAACTAGGAAATATGTAATGCCAAGAATCAGTTATAATAAATAACAGTTTAAGAAAAAAAACTAAAAAACACGCTTTTATAGAAAATCCAAATAATAATATAAATACTAACAAAAAATAACCGACTTCAAAATTACTCAAAAACTACTTGTCAGATCTCGCACAATTTATGTGGGATCACATGACAAGCACCTGCTTTCGATAAAAAAAGAATCATCAAAATCGGTTCACCCAGTCGAAAGTTCTGAGGTAACAAACATAAAAGAAATACTTACAGTCAAATTGAGACCCCCCTCCTTTTTTTGAAGTCGAATAAAAATAGAAAATAAATTTGAATTAAGAATCATGTAATTGTAATAAAAGCATCAGCTTCCAGTTTGCATGAGATAAGCTACGATAATAGCTATAATAGATAGCCATACTCCGTCAAGTTTAATGGATGCCGCATCAAGTCCACTGCAAACTTGACAAGTTTTGACCATGTATGGCCAGCTTCGTGTCCAAGGTAATGGATCACTAGCTCTGCCGTCTGATAGCGGCATTTTATGGTACTACTATGGTACCAACGGTAATAATGACTTTATTATGATTTCGTGATACGGGTAGGTACTTACGATATGTATATTGTACGCCAATATTCAAATAATTCCTAAAAGTTTAGCGACCCACACAAGTATCTATCACCAGAAAGACACCTAGACACCAGGTATTTTTCTGTTATAGGTATCGTAACACCAACACGATGCCTCAAGCAAGATGCCAATTTTTTACTGACTTCAAAAAAAGGAGGAGGTTCTCAATTCGACTGTATTTTTTTTATTGTTTGTTACCTCAGAACTTTCGACTGGGTGAACCGATTTTGATGATTATTTTTTAAACGAAAGCTGGTGCTTGTCATGTGGTCCCACTTAAATTTTACTGAGATCTGACAATGGCATCCATGAGAAAATCATATAAGTCTTAAATTTGCATTTAGTATGTGCGCGACAAATGGACAAATAACTCAATATCACGCCAACCGATTTCGATGATTCTTTTTTTAATCGAAAGCAGGTGCTTGTCATGTGGTCTCACATAAATTTGAACGAGATCTGACTAGTAGTTTTTGAGTAATTTTGAAGTCGGTTATTTTTTGTTAGTAAAATTTAGATTATTGTGTCGTAAATAATACTGCATTAGACTAATTCAAACAGGACTACAAACAGAATAGTTAGTTCGCTTTCACCAAATATCAAAAGCATTTAATTTTGTTAACTTTATCTGCGTTTTCTTTGGTCAGTACTACGTTTTAACTAAAAATGGCTTTTACATGAAACTTACATCCGATGTTAGTTTTAAATATACGCTCCATTTATTTCCAATATGGAATAAAAGGGAAACGGCCCACTAACCTTTTACGAGGTATAAAGTTTTTAGTGCGGTGATAATACGTCCACAGATATCAGAGTAAGGCTATGCTATGCGTAAGGAATAAAGAAGGCAATGAAATGGAAAAAAGATATTTTACTTGCTCCAACCTACGATCTTTACCCCAGATAGATGATATAGTTGTATGTAATAGTAGTATCATTGTGTTAAGGTTCTTTCGGAACAAAAAATTTTTGCACTAAAAACCCGACGTAAGATTATACATATAATATTATTTATTCATTAATTACTTAATTCACTAACTAACGCCCAAACTTAGAATCACTAACGGTTACTTTAATCGCTCCTTAGTAAAGAATCACCACAAAAAAATTCTGTACTAAGGAGCGATTTAAGTAACCATTAGTGACTCTGAGTTGAGGCATAAATTATTTAAGGCATTATATTTATTTGAAAAAATAGAAATATTAATTTATCTATCTTTTTAAATAATAATAGTTCATTAATAATAATTTATAAATAAAGCTTAGACTAACGAAGAGCCGAATTGTCGCTTAAAACTCATTCATTAAAGTTTCCATTTGGATTTTAGCACAGGTTTAATTATTCTAAATTTTGCTAAAAGACGCTCTAAATCTCATTAGTTAAGTTTCGAACAGAACCGTCACTTCGAAAAGTAATTATATTCCTAATTTATTTACTTATTTGTTTAAAAGCAATAAGGCCGCCCATTGTGTTTATAATTATTAATTTACCATTCATTGAAAATTATGTCTTTGGTGAGTGTATGTACAATCAATAGACTTTAAATAAAATAAATAAATAAATCAGTATTGAGGTCCAACTTGCTCGCTCGTCACCTTAAAGTAGGTACGGTATGGTAGGTGTTTGAATAAGATAGTAAATAACACTTTGTTCCACGTTCAGGTTATTTAGGGCTTGTTTCACCGTCTTCAAGTAGAGTCCTGAATAAGCTATTCGCCGGTTAAAGTGACGTTACCGTGTCATTTTACATACACGAAATGTCAACTTAACCAACGAATAGCTTACTTCGGACTTACTTGAAGATTGTGAAACAAGCCCTTAGCAAGTTCCGAAATTGTTACATGGTAGGCATATTCGCATTGCAGCGTGCTGATGAAACGTACTTAAAACAAAACGGTCAAGTGCGAATTGGGAATTATAACTCCTTTTTATTTTAGCAAAATCCCTTGCCTGCTGATGGCGCTGGTGCTGCCCCGATGGTAGAAATCTTAAGGTGTCAGAAAATCACCGCTTGATTTAAAATTACTTCACCAATGTTTAATTTATTTTAAGCCTTAAATAAGTAATATAGACTTACTACTTCAACCAGTCTTAACTTGAGCATAAATTAGAACTGTTTGCCTCTGTCAAGGTGAAAGGTTATCGAGGACAAGATTTGGTAACCTTCTCAGTGCGTTCACTCTTAAGGATTCGGGCTACGTTCCCCCTAGGAGTAAGCATTACTTGCATTGAATATTAGCCATATGCCTACAGCATCAGGGGAGCTTTACTAGAGCAAAATTATTTGATATTTTGAGTTTTTTTTTTTTATGGAAACAGCCGGCAAACGAGCTGACGATCCATGATGGTAAGTGGCTATCGTCGCCCATGGACATCAGCAACACCAAAGGCATCACCGATGCGTTGCTGGCCAAGAAAGAGAGAAGAAAAAGAAAGAAAGAACTGGCTCTCAAGCCCCCAGCCGGAACACGACGAGTCGTTTGGCGGCTGACTCATGCTCAAGGGTGGTAGCTATCCAGGCGAACGCCATGGAGAAATAATAATAGTAATAATGGTATTAACTAACAGTTAAAATCAATATTACCAATATAATCCCTCCGAGGGCCCTACCACCAGCGGTTATAATTAAAGATGTCGTGATGAACAAGTTTTATAGAACTGGAAGATATCATGAGAAGTATGGGCTGTTAATCGACGACGCTATAAGAATTGTAAGCATACAATGAGTTTTTTATTTAATTTCGATTCGTTTCGTATCTTTTCATTACGTTGCCTTGCCTTGCATTTGCCATTTCTTTTTATATGAAATATTTATAACAAGTATATGAAATATTGATACAATAAGACAAGTAGGTACTTAGAATCAAGGTGATTTTAGGTTTTGCATATAAACGATTAGTTTAACGCAAGGCACATAGTTGTTTATAGGGTTATCAAATGGGTGATCAATAGGTTATTTTCATATTTCTATGTAATCATAAGCAGTGATACTACATAATTTCAGCAAAGGATCTATCCTCCCCGATATTGACAGTAGGTTGGATATAGGATTTTTCGGCGAGGAGACCAGGAGTTTCCTGTCCAACGGACGGTATTTTTAATAATGACGATAGACACGCCAGTTCCAGTTGAAGCCATAAGAATCATAGGTACCATGAGAATCGAAATGACTGAAATGAAAATTAAATAAAATTAAAAAAATCGATCAAAATACATTAAAATTTGCGAGTGCACTACTGTATAATAATATTTCCAAAGGTGTTAGAGAATCGGCTTCGCTCAACGTTTTTAAAAAAAGTTACGTACTCACATTTTAAGTATTTATTTAGTACCTCCCATGAAATCGCTTTTCGTTTGGACCACGACCAATAAAATATGTATTGCTCTTAAATACTTACTTGGCATGTAATGCAAAATTACCCACACTGGGGTAATATAAAATTGTACTTTTAGTTTTAAGTTTCTCATGTAAGTGATATGTTATATTGTATCTCAATGAGAAATAAAGATCTTTAAACCGAATAAAATATCTGCCAATTCATAATATGCCAACAATTAAGTGTATTTTAATATTTAATAAACATCATTACTCCAGTTGAAGTTCAAAAATATTGTGTAGGTACTTACGGTTGAATGTATAATTAGTTAATGGAACAACTGAAAGCTTTTACTGTACGCTAGCTCCCAGGGGCGGTGGATACGTAGTACTAAAAATGGGTTCGTTTATAAAGTAATTCTAGTTTGATAATTGTGATTGCTATATATATACATATATATGCTCACCTTAATTTTTCATACACTTATATTGCCCCAAAAATTACGTAATTAAATTTTATGGCCATAATTTGTGGCGAAACCAATCCTAGATAGCGTTTCTAAAGTTATTTTTTACTAAAAACTTACTTTACTTAAATTGTTTGTACACCATAAGAAATATAAACATAAAAACATCACAATACAATGGGTGGCCTTTTCGCTCTATAAGCGATTTCTTCAAGGCAACTCAATATGATGTATCTAAGGAAAACATGCAAAAAAACTGGGGACCTACACCACATAAATATTACGCACGAGAAACCGCCCTCGCTTTGCTTCGGTTTTCTTATTTTTTTACACCTTGGGTTACATTATTGGAGTTTTATTAAGGATCCCTAATTTAAAAAAAAATATAATATAGCCTATGTTACTCGGGGATAGTGTAGCTTCCCAACAGTGAAAGAATGTTTGAAATTGGTTCAGTAGTTTTTATTCAATGCAAACAAAAAATCAAATCTTTCCTCTTTATATATTAGTATAGATATGTACTCTGGAAACAATTCTTACTTTATGTTTATATAACAATCAACATTTTAGTGTTATAACAAAAATGTGATGTTATAACAGATGGGTAGTTAGACTGAAAAAAATTTTTTACAGAAAAAGTTTGTCAAACCACTAGGTAAAATATTAAACCACAACTACTTCGTCTGAATTAGTAAATAGTTAAATATGAAACGTGAAAACCAATCAACATTCGTGTTTTGGGACCGATTAAACGGCGCGTGTATGAGACGAAACGTTTTTTATTTGCGGTAAATTAGAAATGCATTTTTATTACTTATGTGGTCTGTATATTACCTGTGTCATGAATGACACATACAAAAATATACGTATGATTTACACCACGACTCAATAAAACACATTTATTTATCTATCCCATTAATTTATGCCTCCGGCAAGAATTGAACCGAGGACCTTTTGCTGGGCATTCAGAGTAGCAATAAAATGAACATGAAAAATGTTAATGTAATAAAATAAATGAATTATTTTGAAAGTTACTAAAATGTTTAAATTACTAATAGTTCTTTTAAACTCATACATACAGTCAACGTCACTATTCCATGATATTATTAATCTATACAGCCCATTATAACTTTGAATTCTTATGTATCTTAGAACAAGACATTTTCTCTGTCTTGGCGTAAAAACAAAACGTAAACTATACTTAACTTGTATTAGGTACATTTTATTAAAATGTTAATAGGTAAACTTCAAAAATAAAATTCATACTTACCGTAGGCAACAGTGGAATAATGTAGAACATTTTTTCATACATTTATCACGCATTTAATGTAATTTAAAACACTTTATGAAGTCATAAATTAAATAAGTATTACCTCGAATACTGTACTTCTATTATTAAACGTAAATATAGTTAATTTTAAGTTGCGTGTCTGAATATTCACCGTAAATAATAACTCATATTTTTATTTCAATTATTTCGATCAATAATACCAACATAATACTTGAATGATGTCTAAACAAAGTCTAAGTCTAAAGGTCGATGCATACGTATCATGTTTTTTCCCGTATGGGACGGGACGTGAAGTTTTGGAAACATCGTTTTATAGAAAATGTATACGATTGCATACGCAGCGGAATCCCCTACGGGACGGAAACGGGGCACGCACATATATGTATGTATTTATGCCCTGTCCCCGTCCCTTACGGGGTAAAAACACGTTACGTATGCGTCGACCTGAGGTTCATGCTTGGTTGACGGCGAGGCGATCCGGTGACGATCCCTTTCCGAGTTGATATGTGTGCTACGACCATTAGTGTAAGGTTTGACCCCGAAAGGAAGAAAATGAACGCGATACACCTATGTTTGGTAAACTAACCACTGAGCTGCCAGGGTCACAATATCACACTAATGAAAGAAATTGTCGAATACTGAACTAAGTTTCAGAGTTACTTTGGACACAATACGTTTTAGACTGTTGGCTTACTTAAATAAGTGAGGTTAGGTTAGGTTAGGTTTAAAAATCAAAACGAAGGCCGCACCTTGGTGTTGAAAGATACATTTGTGAATTTCATGGATACCCGAGTTGACTGTATTTTTAACCGCCTTCAAAAAGGAAGAGATTCTCAATTCAACTAAATTTTTATGTGTTACCTCATAACTTTTTACTGGGTATACCGATTTTGATGATTCTTTTTATATTCGAAAGCTGGTGCTTGTCATGTGGTTTCATTTAAATTTGAGTAAGATCTGACGAGTAGTTTCTGAGTTATCCTTAATTTTGAAATCGGTTATTTTTTTAGAAAAAATATTTTATTAAATAATACTACAATTTTGACTAACTATTAAATGTATAATGGCAAACCGCAAGTATCCACTAGTCGATACACTAGTCGATAGTATATTAATAGTATTTAATCATCAATCGCAAGTGAATTATAAACGCTGAAAATTCACGGCCAAGTGTTTATATAAATCGATTTCAGTTTTAATTTCAATCTTGCTTACAATACAACCGCAGTGCGTTATGTATTGGGAAATTATTGCTTTGCTTTTATCGGTAAGTTACTTACATAACCATTTTCTTATGTAATAAGAGTTTTATAATTTTCTAGCTGACCCGGCAGACGTTGTTCTGCAACATGCCATATTTTTTTCTAAAATAAAAGTAGCCTAAGTTACTCCTTGTTACATCAGCTATCTGCCAGTGAAAATCCCGTCAAAATCGGTCCAGCCATTTCAGAGATTAGCCGGAACAAACAGACAGACAGACAAAAATTGTAAAAAATGTTGTTTTGATATTATAAAAAGCGGTTATTTTATATTACAAACAGACACTCCAATTTTATTTATTTGTATAGATGTATAAATGTATAGATATAGATCAGCGCTCTGCCCGCAGATTTTTCGCGTTCCCAGGATAATGAGTAACCTATATGTTATTCAGTGATAGCCTAGCGGTTAGAACGTTGGTTACCCGAACGAAGGGGCGCGAGTTCAAATCCTGGCACCTCTAATTTTCAAATATTATGTGCGTATTAGAAGTTACGTTAGATAGAAAAAAATACGTTAGTTTTAATGAATAAACGACCTTGTCATGGTATTTTTGATTTTAACACTATCGACAATGGTGTCGATATTTTTAAAATTCCAACCTTGTTGCAGTGAGTGCACGGGTAATTCATGTTTACCCGTGCACCCACTGGTGGGTGAAGCCACAGGTAGATAACGATCCGGAATGACATATAGGGCAGAGCGGTTGTATTGAAATATGATAAGGTTCAATTAAATAAATAATAGTTAAAAAAAAAACTAAAAAAACACGCTTTTATAGAAAATCCAACTAAAAAAATAGAAAATAAATTTGAATTAAAAATCGTATCGTGCATGGTGTCAATAAGTAGAAGGGATAATATATTTAAAAGCACCCCACGCTTTTTTTATAATCACACGATTTTTAATTCAAATTTATTTTCTATTTTTTTTAGTTGTATTTTCTATTAAAGCGTGTTTTTTAGTTTTTTTTAATATTATTTATTTTTTCATTTTTTAGTTTGATTTTTTGAAATGAAATTTAGGTTTTTTCTTTTTTCTTTCTTTCTTTTTTCTTTAAATATTGAATTGTCATCGGTCCTCAATAAATCCACGAAGTTTGAAAGAAATCTGACCGTTTGAAGTAAGTCAAAATCAAGTTCAGAGAGAAGTTATAAACAAACAAACAAACATACAGGTGAAGCTAATATAAAGCGTGTAAAAAAACACATTTTTAACGCCCTATGGAAAAAATTGGGGAGTTATAAGTTTCACGTGTCTATCTGTATGTCTGTCTGTGGCATCGTAGCTCCCAAAGAGATGAAATGATTTTGATCTAGTTTTTTTGTCTGAAAGATGACTTAATCGAGTGTTCTCAGCTATGTTTACTGTACTAACGCTATCGGGGTTTTTTTTTATTTTAATTTAAGATTATTAAATACTGTTTGCTAACATCCATACATTTTCCTTCATTATCTCATTCTTACCCATAACGAGGGTTATGATCACTAAAACAGGGTTTAATATATCACTAGCATGCATTAAAAGATTCTAACCCTCTAGAGTTAAATAAAATTAAATGTTATTAAAGGCTTAAAATAAATTCAGGAAACATGAGTAAATATTCGGGTTGGAAATTCGGAACATAAGGCACGCACCGTAATAATTTAATAGATACTCATTAACTATTAAGGTATTTATTAACTCGCGCTCAGCTGGCTATCTATCTAATATATTTAGCAATGGTCGATAACTAGACTGTTTATTTGTAATGTATGGCTTCAACCCACTAATGGCCCACTACTGGGCACGGGTCTCTCCTCTTAAGGAGGCCTAGAGCATACTCCACCACGCTGCTCCAGTGCGGATTGGTGGAGGGGTTAGCGGCCAACTCGAGTGTCGGAAGTTTTCAAACCGCTCGAGGGCCTCCGACATGGCTTAACGACTGTTATCTTATGATAACAACCGGGACCGACGGCTTTACATGCCCTCCGAAGCACGGAAACGCTCAAGAAATTTTTGCCACTAGCGGTCACCCATCCAACTACCGACCGCGCCCGCTGTTGCTTTTTGTCGATCACATAGGATTGTCGAGCACCTATCAGTAAATTACCTGAAAAAATTATGGGAGCGAGAATCAATAAAATTTTTGAAGGCGGCTTGGACTGCCTCATCGGAATTGATTTTTTTTTCCTTGCAAGAAATTGTCCAAGTTACGAAAATTATCAGTAAATTAAACTTTGTTTCATTTTTTTAACGTGCATTCCCGACGCAAAAACAGGAATGTTATAAGTCTTAAGTGTTTATATGTCTGTGGCGTCGTAGCTCCTTAGCGAATAAATCGATCATGAAGCGTTTTTACACGCTTTATATTAGCTTCACTTGTATGTTTGTATTTGTAACCGACTCTTTTGGACTTGATTTTGATCCACTTTAAACGGTCAGATATCATTTAAGCTTTGTAGATTTATCGAGGACCGATGAGAATTCAATATTAAAAAAAAGAAAGAAAGAAAAAGAACCTAAATTTCATTTCAAAAATCAAAGTAATAAATGAAAAAATAAATAATAGTTAAAAAAACAGTATACGAGTACATGCTTATATAGAAAATCCAATTAAAATAGAAAATAAATTTGAATTAATAATCGTGTAATTGTAATAAAAGCGTGGGGTGTATAGGTGCAAAGGATTATCATTTTGATAATATCTTAAAAAGCACCCCAAGATAGCTGACGTGTTCGAGATGATTCTTAGCTATCTTTGGAATAACAAGTGTCGGGATGTTTTAACATTTATTTGACTGTTAGACGACAAAATGTCGCAAGTGAAAAGTGTTGTTGCGAAATTTTGACGACGCGTTGTCGTAACCACAAAATTTGTCGTTGCGATATCGCAATAATGAAATTTTGCATATTCGTACAAAATTGCTTCCGCAAAGTCGTTGTGCGATATTTTGTCGCATCGCTGTCGTATCGTAATCGTACGTTTGAACAACACAAGTTCACTTTTAGTTTCACTTTGTTTTAACTAACACGAGTGTCCAGCGAAAGTTTTTTATTACATTTTGTTTAATATCACAAAACACAATATTAACTAAGTATAGTTGTTCATTTAATTTTAGTTCGCATTTGTTCACCTCAGAGGAATTCAAGCTGAAGAAAAACACATAGAAGAAGACTCATTATTATACTGGAGAAGATGTGAGTGAAATAAAATATAAATAATATAAATCATACATATCAAAAACTGTAACCGATCAACGTCTGTACATGCATGGAAGATATTTGAGATGAGAAATATCGTTAATAAAATGGCATTAATGCAAATAGTTTTCATTGCAGGTTTTTTTTCTGTCTGTCTGTGCGTTTATTCTAGCTATCTCAGAGATAGCTTAACTAACTGATTTGGATGCGGATCAGTCATGTTATTGTAGTAATGTTGCTGTACTTGGGTTGGGTTAATATTTTGTATTTGTTTTATTTGTCCGAACATTTTTTCGAGTATGGGCTATCTCTGTCAGAGAAAGAAAGAACGAAAGAAAGAAGGACTAGCTGCCTGTGAGTTTGTTTACTAAATAGGACTTGTCCCAAAAATTACTACACTGCGGAGTTGTGTACAAAAACGCTTACCCAAGTAACGTACTTATGTAGTGTGTAGCTAAGACCTTTATATATGTATAAGTTAGGTTGATTCATTAAAGAGTACTAATAAAGACATCGTTGGAACAACACGTCGTATTTCACCGCACTCTACATCTTCTCACTTACAATGTTTTATACGTACTATAATATTCACTCTTACAGCAAACTCGCCACAATGCGAGCCGTTCACGAAGTTTATGGAAAAATGTAACCGATGCATTTGTGGTGCCGACGGTGTTCTCTACTGCACGCGGATGTACTGCTTGCGACAAAGTATGATTTTTACATTGACATATCTTAACTGCCTAGGGATTTGGCCACCGTGGCACTCAAATTGGCCTTAGGGTCAAGAAGGTTATAGTAATCTGGAGGACACGCTTCGAAGAGGTAGCTGAACACAGATCACGTGACATTGGATGAATATCTGCATCCGTTCATCATTGAATGAAAGGAAAAGAAGAAAGACAGAAAACATTTATTAAACATTGGTCCAAGTTACAGCAGTAGCGTAGCGTGGGGGGGAGGGAGGGCCGGGGGGCCGTGGCCCCGGGCGGCACATGAAGAGAGGGCGGCATTTTTAAATAAATAAAATATCCATGTATTAAAATTAATTCTTTTATTTTTATAATGTAAATTGTGTTATGAAAAAAAAACAAGAAAAGTGCATTTTTAATTAATAAAAAAATATTTTAAATAACATAGGGGCGGCAAACTTCACTGGGGGCGGCAAATTTTCGGTCCGCCCCGGGCGGCGGGAGCCCACGCTACGCCACTGAGTTACAGTACGACCGACGTATCTTAGCGCGTCTGAACATAGGCTCTGCGAGCTTTAGCGCATGTAAGACAGAGATAGCGACACGAACATGCTAACGTGTGACTGAGACATAATAAGTCGCGTACTGAACATTGCCGAATTATGTTACTGCAAAGCCTTCTGCGCGAAGTTCAGACGCGCCAAGATACGTCGGCCGTATTGTAACTTCGACCAATGTTTCTCATCTGTCTCCTCCAGCTGTTACTGCAAAGGGTGTTTGTGAGAGTCTTTGAAAACATGCTTAAAGTAGGGTCGATTTGCAGCCGATACAAATGTAAACAAACCATTAAAATAGTTTTCTAGGGTTTTTCACCAACTGACATGAATTTGTACACCAAATGCGTTTTATTTAGACAAACTACTCATTAAGGAAAAATAGTACATTACGTTAAAGGTTCCAAATCGCTTCTTGAGAATAAGGTTGTCATTGTAAAGTGTTTGAATGATAACAGTT
Organism: Thymelicus acteon; assembly: GCA_951805285.1. Lineage (NCBI taxonomy): Eukaryota > Metazoa > Arthropoda > Insecta > Lepidoptera > Hesperiidae > Thymelicus > Thymelicus acteon. The sequence continues at coordinate 11,411,820 of OX638234.1, forward strand.
TTATTTAGTTAGTTTTATTTAATTTTGTCTGTTTCCACATTTAGGTACTCGGAGTTTATGTTTATTATCGATCAATATGTATTTATTTAAGAATTCATAAATACCTTAATAAGTTGTTAATGTCAATGTACTATAGATATAATACAAGAATTATGACAGGAACTTCTCACCACTACGCAGTAATTATAAAGTGGCTTTTCCACTTACCAATTAGAAAATATTTTACTATAAACATACTTATATTTTTACTAACAGGTTATAACAATAATATTAAGTGGTGGAGTTTTTTAAAGTAGATGATATAGCATCGTAATAGTATGTTTATCACTGACATTGTTGTTTCCTTCCAGGACGCAGTATGAAAACAGAAGACGAATACTACAATTACTGATTCATGCTGACTCTGATTTGTGACTGAAATAATCATTAATATATATAAAAAATAAAATAAAAGATGTGTGTAGCGTTAATAAAACCGTAACCTAATATAGTTAAATAAAATTACTCTTTGATTCTCTCCTGTGTTTGTAAGAGCAGTAAGGCTATTCTGTTTTGTAACTCGACAGCGGAATCCGCGATGAGTGTCAAACTTCAAACGACTAAACATAGGATTTTGACACTCATCGCGGATTCCGCTGTCGAGTTACAAAACAGAATAGCCTTGCAGACCGGAGTTTCATCACACTATGTATTTTTATTGGTTGCAATCATGCCAACGTTATTTTTGTCATTTCGTCATGTTTTATTTGGATTTACAGAACAAAAGATAATTCACGTATGTAATCAAAGTAGTATCAAGAACGCATGCATAGTTTTTTTATATTCAAATACCCAATAAATAAGCTAATATAACCACTTGATGGTAAGTGGTCACCGTCGACAGCAAAATATTTACGTAAATATTTGTCCCATAATTTTTTGCCCTGGTCGAGAGTCGAATTCGGGATCTATCGCTCGGTTAAAGGAAACTGGGCTAAAGTGAATTTTAAAATAATTCGAACATACTTATTATTAAATTCCAAATTTTCTTAACGACATTATTCATATACCTACCCGATTTCTATCTGAAACTCACAAGGATTTTAATTGTTCTAAATTTGCTAGAAGACGTTCCATTTCCATTTTCCATTAGTAAAGTTTCCAAATGGAACTTTAAATCTCGAATGTAATTATTCCTAAGTAACATTTAATGCTAATGATTGTAACTTACTTAAGTGCTAAGATTTTCTTATAGTAACATTCGGCAATTCTAAACGGATTATGTAATCGCAACTTATCAGTACAGTTGATATTATTAACGTGTCGTACAAAACCAAACACGGACAAAAGATTAACTGTCACATAAAAATCGTCAAAAGGACCACAGTCGTCAAAAATGTAACCTTAAATTTGTACTAGCGGAGATTCAAACTTCGGACTGATAACTTGGCAGCGTTACTAGGCTTTAGACCTTAAGTCCGTTTACACGTATTAAGTAGTTGAGTAGATAAGTAAATTTTAACTACATTTTAAGTGAATAATTTTTAGTGTCCGTCCACACGTAGATAATAATTTAGTAAAGCTCTTTAGTTCATAAAATTCTACTTAACTACTTAAGCATTTTACTAAATTTTAACTAAATTTTAACTTAAAAGTGCCTGTCCAAACGTGTTAAGTGATAGGCCCCGCCCACTTACTTAACAGAAAATAGAAAAAATTCTAAATTACTTATCTACTTGATTACTTAACTACTAAATTACTAAACTACTAAATTGTCCGTTTACACGTATTAATTTACTTAAATTTAGTTAACTACTTAACTACTTAATACGTGTAAACCGAACATTAGGGTTGTGCCGAACATATATACATACATGTTTTTTATGTAACAGTCGTACTAGTCGACCAACGAGCTGACGATCGATGATCCACCTGATGGTAAGTGACCAACTGATCACCGTCGCTCAAGGACATTATTGGACATAGATAGAAAGCATGAATGATCGACTCAAGCAAGTTACAATCACAGAATTGAAAGATATGTAGTTGTTTTCCATATTTAGTTACACCGGTCCCGGTGTCAATATGTTAAGTAAATATTCTAACTTAATCTACTTCCCAGTGTTACAATGAAATATAATGATGTTAAAGGTGGAGAGCTCTTGACTTTGGACCCGTTTAATTTGTCTTGAGGAGTCTTAGATCCAGGGTCTAATATAAGGTTGAAAGGTGGCTGAAATGGCGTGTCTTTTTAATATAATTGTCTTGTTTTCCTTCATTTCATTTTGAGTTCGCCGAGGAATATAAGTTGTTAGCAATAAAAAAAATTAAACATACAATATCATAAAATATACTTTATAGTATTAGACACGGCGTCACCTATTTTTATTATAAAATATAAATACAATATCTAACAAAAACTAAACCACAAAGTTTCTCCACATGGCTTCACGGCACTCCAGAGACCTATGCGTTGTCCGATCAGCAAACTTGCGTTTACCTTCCTATTTACCAGCTCAAAGTACTCTCTACTCTAATATCTAAGCCCCAAGACATATTTTGCCATGTCCACCTGTTAGTCAAGGATAAATATGGTTAGTTTTCTGCGTAATAGAGGTGCAACATAATACGCCCACAAAGCTGCTGTAAGACTATGTGAATTATTGGTTTATTGGGAGGATAGCGTGGACCATATTGCTATCTTATTTCTCTATAGATGTAGCTAATATTTACTAGTACATTGTTACTAGATCGTAAACTTCACAGGTTCTATTGACTGCATTGTATACAGTATGTCGTCTATTGTTTGTTCCTATTAGAGGAAATCCTAAATCTCCGCACAGTAATAATTCAGATCCGTTATCTTTGCAGAGGCGCATACATTGTTATAGCGCTATCACGGACGTAAAAAAAGACGGACGTAATCCCAACAACAAATTCAGTGAAGCACCCATAGTAATACCAACTCTCTATTCGTACAAGTACGCAAACCCACACATTGACACCATTGCGAATCAAAAATTACAAAATTACGCACACATGGTACCTAAGTGAGCTGTAATTGCTATGCTTAACTCTTGATTAGACAAGGTTAGGTCCGTTCTTTTTTTACGTCCGTGAGCGCTATTCACAAATAGTTTTTTTTTACTTTTTTAGCAATTTTGGTGATCTGATGGTCTGCGCTCGAAAATTGCACTTTTCTTTTTCAAACGCCCAAAGCATAGAAACCACATCATTTGCTTCGGTGGAAAAAAAACATCGTGAGGAAATCTGACACATGACAGATTTGGAATGATCTCAGAGGGGTGTGAAGTCAGCCAATTATGATGTAGCCAGCGTGGTGCATGACGTATACCCTTAACATGGTGAGAGGAGTTGCCCATTTCGGGATAACAATCCTATATACTAATCCAGGTCTTGGTCTAAAGTTCAGTTTTTGTGGAAAGAATAACAAACACATCTTTACAGACTTTCATATTTATAATATTAGTGGGATAAATATTTACTGTCAATAATTTAAAACTAGTCGCTACATAATTATCTCGTGATGGTCCTATGGTAATCAGCCCACCAAAACAAACATATCTAAGTTTAATTTCAGTAGTAAAATCCTCGAACAAAATTCTGTATCAAAGGGTTCTATTTAAAACTTTTTTCTTTTTTCTTTTTTTTTCGCCTACCCACGGCAACGAGAACAGTTGTGCTTGCTATCACTCGCGTGAATAAAATCAATTTTAAAGTGCAAAGTGTGCATAAATAACTAACGACACAACAAAATACAATAACAAATGCTAATTAACAGTGCAGACAAGTGTAAATCTTGATTTGTGCATTTATAATCAGTTCTTTAGTAAATATAAGTTTGTCCGCGCCGCTACCGACATATTCGCGCACCAGTTTGACAATTCAAAATCGTGTCTTTACTCATAATAAAACATTGCTGTATACCAAATACAATTATGGCTGGAACTTGTGAAACATGCAAACTTATTATATCAGTGACCCAGAAACGAATCAAGTGTACCCATTGTGCGCAAACGTATCACTCGGACTGCGTCGGATTTAACACCGAGGCATCAAGATCTCATTGGAAGTGCCCTGCTTGTATCGCAAGTCTTCGTAAAGGTGGTGACAACAGCAATACACCAGTGCGTGTAACGACAAAATTAGTAACCGGCGCCGGCGCAAAAAATTCTGGAGCGGTCTCGCAGCCCGTCCCGCTGGAGCAGCGAACCACATCATCCGTGACAACACCGTCAAATCAAGTCGTCGACAGCACTCCACCCATTGTTGAACAAAATATAATATCGCAGATTGACGGTATGCTGGACTTAAAATTTGATACACTCAAAACCCAAATGATCCAAGAACTAAAGAACTCATTAATTGCCGAATTGAGTAAAGAAATCACCCTTATCAATACGAAATGTAACCAAATCGAAGAATCGTATCAGAAGTTGACCGAGGAACATAACAATTTGAAGAAGGATTTTACCAATTTACAAAATAAAATACTAGATAATGAAATGAAGGTGGCGGACCTAGTGGCGCAGAACAATAGACAACAGCAAAGGGCGAGATTGTCTAATATTGAGATCGTAGGTCTCCCTGAGACTTCTAACGAGTCACCCGTCGCACTTGTGATGAAGATCGCCAACCACGCTGGTGTCCAGCTTCAATCGGCACAGATCAAATCAGCCCACCGAGTTCAGCCAATGCGGAAAGTTGTTGGTCGACCGAAATCATTAGTTGTATCACTCGAATCGCAGATGTTAAAAGACCAAATCATCTCTGGTATACGGAAGGCTAAAGGTATTAGTACGGGAGACTTAAACTTAGAGGGTCCTAATCGAAGATTCTTTGTCAATGAGCACCTCACCATCAAGAACAAACAATTGTTAAGTGCTGTTAAATCCCAAGCTAAAGATAAATCTTATAAATTTGTCTGGGTTAGAAATTGTATTATTTTTTTAAGGAAAAACGAAGAGTCTCCCGCGCTAATCATATCATCGGACAAGGACTTAAAAAAAATAACCTAGCCCTAAGCAGTTCTTTAATGGGTTCTACCTTTATTTGTCATAGATTTGTGTCTATAATTTTTGTTAAACACTTAAATTTTACGTTAAACTTGCACTTATACTTACACTCACATGTCACACACCTTATAACACCGTTTTTCACACTAAACTTCACACATTTACACACTACTACATTACTGGTATTTTGTAAACATTGCTACATAATTGAAAATCTCATGTATCATTCATTTGAAAACGAATATTTTCATTATAATTCTTATAATATATTGTTTATTAGTCCATTAAATATTGTATCCGACTGCAATAGTAATTTAACAATACTACAGTACATTTTCTACTATTCTATTATTTTATTATTAAATCTAAGCTTTCACTTATATACCTATATATATGTGTCTATATTGTTGTTATCACGAACGGCTGAACTATGGCTAAGCTAAGTTTATTTTATCAAAACGTGCGTGGCTTGCGCACAAAAACACTACAGTTAAGGCAGAGCATACTTACGTGTAATTACGATGTCATACTGATTACCGAAACATGGTTGATGGATGGTGTTTATGGAGGTGAATTGTGTGATGACCGATACGATGTTTTCAGATGCGATCGCAATGAGAGTACGTCATACAAAAAATACGGTGGCGGTGTTATGTTGTGTACCAAACGTGCACTGCACGCCCGGGAGCGACAGGACTGGTCGTGCGCTGGTGTCGAGTGCGTCTGGGTCACGGTAACAGCGGCCGCGCTGGGCGCACGCGACAAGCGCAGCCTACATATATGTGTAGTATATATACCACCCGATAACAATCAGGTATTGCGTATTACGAGATTGGCCGCTCACTTAACTAACATAGTCTCATCGCATCCCAACGATCACTTCATATTAGCGGGCGATTTTAACATTTCACATATTTCGTGGTCATCCTCGGGACCCAAGAGTAATAAAACCGTCAGCACGGACTTACAATTAGCAGCAGATAGCTTATTAGAAGCATGTAGTCTGTCAGGATTAAGTCAGTTTAATTTTCATACTAATATATGTAATAATACCCTAGATTTAGTATTCAGCGATACTCCAATTAACGTATCCAGATCTAGTGTCTCCTTAGTCCCCGAGGACGTTTATCATCCATGCTTAGAATTAATTGCTTCTGATTTAATGTTACCCTATTCTAAATTAAAACCAACAATGAAATATATCTTTTATAAAGCTGACTATTCAAAAATTAATAATTGTCTTTTTAGCATTGACTGGAACACACTGTTACAAGGAAACTCGATTGACGAAATTACACAAATATTTTACACTGTGCTATACAAAGTTATAGATGAACATGTTCCGAAAAAAATACATTATACTTCGGATCGTTTTCCCATATGGTATTCTAAACCATTAATACACGTAATAAAGGATAAGCTTGTCGCACATAGAAGATGGATACTACACGAAAACCCTAGGGATTACGATGAATTTTCTATATTACGCTCTAGACAAAAAAAACTTCAAAGTAAATGCTACTCTTCGTATCAGAAACACATACAGTCGTGTCTTAAAGATAACCCGAAATACCTATGGACTTACTTAAAAACCCTACGTAGGAGCGGCACTGGGTATCCTAATGTGCTAACGCTTGGTGACAGGTCTTTCAATAATGATACTGATGCTTGTGCAGGCTTTAATAGTTTCTTTGAAAGTGTATTTCAAAAGCCAGCTTCGACTTATAATCTTCCTTTGTTATCGGAATCATCTGACTTCCTTCACAGTATATTTTTTAATGAAGACACTATCTATAAACTTTTGAGTTCAGTTGACGTTAATAAAGGGCCAGGTAGTGATAATATCCCATCATTATTCATCAAAAATTGTGCCTCTTCTTTGAAAAAACCTTTAACAATAATTTTTAACCTATCAGTAAACACATTTGGATCTTTTCCAAATATTTGGAAAGAGGCTTTGGTCGTGCCGATACATAAAAGTGGATCACGTGGTTGCATCGAAAATTATCGTCCTATCTCGAAGTTAAATATCTTCAGTAAAATCTTTGAAAAGTTAATTTACCGGACATTAAGTCCCGTTATTTTTAAATCGATTCCGGATCAACAACATGGTTTTATGAAAAACCGATCAACTGTCACTAATCTATCCATATTCTCTAACTATGTATTTCGCTCTATGGATGGTGGGGCACAAGTCGATGTTATATATACTGACTTCGAAAAAGCGTTTGACCGGGTAGATCACGTAATCCTCCTTCATAAGTTACATGCTTTAGGGATACGAGGTGACTTACACAGATGGATAACCTCATATATATCTAACCGAAGACAAGCAGTAGTGTTGGGAAGTGCGCGAAGTGATTATGTAACAATAACTTCCGGAGTCCCTCAAGGATCGATACTGGGTCCCTTGTTGTATAACGCTTATCTCTATGATATCGGTACAAGTATAACTCATTCGAAGTACATTATGTTTGCAGACGATACAAAAATTTATCTAAAAATCAATGATATCAGTGATTGCTCGAAAATTCAGTGTGATCTAAATAACTTATTTGATTATTATTTAAGAAACAAAATTTCTGTGAACACTGCCAAATGTCTTCAAGTTACTTTCACTCGCAAATTAAAACCGATTAATTATAAATACCATATTAATAACATTCCAATCAAAAGCGGCCACTCCGTGCGTGATCTAGGCGTAACGTTGGATGCAAAATTGACGTTCGCCGAACATATTGATACGATTGTTTGTAAGGCCTATAAGCAACTTGGTTTCATCAGACGTGTCTGTCAATCATTTACAGATATAGCGTGCATCAAGGTACTATACTTCTGCTATGTAAGAAGTGTCTTAGAATATGCTTGTAGCGTCTGGTCTCCGCAATATAAGGTATACGTTAAAAGGCTAGAATCGGTTCAAAAAAATTTTGTAAATTTTTTAAGTTTTAAAGACCACAGAGATTTCGATTCCTATAGTGAAGCATGCAAACACTTCGGTGTTGATCTATTAGAACAAAGGCGTAATCAGTATGACATCGTTCTACTTCACGACTTACTATCTGGGAACATAGACTGCAGCGAACTCCTGGCCTGTATTAATTTACAAGTCCCATCCTACCGTACTAGACACACACCTCTGCTCCATGTACCTTTAGTAAATACTAAGTATGCTGAAAATTCGGTTATCTGTCGTTCAGCTCGCAACTACAATAACCATTACTCAAGCTTAGACATTTTTAATTTAAAATCTAGTCAACTTAAAAAAGAAATAAAAAAATTGCACCTCCAATAAATTAATAAATATCATTATGTAGCATATGACACGCACACACATACGCCTACACATACACAAACACACACTTACACACACATACACGCACACTCAAGTACACTCACATACTTATACATTTACATACTCACACACATGCACACACACTTTTAAGCACGGTTTCAAGAATAACAAACTGTTCATAAAAAATTACTAGTATTTTTTGTGTAATCCGTTTTTGGCCATAGCATTTAAGTAATAAAATTGTTTTGTATACAATAAGTAATTCTGTAAACGCTGTAGGATTACCTAAGAAATAAATAAATAAATAAATAAATAAATAAAAACGGCACATAGATTCAGATAAGGCAAATTGAATAGAGTAGACCGAACGAAACAACCCATTTTAATCCAGGGTCCTGCAAAAGAAGTTACACAAAACAATTTTTTTAGTACCTACAGCGTGAAAAAGAAAAAACTCACGAGATAAATCAACGGCCTATACCCTGAGGATTGGAGAAATCGCGAAATCGTCTCAAATGAAATTTCTCACTGCCTAACATATAATATACTCGCTTCGTGCTAGTGTTGCCATGTTTCGAATACTTTAAAGCAGGACGGGAGGTGAGAAATATGATAATTATGTTTATCGATTGGAACAATGAAATGTGGTGGCGGTTATCGGTTCGGTATATAGTGTAAATCTTTTTGTTAATCTATGTGTTAATCTTTATTAAGACTCTAGTTAATATTGGTCAACGTAAGGTACTATTAACGTGTCTAGAGACGACATTTACCTCAAAAAAATAATTTTTATTGAAGTTGAACGATTTTTGCCTTAAACTTAAACTGTGCGAAGCCCGACACGCACTTGATTAGTTTTAATTTATTATCAAATAAACTAGACCTGTAGGTCTTCAAAACTTTGCAGCTTTGTATTGATAATTTTTTATACCCTAAGATTTACTGTGACACCGATCAGTAACGACCCGCATAGACTCTTCTGCACCGGAAACCTGCATATTTGTGTAAGCACCCTTAGACTGATCGTTAGTTGACTGACTGTTAGTTTATCGTTGAGACGACTTGACTTATGTGATATATCCAGATATTCAGCATGTTAATCGAAAAATAAATCGGTATGTATCTACAGCTGAAAAAATCTGGATATCCCACGCAAATCCGTACGCCTGGCAACACTACTCCGGCCTCTCACTCTCAAATAAAAGCGAATTCTTTCACCCAAGTAATAGCGGCGAAATTACAATGTGGGCGTGATAAAGTTTTCGCGAGAAACTTTTGGCGCGTGAAATGTATTCGAGAAGGCAAATTGTGCTCCAAATGTAGTGTGTGTGGAGCAAACGACAGGGTAGGGTTTTGGAATACGGGAACGTTTGAAGTATTATCTATGGAGTATATTTCGTCCGTACATAGGTATTTTTAGCAGACGAAGTTGACGTTACTGATGAGTTGCTAAGTGTAATCGAGTGAAGCTAAAGTCTGGAGGAGGAAATAGTTTCTCGGTGCGACTTTGCCAGGTTTCATAGCCTGGAGAGAAGCGAAGTCAATGTTATGAAAAGTGTTACTGTTTCAGTATCTATGTAAGACTGGACGAGAGGCAACGACACCAAGCCACCCTGGGAACCTGGCGACGCACAGCATACATTCGAAAAATATTTAATAATATAATAATAATTTAATTATTTGCTCTCACAAACATTGCATTTGGTTACAACAAATTGTGCCTTAGAGTATTACATAGTACAGTCACCTGTAGAGAAAAGTAACCCATTTGTTACTGTGTGGGTATAAACAGGATGGGTTACTTTTCTGTGCAGGTGACTGTACATACATTTGATTTGGATGTGACAGTTACATATATTAATAAAGATGTTGATTTAAACCTTTCCACGAATATTGAAAGTCAAGAGTAACATAACTTAAACCACCCGAGGGGTAAAACAACCCTTTAACTTGACTCCGTCACGCTGAGGCACGCGTCACTTGTCATGTATTTATATGTTAATAACGAAGCTTGAGGGTCACGAAGTCAGAGGATAAATAGAAGAGAGTGAAAATAAAGAGTGAGAGCGGATTTATTTATCTATTATTTATTTTCCTTTTCTTCTCCTCCTTGACAAAGCACCCTTCCGAAAAGCTGGTAGATAAAAAAATGATGACGTGCATAAGTGTATCAGTGATACCTATATGAATAAAATATTTTGACTTTGACTTTGACTTTATTAATATGACACCCAACACAGATAATAAACACTATTGCAATCTTATGAATACTTATGCTAAAGTGTCTAATTACATTTAGTGTACCTACCCATAATTAGAGGGTGCCACATCGTGCACAATTTTGCAGCTAGACAACAAAATAGTGACTAGTAACTAAATAAAAATTTAAGAACACAAATTAAAAATGTAATACCTAACTAACCATTTTCTTATAATAAAACAGAATTATTAGACCAAAAATTACAATCAATGCTTAATATTATTGCTTAATAAAGTAATCACATCTTTTTTGTATTTGTTCAGTGGATTTGTAATATCCAAATCACTGGCTTTTGAAAGGTTGTTGTAATGCTTGGAGTGCCTGGGTAAAACAGAATGTTGATCAATTGATTTGATTTTCGATTTGATTTGCGGATTAATACATAGAGCATGGGCAAAACAGAAGATTGACCAAGATTTGATTTGCGGATTAATACATAGAGCATGGGCAAAACAGAAGGTTGACCAAGATTTGATTTGCGGATTAATACATTTCTTCTAATATTAAGAAATGCGTCATGTATGTTAATTTTATTATTGAGGACCTAGTAACCTAACTGGTAGTGGCCCTGATCGCGAATCGAGGGGTTCCGGATTTTATTCTAGCCCGAGATAAATGCTAGCACGGAGAAATAATAATAGTAATAATGGTAAGCTAATGAACTATTAAAATCAGTATTACTAATATAATCCTTCTGAGGGGCCCTACCACCAGCGGGCCGGATTTAGTCTCCTTTAACGACATCCATCCGGCGAGTGTAGGGTTAGTTTAAGCCGCCCCAATACGGCTAAAAATATATTATAAATATAAAAAAAAATAACTTCTACAAAATATTGTATATGCGCCTTTTTCTGCTTTACTAAAATTATAACTGATTTTGTAATAATTCTGTATATGTATACAGAAATGAGAAAATGAATTCATATTGCAAATGAAGAGGAGTAGTATTATTGTTTACTATAGTTATATTTATATGTCGCAGATAGGTGGTTCAGAAAATAATAAACTGTGGGCGTTTTCATCATTTTACTTAGAAACCCATTGAAACACATGTTTTACACTTGCTACTAATTTAGTACGCGATTACTACTGATACACATGGCTCTGAACAGATTACTATGTCACTCGAATAACATAACCAATCGCTAATGGAACGCGGTGAAGTCGGATTTACATCGCGGTGCGGCATTCAGGGTAACCAACCATAATTCACACGTCGCATTGCACACTACAGCCATCCCGGCTCCACAACTTGCCCGCGCCTCCCGCGCTTACTAAAACCCGTGTGATAAATCCGCCAATCGCTGGCACTATGACCTATCTCATCAGAAGCGAACCATCACAGCCGCATGGGTGCTACTCTTCGCAAAGGGTATGACTGTGCATATAAAACAGTCCACGTGCACTTCTCGCTGGCTCCGGCATAACGCGCTACTGACTGGTCAACACACGCAATACCTGCTCGATCGCAGTCCATCAGTACACACAGTACCCAGTTGTGCTCTGCATAAAGTAAACGTTGTGCAATGCTAATGCAAATTAAACTCGGCCATAATAACGACGTTCTACTGTAGCGTCCGCTCAGCTCGGAGGCTGTCTAAAGAGTGCCCGCTGCCGGTTGGCAAGTCAATAGCTGTCCTCTGTGACCCCCGCCACCGCGTGTACTCAAATGACAGTAGACAATTTGCACGGTGCTGCCATCTTCAACTTCCGAATACACCCAAGCTAGTTCCAGCTTGACGTTCCATTTTATGATTTGAAATTACTGATTTCCGACACGGCCATCATGACAGGCCCCACGTCCTCGTGGGTGCTTTGTGATACCATACTCGCGATGGTGTATAAACCATCGAACAAGCTTGTGAGCTCTTGAATCGGAACGCTGTATACATCATAGAGTAAATTCACTATCATGGTTAATCTGTAACAAGAAACAAACAAAAGTATCTCTTTAGCTCGGCCTTTCCTGATCTATTGGAAAGCTACTTGATCATTGAGGCATTAAATTTCTATAGCCATATCTAAATTGTTGAGGGTCAGCGTTGACCCTGGCCCCTGATCAGAGTAGAACGTAATGGTCTTTTAGCATCTATTGGTCGACGCATTCACTGAACCTGCGCTCGTAAAAAAAAAAAGAATCGTCAGCATCGAATCACACTAGGGCTGTACAGTTATCGTCTTAAGCCAACTAGGTGGTAGCTAGTGGTAGCTAAGCCCATGCATCGAGGTTATTGCGTAAATATTTCGAGTACTTCACAAGTACTAAAATAGCTCATAATAAATGAGTTAATTCGTAAAATTGAAATATTCTACCAAAAATGTCTGACTCAATAATTTGTGATGTCAATATAATGTGTGATTTTCAAACAATTCGTTCCACGCATCATTAAAAAACCAACCGAAAACAATGTCACTCTGTCAAGTTATTTTCACCTTGTATGACTAAATTGACTAAGGTATTTGAATTTCACCAAAAATTATTTCAACATTGAACGAATATTCAACCAAAATTTACACTTAACGTAGTTACTTCATAGTCGTGGTCAAAGAACGACTAAGTAAGCCGATAATTTCAAAAATAAAAAATAAAAAAATTTATGGTGTAATTCCCCCAGAAAACGTCTCTGGTTTCTTCCAAAGTCAGACTTCTATCAGAGTTGACTGCGTACCGCGTTCCCCAGGACAATAAATAATTTCCGCAACAAAAAAAAAATAGCTCTTCGCATTACCATCGAATGCTTACATTAGATAAAATTCAACAAACAATTAATTTCAATAAGATTCATTCAAATAGTTACTCTATGAATTCTAGAACTCAATACCGATTGATTGCTATTACTGTGACCTCTCACTATAATATGGTAAACCAACAAATCAATTGTCGAAGAAAGTGAAAGGCATCTCCAGGATACAACCAACAAATTATTATTTTCCAATTTGGTTTGTACACTGAAATTGACTACATAATAAAATAAAAATAAAAACTAGACATTACGCGACCAATATACGTGTACATTCACCACCCTTACGAGTGTTTACTCGAAATTATATTTTTTTTTTTAAGAATAATTACGTAGTTAGCCCGTTTAAGCGTAACACTGCGGCAAAAGAGTACCTACCTGCTGAAGTAAAACGTTATTACTGTGAAATGCAGATCACCTGTTTCAAACAGTCTTTCTGAACTAGCTGAGAAGGTAGTGACAGCTATTATGACGTTCCCCATGATAATATGTGATACGACCACAATAATATTCCCTTGCCAAAGAACCAGCTTACTGCAGCATAGCTGTTAATGAATTTTGTAAGTCACCTTAATTGAGTTACTTTGCGATGGGTACATTTTATATCACGTCAATCAGTTGACTAAGCTATCAATGACCCCGTGTGATGGTAAAATGTTTAATCTGTCAGCAATTACAGGTTTCAGTAGCAGTGAAGATTGAGAAAAGGGTTTCTTTATTTAATTCCTTATCTATCATAAAGTGCATACTATAATTTGATATCGTCACTAAGAAAAGATGTGTTAATTTTAGTAATATTTAAGCACTTTAACTTTTACCTAATATAATTATCACACACAAAGATCATGGTGCATCTGACGGAACTGGCAACTAGCCATGGTACGTTTCTACTTTGACGAGGTTAGGTATCTTAAGCAATATTTTAAAATAAAAAAAAACTGCACCTATTAAATTTTCTCACTATGTCATCCTGTCTGTCTTAAGGATAATTCAAAAACAGCACAACTCTTCAGTAAAGTAATAATTATCTTTAGATGTTTCTTGTAAGTAACAAAACGTCTATTCTTCACTCATTTGGTGCCAGTTACTCAATGTTGGGTGAGCAAAGACCAGTGATCTACTGATCCTTTGTTACCAGAAATCGTCAAGTATTCAACCCAGGTAACTATCAAATATCAATTGTGAAATCGCATAATTATCACAAACTCGACAAGGAATAATTATTGTTTAATTAAGCCACAAAGAAAAGAAACAATACAGATCACCTGTTATATTGTCATGTCATCGTTTGCAAGCCATAGTGCAAGAAGCCGGATACGCACCCAACAGTATCACTATCAACAAACGCTACCTGCATTGATGCCCGGTATCATTACGCCACAATCGCAATGATCGCCTTTTGGTTATTTCCAAGCTTACATGTCCATACAACAGTCACTGTCACTTAGTTTATCTGAAACACACAAAAAAAAACAACGACAAGACACACGAAATTTCTAAATGTTATTTTTCTAAACTGAGGGTAGACGATAAATTAAATAATAACAAGATGTTAGAAAATAGAAAATTCTCTATCTCATTTACAGAACGCTTCTGGTTTCACAAAACAATATACTTGCACTGATTTTGAATAACTCTGTTGGCGCAAATTAATAATAACTACGATGAAAGATACTGTGCAAAGACTTTATAACACTTCATTGAATCAAGCACAAATAAAGCGAAACGATTTATTGTTTACGCAAACCTCCACTTTAAACAGCTCTTTCCGATCAGTCCTATTTTCAGGAAAACCTAGATGCTACAAGAAGCACAATATTTTTAATAAAAATCAAATTCACGAGACCTTAACTTTGAACATTCTGTCAAGTGTTTTTACAGTTCAAGATGACGGCACCATTTACACTGGAAGTCAAGATATTACACAAAAATACTATCGGATGTTCCGATTCTGCTTAGTGATACCTTTTATTATTTTGTCGCTTGCAGTCGTCGAATAGAAATTAAAATAAAATGTAATTCAGTAAGGGTAATTAAATTAAACAAATGAGAACAAAAATGCCATCCATGTGGGGGATTGCACTATCGCAATAGCTTCTTACCTCTTTCACCTAAGGTAACTTTTTTTTTAAGTGTGCGCCGTTTAGAAAATAACTTTTCTTTTAATATACCCGGCTACTCGGAAACTCGCCACCATACTCAGCAAAAGAAACGTATGATCCTGGTGCTATGTAACGCGCCACAAAGTCGCCACGGATACGACAACCAGGCGTTGCCTGGACACTGAGACCAGGGTTGGCCAGGAGTTCAGGCAGATAATCCTTATTTGGCATGTTCGCCGTCCACTGTTTGTAATATCATATCAAGATAGCCATCTGAAAAACCTGAAATTCGGATTCATTATCCCACGATCTGATGTCGCAGATAGGTGGTTCAGAAAATAATAAACTGTGGGCGTTTTCATCATTTTACTTAGAAACCCATTGAAACACATGTTTTACACTTGCTACTAATTTAGTACGCGATTACTACTGATACACATGGCTCTGAACAGATTACTATGTCACTCGAATAACATAACCAATCGCTAATGGAACGCGGTGAAGTCGGATTTACATCGCGGTGCGGCATTCAGGGTAACCAACCATAATTCACACGTCGCATTGCACACTACAGCCATCCCGGCTCCACAACTTGCCCGCGCCTCCCGCGCTTACTAAAACCCGTGTGATAAATCCGCCAATCGCTGGCACTATGACCTATCTCATCAGAAGCGAACCATCACAGCCGCATGGGTGCTACTCTTCGCAAAGGGTATGACTGTGCATATAAAACAGTCCACGTGCACTTCTCGCTGGCTCCGGCATAACGCGCTACTGACTGGTCAACACACGCAATACCTGCTCGATCGCAGTCCATCAGTACACACAGTACCCAGTTGTGCTCTGCATAAAGTAAACGTTGTGCAATGCTAATGCAAATTAAACTCGGCCATAATAACGACGTTCTACTGTAGCGTCCGCTCAGCTCGGAGGCTGTCTAAAGAGTGCCCGCTGCCGGTTGGCAAGTCAATAGCTGTCCTCTGTGACCCCCGCCACCGCGTGTACTCAAATGACAGTAGACAATTTGCACGGTGCTGCCATCTTCAACTTCCGAATACACCCAAGCTAGTTCCAGCTTGACGTTCCATTTTATGATTTGAAATTACTGATTTCCGACATATATATGAATATTACGTACATTGCATTGCGAAGAAAAGCCAGTAAAATCAGCGAATGAGTAAGCATCCGCGGTAGAAGAGTGACTCAAAGGAATTCGCCGCAAGCACTTATCGGAACTGCTAACCGAAAAATTGTGAATTTTCTCCTACGTTTGTGTCGAAAGCAAATTGCTGCCTACAGATTTCGTACTATATAAAATATTAAATTCAATGATAATTACCCGTGCACCCACCGGTGGGTGAAGCCAGTGGGTGCACGGGTGGCCCGATATTACAGATTGTAAACAAAGTTACAATAATTTTATTTAAAACTCACATTAATGATGAATGAAATGAAGAAGTAAAAAGTAAAATAATTGATGATCAAATTGCTGAAAATGAAAAGAATGTTTAAAGTAGAGGATAATATTTATTTATACCTATGAAGCAACATTGTATTAAATTATTACTGCCTTTGCTATGATATCTTATCATAAAGATTAGGATAAGATAGGTAAAACTGTTGGATAATAATAATCTCCTTTATCATGTCATGATGGTGACAAGGATTTTAAATGAAAAATATAGAATGTATAAAAGCTAAAAGAAAGTTTACAATAAAATTTCTAATGGCTTCAACCCAATAATGGCCCAATTCTGGGCACGGGTCTCTCCTCTTGAGGAGGCCTAGAGCATACTCCACCACGCTGCTCCAGTGCGGATTGGTGGAGGGGTTAGTGGCCAACCCGAGTGTCGAAAGTTTTCAAACCGCCTGAAGATCACCCATCCAACTACCGATCGCGCCCGCTGTTGCTTAACCGCCTCTTATTTGTACTTAAGTACGTATAATAATGCTATGAGATGATAGATATCCTTCAACATTTTTATCATATTATAGTTATGAAATTAGCTGTAACAGGGGAAAATTTAATAGAACAAAACTATTGATGCAAAAAAATATTTAACACAGCTTCGAATTTTGTACTAATTGTGATTCTCGTTTTCAAAACATTTAGTCACTCTTGTTTTATCGAATGATTAGATAAATTAATAATCAATGAATTTGCCTTTCAAATTCACTCGTGTTTTCCATTACAAAAGCAAAGACGCCTTTGTTTGACCTTTTTGAGTACTTGTGCATATTATTACTATGGCCAATTTTAATTTTCAAGGCGAGTCAGATTTAAGTGAGAAACAAATAAATTTTATCTGTGAGGTTCTTGAAAAACATGGTTTTGTAGGAAGTAAAGTTACAATAGGAAATCTTGGAAAGGCTGGAGATAATTATGGTTCGAACGTGAAAAGAATTACTGCTGAGCGGGAAGATGGAAAATCTTTGAAAATGGTAGTCAAAGTTGCACCAGCACCTTCTGATATTTCTAGAAAAATGGTGAACATTGAAGTTGTTTTTAAAAACGAATCTGCAATGTACGATAAGATATTGCCAAAGTTTCGTCAGTTGGAATTAGAAGCAGATATACCAGTAGAAGATAGATTAAACATTCCCATTTGCTATGGTATTTTAAGTGAAGAACTAAACGAAATCATACTTTTAGAAGACTTACAAGAGAGTGATTTCGTCATGAAGAATAGACATAAGTCTATGACAGATAAGGAAATCAGAGTTACTGTTAACTCATTGGCTAAGTTACATTCATTTTCCTTTGTATTAAAAAGTAATGATTTAGCTACGTATGAAGAATTTACTTCACAATTGACCGATTATTTTACTACATCAACAATGGAAGAAAATATCAAAACTAACTTTATAGTACTAGAGGATAAAATGAATTCTTTATTTGATATTGATAAATACAAAGATAAAATTAGAGGCTGTATGACCAATGTTGCAATTGAAGCACATAAATTAAGAAGATGTGACGTGGGATCTAAACAAAGTGTAATAGTTCACGGTGACTCATGGACTAATAACATTCTGTGGAAACTGGTAAGTAGTATAATTATTGTGATATTATGGCTGGTTTTATAACTTTTATTTCTTCGTAGAATAATTAAATACAGCACCTTTCTATTTCAGAATAATAATGGTAGTCCAGAAGAATGCATGCTAATAGATTATCAGCTATCCACTGAAAGGAGCCCTGTTTACGACCTTCTTTACTTAATTTTTGGTTGTACTGATTTTGAAACTCGGTCAAAATACTACGAAAGTTGGATAGACGAGTACCACGAAAAATTAGAGAAATATTTATCACACTACGGTGTTAAAGTGAACTACGTTTATTCTAAGGAAAGAATGCTGGCGGACTTAAAAAGATATTCCAAGTTCTTCTTGGGTTGGTCGATATTGATTTCAAATGCACAATGTTTGAGCACTGAAGATGCTGCGAAGTTTAAGGACGCATTTAACAGTACAGAAAATGCTGATGAAATTATGGAGACAATCAAAACTGAGAGCGTTGACAGCACAACGCAAACCTTATTGAAAACAAAAATTCAAGGCATAATTGACAGTTATTACGATTTAGGATACTGTTCTTAAATTGATTTTATTATTCTACTAAAAGTTAAATAGTCGTTTTAAAATGCATGTAATTGTTATTTATTATAACGCGTTTATTAGCTTCATACATATTTGGATATGTAACGGAAACTTTGAACATGATTTTGACCTCCGCATACTTATCAAAGACCGATAAAAATTCAATATTAAAAAAATAGAAAGAAAAAAGTTGTAAAAAAGCGTGGGTTGCTTTTTAAGATATTATTGTAAAAATGATATAATCCTTCTCGTATCTGTCAATAAAATATTTATAGCTATTGACACCATGCGCCCCACGCTTTTTTTTACAATAAAATACATTTTTTTCTTATTTACACTTTTCCTAATTTATATTTATTTAAAAAATTACACTATTCTTAATTCAATTTACTATTATTTGTTTTGTCCTAGAGCTCTGCTTGCTGCTTTGTCCGCGTGTTCCGGGATAATATCCAGATCAAGGTCTACCTGAGTGATAAATTTCATCCTGAAAATCTGTTCAGTAGTTTTTGCAGAAAAAGTAACAAACATACATTATCATACATTTTTTGATTTATCTAATTTATAAAATTCTCGTGTCACGCTTTTTTGAACTTGAACTTCTCCGACACGGCTTGACCGATTTTCGTGAATCTTTGCGTGCATATTGGCTAGGGTGGAGAATCGGACATCTATTTTTCATCCCCCTACCCCTAAAAATTTTTTTGGCAGAACAACGTTTGCCCGGTCAGCTAGTAATAATATATTAGTAGGATTTAGTAGGATTGATGGTTCACTAGAATTAGATATATAAATTACTTTCTAGAACTTTACCCACGCTTCACTAATTTGACACCAATAATATTTTTGAAAGCCATTTTCAACGATACCCCACACTATAGGGTACGCGACAAATAAAAAATTCATCCTCACGTTACCTGTCGGGGAGCAAATGTTTTTCAATATTTTTTCATGCTTTGTGTTTTTATACATGAAACATAAAATGACCACGTCTTTATATTTCAGAATGATAATGGTACTCCGAATAATTCATGCTAATATATTATATCAAATGACTGACTGTAGAGAGAAGTCCTATGAGCGACTAGCTTTATTTTAATTTTGAATAGCACCGATTTTGAAACTCGGTCAAAGCATTGCAATAATTGGATGGACAAGTATCACAAAAAGTTTGATAATTTATATTTATCACTCTACAGTCTCAAGATTAACTAAAAAGTTGTTTAAAGTTTTTTTTAGGTTGGTTGGTAGCCATTTCAAATGTGCTATGTATGTGATTTTAAACTTAACTCATCGTGGACTGAACGATATATATTCTATATCGTGAGTACCCGTATCATAGTAAAAATGTGCTATGTACGGACACAGAGAAAGCCGCCAAGTTGATTGAAGCAATGAAAAAATCAGAATATGCTGATGAAATTATGGAGACCATGAAAACTGAAAGTGTTGACAGCAAAACGCAAACCTTATTGAAAACAAAATTTTAAGGCATAACAGACAATTATTACGATTTAGGATATCGTTCTTAAATTTAATAATCTTTTAAGGTTTTAATGTACCTAAGTTTTAATATATGTTACTTTATTTTTATTAGCACACAGGTTGTGCAACTGAGAAAGAAAAATCGGAAGAGAAGTTCCCTAATAAATATTAAAACGTGATAATATTATCAGGAGTATGAAATTTGTCACAGTTTAAGTTTACATGGGGAAGGAGTGCAGAAAGCTAATATTGTTTTGTTATATAATATACATTAGAAACATATAATAATTAATAATAATATGCAATTGACACGTATAAGATACACATAAATATATATATGTTAAGTAGCCTCTAGAAACTCACGGTCGAATTTTGACCACAGGGTCTATAATTTATATAATTACAATATGGACAGTTTCTCATGATCTCAAAATACAAATACAAACGATTATTCCAGTATCCCTTTAAAAAGGTACTTTAGTTATTGCGTTCTCTAATATTATTAATAAATATTCAGATTATTTGATGAAAGTTAATATGTTTATTTTTTACTTATCGCAACTTATCGAAAATGGTGCACGCTAGACATAGATTACCCCCAATAGATACCGCATACAAGGCAACTGACGAGCGTTAACACATACGTGCATTTGCAAGTCAACGACAATAGTGTCGACCAATACTGACCCGTCAAGTCCAAGTATGAATTAGAAATAGCCAATCACAGAGCATTGTTTTGTTCCCCGCAAGCCGCGCCTTCCGCCAAATTTTGTGAGTTCAAACTCTAAGAAAATGTCACTTATGCGGTATTTATGGGGGGTAATCTATAGACTATACAGGTATCGCCAGTTATAGGTTATAGCCAGGTATAGGTTATAGCCGGCAAAAAAGTAACCCACAACAAAACCTAGCCATTTCATTTCAATAAACAGTCGTGACCGGTGGTTTTTATAATGTCATTGTGGCTTTATTTGCTTCGAGTTCAACAAACATGGGACGGCACAAAAAATTGCGCCGAGTTTGATAATTTCACACGAGACCTCCGCCCGACCTGTGGGAACCAGGATTTGTGGGAATATTTTAGACGCCATACTGATAATTGAGTTGACATTTACTTTATTACCTATTTTTAGGCTATAATGTCATTGTTATTATCAGATTATTTTTATACATACAATAATTCACCGACAACAATAATATTTTGATAATAATAATCAGCTAAATGTAATAAATGAAAGTAGATATTTTTTTTTCGTCTGTTGCTGCCGTACTGTTTCTTTGACACTTCGTGAGTAGGAACATCTTATCTTCTATCTATACTAATATATAAAGAGGAAAGATTTGATTTTTTGTTCGCATTGAATAGGCTCCGAAACTACTGAACCGATTTCAAAAATTCTTTCACTGTTGGGAAGCTACACTATCCCCGAGTAACATAGGCTATATTATATTTTCAAAAAAGTAACAAAAGGTGTAATAAAATAAGAAAACCGAAGCAAAGCGAGGGTGGTTACTCGTTATTGATAAATTGATACACAAATAAAAAACCTGGAATAATTTCTAAATACTTACCTTATGTTACAAATATCAAGAAGAACTAGACCTTTAGTAAACCGTATTCATACCACTAGTTAATTGTTTATGGAAGCCGAAATATTCCCACAGAATTCCCCGTTCCCACAGATATTCCCGAGACCGTGTGAAACAGTGAAATTATTAAAATGTTACCGTAATTTTTTATTCTCACATTCCGATAAGGGTTGCGGTACAAAATAATATACTTAAATGTTTGCTGCATCACGGATGTTTGTTGGATATAAATTTTATTAAATAGGTACAGGAGTTTTTATGTATTGTATATGTAGTATCGAATTTCGAAGACCTGTCTGACGTACTGGTTGGCATGCACCGCAATGCCAAGGGTGATGGTCATAGATAAGATTCCCAGCGAGGCAAAAACTTGAATACTGAGTTTAAATTTCTGTTCTCAGCCTGGGTGCTCTTTGTGTATTTAGTGGTACCTTGGTATTGTATCTATGACTCAGGGAATCCTAGTATGGGGCAATAAGGGTGCAGAGTTATTTAAAAAAATATAGAGGTCATAGTAATGTGACTAATATTATTTTGTACTACGATGAAACCGAGATTTAAATCTAAAAAAACAAAGTTATGTAGCGGTAGCGTAATTTAGATTGTTACATTATTACTGCTTTTTTCGCTTATTAGGGCCTCAGTAATAAAAAAGTAGGTATTTGTTCCACTTTACTTTTTAGAAATATACACATAGTGTATTATACATGTTTCATTAGTTCCTAGTAATTCTAGTTTGCATTTTAGTTTGGCCACGCGGAAACTCACATTTTCAAATGGATTAAAGCTCGTGGAATGAATAGCGAGTGTTAAGTCAGGTAGAGGGGACGCAGGTAGAAAGCCGCACGTGCCACTTTTCAACACGCCAAAATGTCATAACAAAATCTAATAATCCAGATGAAAGGGGTTTGAACATTTTTGTATGGAACCTGGCATACCTACAAGTCTCAAATATCTTGGAAAGTATATCACTTGCGACATTTCATCACTAAATACCTACCTATTTTTTGATTGTAATCTCTTACTCGTCGATTGACACATGTTTCATCACTGGCCGCCGAAACGAAGTTTTTTCAAAATAGCGGTACTTGTAGTTATGCCAACTAGGTTCAATGCCCTTTATACTGAGTTAATTTTTTATTCACGTACAATAAATAATTAGATATCTGATCTAGATAATAATTCGCAATGTCGTTAAATAATTAGTTGCGTCGGTTTTACCAAAGATATCAACAAGGATATCTATAAGTTATCAACAAGATTTTTATTTTTATTAACATTAAGAATTTGATAAAATCAATTAATTATCGATTTAAATTATTAAATATTATTCGAAAAAAATATTACATAAGTTTATAAAACTGTATTTTAGTTTTATAAACTTACATTTTCTTTTCGAAATTAGTCTTTTCAAAACATCAATTTCTCGTTTCTTACATTTTAAACATTACCTATACTCTAGATCCAATTGCATTAATTTACAAGTTTTGTTCATTTAATTGAAAAATGTTAGAAAAAAACTAAATACACCATTATTAACCTGTTATCAGTCACTCCAATTTTTTATATTACTCCCCTATTATTATTTGCAAACTTGTGTAATCAACAAAAAAAAAGTTAAACCTTCGACCTAGTATAACCCTATCACACCAGCATCCCAACATTACTCGCATTATGCGTAAATTCGTCAGGGAATTTACGGAGGCGCGTGGGAATTTTTATTAACGGCGCCTTTCACCTCGGCAGTGGAGGGTTGACGTGTTTATTAAGTGTACGAATGAACCCAGAACGAGGTCCTTATTGTGTAATAGGTACGTACCGTATAATGCAATGACATTATATGGGTAGGGGACATCCGTGTGTGCACTTACGAATACCTTTGTGAATGTCCAGGTGAATAATCGTAGACGACCCTGTGGACTAGTTGGAAGTGAAGTGAACACATGAATACGCATTTTTATTTATTTTATAAGGGTTTCCAACAAGATAGCATCATAGTTACATTAAACAATTTTTTATTTAATGTTGCCTAATTTAACTAGTCGACGAACAAGCTGACGAGCCGCCTGTTATTAAGTGGCCACTGTCGCCCATGGACATAAGTGATACCAAAGGCGTCACCAACGCGTTGCTAACCAAGAAAAAAGAGAGAGAAAGAAAGAAAAAACTGGGTCCCAAGCCCCTAGCCGGAACACGAAATATCTTTTGGCGGCTGACAATATCAAGAGAGCGGGAATAAACGGAGATTCACGGATAAGATAACATGAACTTTAAATTTTAATGACTTAGTAATAATATGATCCTTATGTGAAGTCTTATCACCAAGAGGGCCGGCTTTTGTTTCCCTTTACAACACCCTTGTGTGCCAGTATGGGATTGGGGGTCAGTATTCCAAGCTACGGCTAAAAGTTAACAAGGTAAGTTCATGAAATCCATAACCTAAATCTTTAGTATAGGTACTGCGTCATGTATCGGATTCAGTTGAATTGAAATTAGTTCAGTAGGGTTGTGTATAACATGTATTTTTAAAAAAACTATGTATTTAACAAACGTAGCGAGTGGTTGTAATAATAAAATATTTTATTTTGATTTATTTATCTGTATTTTTTTAGATCTTTGTTGTCCATTCTAAACATTGAACCTAGCTGTTCGGGGAGTATCAGTTTTTTCTTCATACGGACTATTGCTGTTGTCCTTGCGGCCTTATCTTACGCGGACAGTTGGGTAGCGTAAGTGATGTAAATGTTAATCTATTTTATCGGTTTTCAAATAATTTAAGTACTTGTATTTAGTCTTCCATTAGGGCCTGGTACTTGCTCTACCATACTGTTTCAATGATCACTTAGATATTGTAATTCACAAGCAACATCACAGAAGATTTTCAGATTTGATTTGAAAGATATCAGAAGCTGTATCTCTAAAAAAAGTATAACCATTACTTGTCTTTATTACTTGTATACTATACAAATTAAAATACATACTTAATACGAATATTATTTAATACGATAAAGAAGACACCCTTAACTAGATACTTCCTCTAGTTAAATATGATGGTGTGAATGTGGCATTATTGTAGAACATTTCTTGTGGGAATATTTGGTGGGAATTTTCGACATAGCTTCGACGCTGGCACGTGCCGTCGGGTAATAGTTTTGTAAAAGGGTGTTAGTTTAGGGCGATTAAAGTTTAATAAGTCTATAAATTGGCCCGTTCCCTCTAGTTAGAGGTTTACGTGCTTATGTTTTTATTAAACCGTAATTCCCTGTTATCTGGGGTCAAAAGGACCCCATTCTCACGGGATAGTCGTATCATAAACAACCCATGGGAAGTAACGCGGTAAAAGGAGGTGTGACGTGAGAAAAAAATACAGAATGCTTTTTTTTTTGTTATTAGCAAGTCGTTTTTGTACCACTTTTGAACCATTTGAACGAACGAATGAATATTAATTATTATAGTACAAGTAATTGAAGAAGTAACTAGTATTCTTATTTCAGGGTGATTGTGCTTTTTAGATTCATATTTAACTTTTCATTTCGAATGATGAGGATTTAGAGTAATTTTTATCCCAGAGACTGGATTAGTCCCCGAGGTATAACTACATTTTAAACATTTACAAAATCTCAAAATGGTAAAATGGGATTTTAAGAGTTAACTAATTATAATTATTATTAATGTCTGATAAAAATGAGAAGCAATTATTTCGCGGGATCTTCTGTTAAATCTGATGTTCTTTTACCGCTAACATGTACTAGTATGTAGGTATATAAAGGTATACTATTATTTTTCCTTTCAATGCACTCTCTACCCTATATACATAATCTATACCCTATACATTGGGACATGGAAGAGAGAGAATGTCAATCATATTTTTGTATTAAATTATATGTACATACCTATCTACTCGAAAATAATATTAATTTTACATATCTTAAAACGTGCTATATACACAATAAGCTCAGGTAAGGTTTATGAAGCAAGGCGAGGGGGAGTTATTATAATAAATATAGTTTACTTATAATTCAGCGACTCAATTGCAATGGTTCCCACGGGGAGTGCGGTTCCCATGTGATCGGGTATGTCGTGTGAATCACGCGACCTTGACATTGACGATAACAGATAGGGGGAGATGAGTCGAAGACGGACTTAATTTTTATACATTTTTTAACCGACTTAAAAAAAGGAAGAGGTATTCGACTGTATTTTTTTATGTTTGTTACCTCAGAACTTTCGACTGGGGGAACCGATTTTAATAATTCTTTTGGAACGAAGTTCCTTATCGCGCGTTGCGAAAGGGGGCTAGACGGAAAATTTCAAGAGGAAAAAGTTGTAACGACACTTTTTGCCGTAGTTTATTAATTAAAGCGAGTTACTAGGCGACCAGAAGGGTTCGAGGGTGCGATATCGATGATACTGTGCAATCATAGTGTTTGGCTGTCTTATTTACTCTTCGGTATTTAGCATAGGCACAACAGGGATATCTATATATATTACGATCATGTATATTAAGTTATTATTGCTATTTCTCTTGTCATGCCAATTAATATGCGGAAGAGCGACAGGGATAGAATAAATCTATCTGTATATATAATGTCGCTCTGACAAGACACTTGTCAGAGTGGCAGTGATGGATTTGTTCTATCACTGTCGCTTTTCCGCATGTTGATTGGCATGACGGGAGAAATGGCAATAATAGCTTAATGTGCATGATCGTGATATGGACGTCCCTGTTGTGCCTATGCTAAATACCGAGGAGTGAATAGGACAGCCACATGCTATGATTGTGCAGTGTCACTGATGTCACCATCGAAGACTTTTGGTCGCTTACATAGTATTAATCGAAAGGAACTTCGTTCCATCCGGGTGTCCCTTGACAGGTGTCAAGTCTCATTATTTTTTATCGAAATCTGCTGCATGTCATGTAGTCCCACTTAAAATTGAGCGAGATCTGGCGAGTACTTTCTGAGTTATCCCTAATTTTGAAGTTGGTTATTTTTTATCAAGAATTAAAAAAAATGGGTCAGTTATACTTGTATCGTCTAGCCGTCAAGTGTGGTAAATCTACGGTGACGTATATTACTTAGACGGAATATAATTATGTAAAAATAAAAGAATTAAAATATTATACGGTACATAATAGGCATCCATTACAAAATAAGAAAAACATACAAAAATTGAGGTAAATGCAGGATTCGAACCTAGGCCCCTGGCCGGGAAACTGATGTACAAACCACTCGGTTATTGCTTAGGTACTTACTTACATACTTATGTATATCATTAATTTTATTTAAACTATTTTACTTAATTCTAATGATGGGCGGCCTTATGGCTTACAACTTTGAAAAATTGGGTCCCACTAGTCCGGACATACAATCAGGTTTCGAACTCGGGTCGTCAATGATATCAAACAACGTCAAACTACTAAGTTATCAAACACTAGTTCTTTTCTTTAAATTAAAAAATTATTCAATTCAGATCTACAAGAGTAAGAAAACTAATATCTATCTCGAAATTGCATTCCGTTAAGACCTCTGAAGTTTCCAATTATGAATTAATCTGTGTTTGCTTCAGAGATTAATGTTTGAGAAGCGTCGAGGCAGCGTTCGGAAGCGTTCGATGCTGCGCAAACATCACTAGAGCCGTGTGAAAACATCTTTGTGCAGAGGATTTAAATTTGTGTTTAAACGAACTTCACGTATGATATTATTATGATCTAGTTTAAAAATGAACGAAACATACATTGTAACAATTATTTAATGCTTTTATGCTTTATTGCATGTATTTAGGCTTTAAGTTTGAAATTATAGGATCTTTACAATGGCTTCAACCCTTTTGAGGGGGCCCAGAGTAGGTATATATGACCCACGCTGCTCTAGTGCGGATTGGTGGAGGCTCTCTTTACAATGACTTACAATTAGTTGAAAAGGGATAACATAAATAACAGCGGGCGCGGTCAGTAGTTGAATGAGTGACCGTTAGTGGCAAAGATTTCTCTTTCTCTTTCTCGAGGCTTCAGTGCCTCGGAGAGCGAGTTATCGGTCCCAGATGTCATCATAAGATATCAGTCGTTAAGCCATGCCAGGGAGTTTTCGCATAAAAAGGTCCGACACTGGTGTGGGGGTACCTACCTAATCCTGTAGGGAACTCACTGGAGCAGCATGTGCGTTATGAGGAGAGGGCTTTGTAGAGCTAATGGATTGAAGTCACCGGCAATTACCGATATTTCGTCACTGTATGTTTAAATCTTGCATGTGCAACTCTTTTTAAAGTTATTGTGCTTATCAAAAAATTATAATTTTTTCCAAGGAAAGAAACGTCGCGAGGAAACCTGCACAAATGAGTCTTTTGTAACATGAAAGGAAAATAATAGTACTTTGCACACATGCTAAGCGTGCCCATAATTCAGCCCTAAACTCTAAATGTGAGAGGAGCCCCGACCCCAGCAGTAGGACAGTTATAAATTCTACTAATTTATTGATAATATTTTCATATCAAACGTAAGGAATCTTAAAGGTCAAAACAAATCAAAGTCATACGAGAATTCTTTGCTCGAACTATAAATAAATATGTTTATGAATATCTTCCGTTTTTCGCGGAAATGTTAAGATGGAACTTTCCTTGAGCTTTACTTGTAAAGTAAGCTTTATTTAGTATGTTTTATTTTATTTTTAGCTTTGAATACTCGGAGCTTCAGTTTCTGTTTGTTCTCTTATCTCTATGATTATTTTTTTATCAACCGACGAAAAAAAAGGAGAAGTTCTCAATTCGACACAGCAATCAGCACAGGGAGGTCCGATTTTGATGATGCTTTTTTTAAATTTTATTCCTACCTATACGAAAATATTCCCTATTTTCGTATAGGTAGGAATAAAATTGATTGATTGTTCACCCACGGAATTTTTATCCGTTACCCCAATAACTTTGTACTGGATGATCCGATTTCGATATTTTTTTTATTGCCTAGTGTATACCTTGAAGTTATTCTCATTAAAAATTTGAAACAAAATTTTACCCCTAAAGGTACGAAAATAGGGGATGATTGATATTTCACCTACTATATTTTTACCTGGTAACTGAATCTATCACCCATAACGACTATTACAAGTTACTGGTTAAAACTAAAAATTAGAAAATAATTACTTTAAAAAAAATATTAAACCAAGAAAAAACTGAAAAGCATTAAATATTACAAACCATTTTGTATTATAAATTAAGATCCTAAATAAGCAGTAAATAAATAATTTTGTGGTTGTGCCAAAGAGATGAAAAAGCGGCCAAGTGCGAGTCGGACTCGCCCATGAAGGGTTCCGTAGCAGCAAGTAACATAATACATATAAAAGTTCTTGTAGTTCGTTGTAACTTTGATGGAGGTAAATTGCGGTTTACGATTTATGACGTATTAAAAAAAAACTACTTACTAGATCTCATTCAAACCAATTTTCGTTGGAAGTTTGCTTGGTAATGTACATCATATAATTTTTTTAGTTTTATTATTCCCTTATTTTAGAAGTTACAGGGGGGGGGAACACACATTTTACCACTTTGGAAGTGTCTCTCGCGCAAACTATTCAGTTTAGAAAAAAATGATATTAGAAACCTCAATATCATTTTTGAAGACCTATCCATAGATATCCCACACGTATATATATGGGTTTGATGAAAAAAACATTTTTGAGTTTCAGTTCTAAGTATGGGGATCCCCCAAAATTTATTGCTTTTTTTCTATTTTTGTGTGAAAATCTTAATGCGGTTCACAGAATACATCTACCTACCAAGTTTCAATGGTATAGCTCTTATAGTTTCGGAAAAAAGTGGCTGTGACATACGGACGGACAGACAGACAGACAGACAGACAGACATGACGAAACCATAAGGGTTCCGTTTTTTGCCATTCGGCTACGGAACCCTAAAAACAAACGGTGAAAAGTTGTGCGCCGCGCTGCTGCTGATATGTGCATCGCATGCCGCAGCCCTCATTTTACGTTTTATGTTATTAATTTTGCTTGTTTGTAGGAGTTGTCAAGTGCAGTGCACTGCAATAGGATTTCGATATTGAACTGACGACTGCGTAGCTAGCCCTATGGAGGCCCCATATCAATATATGTTGTGGGGCCCCCTCGACGTTAGCTGTCAAATATAAAAGGAGTGCCAACTGTAGCGGTCGTAGGCCGCTGACGAGCTGACGAGTGTTAGTGGGGGCCCCTATACGCTGGGGGCCCCGTGTAATTGACACGTGTAATTGATACGTCGGTAGCTACGCCCCTGCTGACGACCGACGACAATAATAATGCTCAGTAAACATTTTCTCAGTGTCAGATTGTATAACGGCCTTTATTGTCAAGAACGAATGGATCCTTCAAAACATGTATGTTATGTACGAGTATATACACCAGGTTTTTAGTCAAGTCTTATTTGTTAAGCAATCTTGACACTACTTAATGAGTAGGTAATAGTCCACTGCCCATGAACTGACAACTACGGAACCTACATTGCGCGAGGCCTGACACCATCTTGACACGCACTTGGCCGGTTTTTAAAACATAAAATGACTATTATTATTTCTCCATGGGGTTCGCCTGGATAGCTACCGCCCATGAGCTTGAGTCAGCCGCCAAACGACTCGTCGTGTTCAGCTGGGGGCTTGAGAGCCAGTTCTTTCTTTCTTTTTCTTCTCTCTTTCTTGGCCGGCAACGCATCAGTGATGCCTCTGGCATTGCTGATGTCCATGGGCGACGATAGCCACTTACCATCAGGTGGATCGTTAGCTCGTTTGCCGGCTATTTCCATAAAAGAAAAATATAAAAAAACTAAATATACATTCGTATAAAAAAGTGGAATTTCAATTTTCCTCTCCGTCAATTAAACTCAGTTGAAGATAAAAATGAAATTGAATCCAGGGATTTAACTCCAAAAGCCTCTTATCAGCAATAAATACACATGCGCAGTTTGACCGGATCTTCTTATGCTAAGCCTCCGCCGGATATGGCCACCGGAAGTTGCCTCCCGGATCTATTTCCGGTAGTTTTGTGCGTTCAACTGAATTCACCCGGATAAACGTGAATATTAAAATGTCGTTGTTTTGTGATTATTGTGTGTAGATTTTTTTTCAAACTTGCTTTAAAATTGAACTTGGCTTTGGACCATTAATTGTCCACTACTGTAACTGACCACGGGTCTCTCATCTTGAGGAGGCCTAGAGCATACTCCACCACGCTGCTCCAGTGCGGTTCCCTGCAATGAGATACCCGTGCCCTAATTTGAAACCCTGGTTTTATGTGAATTAGTTAAGACAGTCACAGCTCCCGATGTATTTCACATTTATTTCTTACTCCCATACCAATAAAAGCCATGGAAGCCGTACATCATTAGATCAGGCGCAGGGTTAACACGCCCGACAATATAATGCTCATAAATATAGTTTATGGTGCGTTTACCGCACAGGGTTCGGAGGGTTAAGCATTATCTCTTCCTAGTTATGTATTTAACTTGAAATATGTACCAGTAGATATTTACATAATTAAATATTGAATGCAGAAACGGCCTTAGAGTTTGCGAGACGATACAATTTGTATTGAAAGAAAGAAAGAAAGAAAGAAAAAGCATTTATTCGAAGTAGCAGAGCACAAACAATAAAATCTAAGAATCTCACTCCCTTATTCACAAAACAAGCAGAGACTAAAATAGGTTAAACTTATAAAAATAAGGCCGTAAGACCGTTAATCATAAAATTGAAAGATAAAAAAACAGTAACAAATGAAGTCTGTGCTGCAGCAAGGCCTTCGAAATGGTCCAGACTCGGCTTAAGTCGTTCGAGGCGACACCGATTTTCAGTCTGGCCTATGTGAAAATAGCTCGGTCATCTGTCAACACCGTATTAATCAGAGGAATCAGGTAGAAATGGACAAACACATAACAAATTGCAGTAGTACGTGTAGGTAAGATATTTTTTTTTTCTTTGCAAATTGAATACATATAAAACTAAATTATAGATTATTATTATCTGGTGGCTTGGTGGTATTGTGAGACATAATACCGGAATAAATCTTATTTCAGATCATGGCCTACCTGTGTGCTAAATTTCGTGAAAATCGGTTCAGTAGTTTTTGCATCAAACAGTAATTAGGTACAAACACCCATTCTCACAGACTTTCACATTTATAATAGTAGGATATTAGTTGGATTATATTTATAATATTAGTTCATCTTGAGGCGTGAGAGAAATGTAGCCTAAGAATAGACAAGTCGACGGCACCCATTTTTCAATTAACATTTAATAATGGTTTAAAAAATATAAACATGTTTAAAAACATATTAAACCTGTAGATGAGTTATAATAAAAGTTTTGTAGCTATTAAATAATATAGAGTTAATATGCCAATGTGAAAAACTTTTTAAAGTATAGGTTTTGTAAGAACACATTTAAAATTTCTCCTACATTCTATTGGAATTGGAAAGCAATGTTGCATTAGGTAATAGGTTGCGTTAAATGTAATTGCTCACATTAACGTCTAAGGCGTTTCATTTTTATTCTAATTGTAAGACCTTGATTCCGGTTTACACGTATTAAGTAGTTAAGTAGATTATAAAATTTTAAGTAAATTAATACGTGTACACAGACAATTTAGTAGCTTTTTAGTTAAAATTTAGTTATCTATTTAACTACTTAATACGTGTAAACCGAACATTACCATGTCTTCTAATCTTGCTTACATAAATCGAGATACGCTTAAAGATAAAATTTACTGGCACCATCTATCAACAAATTCTGGAAAAATCTTTTTTTACTGTTTTAAAACTACATTAATTACCTACTCTAAAACTAGCGTGTCTCATTTGAACTGAACGAGAATTACAGCTTCATTTCTACATCAGGGCTTTGTTCTTTTGTACAATAGGAGGCCATGAATGACGATTAAAACTAGGAAACTAAGTTGTTAGCAAAAAGTTGATGTTAATAACCATCGCAATTATGAAGATTAACGTTAGAAAAACATATTAAGCTATACAGGCGGTCTATTATGAACTCCTAATTCCAGCCATATTCCAGTGTAAACGTCAAATTCGTATTACCAAAACAGTCACGTGACCCTTTTAACCAATCATACGTCGTTCCAAGCCCGATAAATGAATTGTCTGGAACATGAATGATTTTATAAAAGTTCATAATAGGCCCGCAGGTCAGGGGATCATGTTAAGTATACAACCGAGTTTTTACATTAATATCTATCGAGATAATATGATTTTTTATATGAATCCCCCATGACTGGGCAATAATTTTTACCCCATGTTCCTTATGGGAAATGAATTTTCAAAAAAAATTCTATTTCCTCGTGCTCCTTCCTACCATGAAATGAACTGTACAGTGTCATGATTCTATATCCTGGTGGATGGATGGATGGTTTAGGCTGTGCATTACATTGAAGTATAATGTCATAGAACAGACATCTTGAACAAAATGTGTGTCCCGCCGCCGCGCCAGGAGGTTCTATTTTCAATATTGAGCCCTCGTTCTCCTTACAAAATCGAACAAATCCTTTGAAAATTGAAGTGTATTGGCGCCAGTTCATTAGAGTATATGTATGTACGTCGTGTTCGCGGTGTCGCTTCTACACGCTAATAATAATACTTCAATGGTGCCTTACTTTTAATATTTACTAGCTGTGCCCCGCGCTTTCGAACCAGTAGTTCCTGAGATTAGCGCGTTCAACCAAACAAACAAACAAACTCTTCAGCTGTATAATATAAGTATAGATGAAAATTGCTGATAAATGAGACGAACTACCTGATGGAAAGTACCGTCACCCATGGACATCAGCAACACCAAAGGCATCACTGATGTTTTTTTAATGATGCGATAATGCATGAAGAGTATAACATGATTTTTATGATGTTTTTACTACATACGGTTATTACTCACGATATTTATTTTGTACAACGATATTTTCACCCAGTTGTATGGATCACGCATGGACCATTCACTGGAGTACATGTACTATAGTAAAACGTGTTCAGTCCACGATGAGTTTTAAAGAAGTTCAAAATTGTGACAGATGATGCCGAGATCAAGTAGAAAAATTTCTTTTACTAATAGTTGATTTTTCATTATCAAAATGAAACAACACGATACGGTAACCACAATGTGCCCGTTCATTTGAAATGCAATTGTCTGTTGCAAGCCCAATGCGGTTTACACTGCTCTTTACCATGCGTGATTTAGTTCAGCTTTATTATAGCTTAGCTTTTAAATTAATTAGTCTACATACTACTCGTATTCATAGTGGAGTAACGAAGGCTCATATATTATTCAATTCTAAAATGCCTTAGTGCGTTTGTATGTTAAACGGACAATTCACTACGCGGACTTGCCCGCGGGCAGTCTGGCCGGGCATGTCTGTCGCCACAATACACTACACAGACTTATCAGTTTGTGTTGGAGCGGCTTAACGATTAGTTGTGTTGTGCTTACACAATATAATGAAAACGCAACGAAGGAAAATCGCTATAATTGCTGGTGCTGCATTAATATGTACTGTTTGACTCTTAGGATATATTATAACGACTTAAAGTTGTTTAAACAATCATTCACGCTAATTTACTAACTCCCTTAATGAAATAAAAACATTGCGATTTTCTTCGTCTAATAAAGAATTCAATGAATCCTAACTAAAAAGTGTAAAATAAAAAAATAATAAAAAAACGAAAAACCTGACTGCGTAAAAAAAACTAAAAAAATAACCCCAGTAGTTTAGAATGTTGTTAAAAGTAATACTGAACAAGTAAACCATAGAAGGGTTTACAGTCGGAACCCATTTAAATTTTACAGGGCTGCTGGAAAAAACAAACAAGATTTGATTAGTTGAAAAATGGTCCCGACTTCTAACAACATTCTAAATTACTGGGCTTATTAGTTTCTCTTTTTAGTTTTTTTTTACGCAGCAACGTTTTTTGTTTCTTATTTTTTAAATTAATTTTCTTAACATAAGCTAAATTAGCATCATTCTTTACATTTATTTATTAAATTTTGGTAGGCAGCATTTCGTAATTCGGAGTTCATTAATTCTTTGCTTTTTATTTTCCATAAACATGGATATGTTCTATATTCCGCTAGGAATTCTGTCCAGATTGTTTCATTTTCATTTATACTCATTTTATACGCATGTACTCCACAGTTCGATAAATAAAATCAGATAGGGACGTCTGTACCAGTTGCTGTCGCTCTCGGGTCTGTGAACAGACAGCCCGCGGTGACCACTCACGTACGGGCATGTCTGTGCCCCCGCAGACAAAATGAGATCGCGCGGACAAGCAACAGACAAGTCTGCCAGACTGACTGCAACGGCCCTACACTAGCAAACATTGCACAGTCCTATAGTAGCGAGGCCCGGCGGGCTTGTCTGCAGACTTGCCCGTGGGGATGTCTGTCTAGTGTATTCCCCGTCTTACGCCTTAACCATTGTCCTGATTGATTTTATGTTTTGACACAGAAGACATAGTAAATAGTTTTGAAAATTTTGTTATTTTAAAAACACGAAAAAGGACAAGAATTGCTTGTAAATACTTAGAACAATTATTGAATAAATGGTTACATACTGACATAGACTTAAATAATATATAGACGGGCTGTTCCTAACAAAATCCGTGTCACATTTTTCGTACTCACTGACAGCTTGGTGACAGCGCTTTTTTCGGTCAAATTCGGTTAAGGATGGCGGATATCAAATATTTTGCACTAAATAATTTTTAAAATGTGTTCTTGAACGGTCGGGGTTTTTCAAAAATGACATCTACTTATCTCGCTTGCTCGCAGCCGTCTAAAATGCGTTGGCACCATATGGTGTCAACTTAGGTGTCGAAACTTTTAGTACTGAACAGCCTGTTTAGCATAATATATATGTACATATAGGTCTATGCCTCAGATGGAATAAAAGGATACTGACTACTCCTTCATCTTTTCTTTTACTTTCAGAAAACCCAAAAAAACATTTAATTGTCACACACGGACCTAAAAAAGATGGACGTAATCCCAACAACAAATTCAGTGAAGCACCCATAGTAATACCAACTCTCTATTCGTACAAGTACACACACCCACACACTGACACTTCACTGCTTCAATCGCGAATCAAAAATTAGGCACACATGGTAAGCGGGCGGCCATTGCTATGCTTCACTCTCGATTAGACGAGGTTACATCCGTCTTTTTTTCAGGTCCGTGTTGTCACATTAATAAATCTACCTAGACAACTCAGAATACAGAACAAACTTCCTTAATGTTTTTATGAAGACTTACAAAAATAATACTTTATTATTTCTGGTATTGCTTTGAAACATCAGAAATAAATAAATACACTCCCGCAAAAATATCCCGCATAAATACGCGACCCTTTCATTCCCATTCAGGATCAGTACCAACTGGGCTACGAATTCATCAGTATATTTTAATTCAAATAAAATTATGAAACGCGTAACGTACCTAAATATTTAAGCGCCTGTGAGAAAGTGCGAGCAAAATATATTATAACAAGAATGTGTATTTCGTTGGGTCAGTAAAATTAATTTGCTCCCGATTAAACTCATGTAAAACGAATACTTTATTGCGATTACGAAAACTCGTTTTACAGTCACTTTTGACCACAGTTTAGCTTTAGGAATTTGCTTTTTGTTCACATAATTTCATAGCATAATTCCAAAATTTTGTTCCAAAACAATTTCAGCGTGTTTGTTCTAGATGTAATCTCACTTCATGTACTTATTATATTAATATCTATATATAAATTACCTGATGATATTAATAATAATCATAGAAATCGTTAGTATGGTCTCAGAAGTTAAAGATGTATAAAGTTGAAGAAAATAATCGAAACATCAAAATATAATTTCTGCAAAATTGAAACTTAATGAAAGTTTAACACATCTATAAAAAAAATGTGGTCGAATTTGAACTACTGGGAGAACACTCGTAATAGTTACCCTTAAAAGTCTTAACCCTCTTTGTATCATCATGACATATCTAATAGTATCCCTACAAATACTTCGTGACTGACTCACTGAGAAAATGAATCATGTCGGCCTGAAAATTTCATGCGTAGGCTTCACGTGGAAATCCCGATGAGTCATGCGGTTTTCCCGTCGTTTCCTGTTACAAACGACAAAACAGTGATGAAGGGAACTGCCTAAATGATGCTGGGTGAATAATTAAAGTTAACTTATATAAATTAACTTGTATTACATAAAAATGGCCGATTAATTCTCGTATGGAATTCATACTAGTTATATGTTACAATTTTGTGGACATATTTTTTTTCGTAAGAACTAATGCTTATAATTAAAAATTTCTAGTGAGCTTTTGCTGAGGATCGTTTCCTAAATTAATTGAATTATTTTAATTTTAGTTTCGGAGAAAATTTTATCTGTTATTATATTTTAGTTGTTCATTTTAATATTGTAATAAGAATTATGTTCGAAGTATGAAACCCGAGTACTGGAAAATCGCGCTGTAAAGTATGAGACAAGAATTCTATATCTTGAGCGCTTCCGTGCTTCGAAGGGCATGTAAAGTCGTCGATCTCGGTTGTTATCACAAGATAACAGTCGTTAAGCCATGTCGGAGGCCCTCGGGCGGCATGAAAACTTCCTTGAAACTTGGGTTGGCCACTAACCCCTCCACCAATCCGCACTGGAGCAACGTGGCGGAGTCTGTCCGGACAGCTAGTACTATAATAATTATTGCGTGCTGTTTACGTAAAAGTAATGTTTAATATCCAGTAATTACTAGGAAAAGACCATCCTGCACAAGCCCGTAAGAGATTCATACCAAAGAGATTGATAGGATGAGGCTTGTCAATGAAAAAAACATGTGAGCTGAAAATGACGTAAATTGGTCGGGAAAATTAGTTCTGAACGTCTCGGAAAAAGTTTTTCGATTGCAAATTAGTTTTTTTTTTCCTTTTTTTTCATAATTAAATAATGGTCTTCTATGATGAAGACACTGCCGTTCATCTACATATACTTATCTATACTTAATATTATAAAGAGGAAATATTTAATTGTTTGCATTGAATGGGCTCCAAAACTACTGAACCGATTTGAAAAATTCTTTCACTGTTGGGAAGCTACACTATTCCCGGGTGACATAGGATGTATTATATTTTCAAAAAAATAGGGATCCTTAACCCTTAAATTGGCAGACAAAACAATTGTTAAAAATATTAATTTTTTGAATAGTTTTGGATTGTATATGTGTATAAAGGTTAAGAAAAATATTTAAAAAAATCTATATGTTCTGACTAATGATAATCTAATTGTCAATAAAATTGTGTGAGTTTTTGCCAGTTACAAAACACAACCGTGTACTAGCACTTTACACAAATAACCGAGTTCAATTCTGAGAAAAGGCGGCATCGACCCTGATGCGTCATATCTATGAAATGACCTACGTCATTGTGGTCCCTGGATCCTGGATCCTGACACCCTGGATCGGTGCACTCTGGGTGGGCTGTCTTTTTGTATCCATTTCCAGTGGATGTTTCAAATCTGCCAGTTTTTCTCAGACCCTCATATATCTGTTGGTATCTAAGTCACCAAATCCGCGACTAATAAAGTTTAAACCGTTGGTTACAGTAATCAACATAAGCGGGTATCTGTACAATACCCATTATTAGTTATATGAATCGCAAGGAAATCGCGAAATTTATCTTTAATTTGAGCTGTTGATTTTCCGGTTTTAGCTACGGAATATGTATTTGTCTGTAAAACAATATCAGCTATGATATCTGAAGAGAAGAAAAGAAAAAAGAGGAAGATTTAGTGACTTGAACATCTATTGGATGCGTGGTATCCTCTATTGTAGCTGTATGACGAAAGACAGCCTTTTCATAGTCCAGAGTAAACTTCTTGATTTTTTTCTTGTTTAGCCGTTGGTACTATACGCGGCCTTTTGGACTGGTTTTTCTAATAAAAGAAACAGGAGTAGAAGCAAATGGAGTTGCAGGATTCGCAATAGATGCAGGTGATTCGTTTATAATCGACGGCAGTGAAGGTAAATCGGATAAAATTGGTACATTGCTGCAATTAGGTTTTTGTGAAAAGCTGGGAAAAACTTCATCGTTTATGGGTGTAAAACGGATGCTTTTGGCTTGATCATTGTTGCTGTCCTCTTCAGAATATAGTAGGTATGCATCTTTGTAGAGAACTATTAAGCTGGCGAAGAAGAATAAGACACATGCATGTTAATTTCTTCTTCGTTAATTCCAAGGTGTAAAAAAATAAAACCGAAGCAAAACAAGGGTGGTTACTCGTCTACAGTAAACAATTTTTGGCGGCTTCACGATAAGTTTTTAGTGTGTATTCCTATTTCTTTATTGTTATCGTGAATGTTGTGGAAAGTCAGTAAAAAAGAGCGTTTTCCGCTGTTTAAGGTTAAAGAAGCTGCTGGTATTGCTTGAACAATAGTGGGCAACGTTGACCATTACGTTCCACGCTATATTTTGCAATAAACAGTATTAAATTAGGTTAAGAGAGAAAGATACATACAAAAGGTATCCTATTTAAATATGGCTGATGTCTTACGCAAGATACTTCGCTTGGTATTATAATTTATTCGACGAATTTATTCAGCCCAACACCACTTTCTCGGCATAATACAATACAATTTTATATTCCAATCGGATTATCCCGCCCCCACAAAACAACGGTCTTTCTGCCGACAGCAAAGATTCGTTAGCGATTTTCACCCAACTTGGGTCCCTACAAATTCATAAATATTCAAAAAACAATCCAATTACACGTACCACCGAGTCTTAGATAATCAAACTGAATATATTTTCATTAGGGTTCAACCGACGGGTGGTTTTGGTGATAATTTAACATTCGACGAAACAATGCCTTGGTAACTTCAGTTTAACTTAAGTGACAGAATCTTTTATGAATAGGCTAACAGAAAACAGACACCTGTTCGGAGAAGAACTTTCTTTCTCTTTTTAATGTTATCTGATATATGTATAAAATTCTCGGGTCACGCGTATTTGAAGTTGAACTCCTCCGAAACGGCTCGACCGATTTTCGTGAATCTTTGCGTGCATATTGGCTAGGGTGGAGAATCAGACAACATCTATTTTTCAACCCCTACCCCTAAATTTTTTTGGCAGAACAACGTTTGCCCGATCAGCTAGTTATATTCTATTATCCTAATAATATTATAAATGAAACATTGAGAAGATGTTTGGATGTTTGTGTTTCATTCATCACGGGCTGACGGTTGCACGGATTATGATGAAACTTGTCACACAGTCATAACGATTTCACCCAGTTTTATGTCACATTCGACGATGTGACGAGAGACGTTTCGACGACCCTGCAGCCTAGAACAAAATATTAAAACCTGACAATTTGCTAATCTGTTGTTTTGCTTTTCTGCCATTCTGTGCCCAAACCAAAACCATATTTGTACGTTCTATCCGATCTATCAATTCTTTATTGATAAGCTACCTACGCATTCGATCAGAAATTTAAATTTGCACGCAAATTTAAAAGCTTGAACCCCGAATTGACTTACGTTAACCTAATAGGCGACCGACTGAAATGAGCGACTTATTTTCGTTTCTACCACGGACCTAAAAAAAAGACGGACGTAATCCCAAGAACAAATTCAGTGAAGCATCCATAGTAATACTAACTCTCTATTCGTATAAGTACACGCACCCACACATTGACACTTCACTGCTTCAATCGCGAATCAAAAATTACGCACACATGGTAAGCGGGCGGCCATTGCTATGCTTCACTCTCGATTAGACGAGGTTACGTCCGTCTTTTTTTCAGGTCCGTGGTTTCTACATTATTATTGTTTCTGCGCGCTTGCCGAGTAATGTAATTTCCAATTTCGCTGATGAAATTTTGTTAGCGGATATGAAATGAATTCGTTTGCATAATAACCAATTATCGTACAATAATATTGCGCTCTTATTTAATGTCAATATACGTTCTCATAATTCATTGGCTGTTGGCTTCGTGATGAATGCGTGTATTGAGAAAACAAAGGTCATATAATATGACTCATATTGGAAGTGGAATATATTGGAAATGTAAAGATAGTCATGATCTGCCTGAACATCCTGGCTTCAACCCATTAACAGCCCATTACTGAGCACGGGTCTCTCCTCTTGAGGAGGCCTAGAGCTTACTCCACCACGCTGCTCCAGTGCGGATTGGTGGAGGGGTTAGTGGCCAACCCAATTGTCGGAAGTTTTCATGCCGCCCGAGGGCCTCCGACATGGCTTAACGACTGTTATCTTGCGATAACAACCGGGACCGACGGCTTTACGTGCCCTCCGAAGCACGAAAGCGCTCAAGAAATTTTTGCCACTAGCGGTCACCCATCCAACTACCGACCGCGCCCGCTGTTGCTTAACTTTGTTGATCGCTTAAGATAGACGTAAGCCACCGGGCTATGAGCGCGCTTCGAGCGTCTGAACATCTTACATCCTACTAATATTATGAACGTGAAAGTTTTTATGGCTGTTTGTTACTTACGCAAAAGCCAGTGAAAGAATTTTCATGTTTAGCACACAGATAGACAATGATTTGAAATAAATAGGGTACTTATTGTCCCGAAAAATGAGGGCAAAGCCACGAGCAGAGCGTTAGTAACTCATAATTATAATTATATAATTAATAATACATAATTATACAACGGCTTTGCAGGCTTAGGCAATGAATCACTGTAGAGCGTGAAGTCTATTCGTCGAAGATCTTCGCCCAAGTATCACTAAGATGTCACCACAATTTTTTTCTGAAACACAAAGACTTCCAGTGTCCATTGAAGTATTATTACTAGCATATATAATCGACACCGCGAATACAATGTATGTTTCAATGAATTGGCGCCGATCGGCTTCAATTTTCAATGGATTCGTTCGATTTTGAAAGGAGAACGAGGGCTCAATTTTGAAAATAGAACCTCCCGGCGCGGGCGGGACCAACATTTTGTTCGAGATGTCTGTTCTATGACATTATACTTCAATGTCAGCGTCTCAATTTTTTATTTAACTAATCTGCTAAGTGCTTGACTGAGATTTGTAACGCTTACTTTTGAAATGTTGAACGGTTTTTGTTGCCTCCTAATCCCTCGTGGAGGATTTTTCCAGACGGCCACTGTTTCGTGAAAATGGAATTATGACCTCGCATCTAATTTACATTTTGACGGAGTGCGTAGTAGCCATACTGCGTGTTATCTTTTCATGTTATTTTTGTTACATGGAATAAAATATGTAACATGGTAATGATTTTGAATTGTTGATGTTTACTCTGTTTACTTAGTCACGTTATACACGGTTATACACGGTTATACACGACTATACACTTATAACCTTTCACCTACTCCCTGGATTCCTTGCGGCCCAGGTGGCATGGACAAGACTAATTACACTAAGACATTAATTAAGACATTACTAACATCTGACGAGCCTAGTTGGTAGCAACCCTGCCTGCGAAACGACGGGTCCCGGGTTCGATTGCCGGCCGGGGCAGATATTAACGTAATATGTGTCATCCATGCCCGCCGCGACACAGGTAAAAGCCTGCTGCGTGGGTATGAGTGTGTAGGCGATTCAACGTTTATCTACGACACGAGAACATCGAACCCAGGACCATAATGCCACACGGGTCGTCAAGATGTTCATGGGCGGCACTGGATGTTGGCACTATACATTTAGAATATACATATAGAATTACTCTCTGGTTGTTTTGACATCTGCATACATTCCCAAACTATTTTTTTATGTAATATGCGGACAGACGAGCAGATAGGCCACCTGATGGTAAGAAGTCACCGTCGCCCATGGATACTCGCAACACCAGAGGCGCCACCAGTGCGCTGCCGGCTAAGAAGGAAGTGATAGACCCGCTTCTTGAAGGTCCCCATATTGTAGCACTGTGGGAATACCGTCGGTGGTAGTTCGTTCCACAGTTTACACGTACGCGGTAGGAAATGTCATGTAAATCTTACCGTGGACGAATGCCAGGTATCGATATGGTGTTTGTGAAACCTGGCATTGTTATTTATGTTAATTTATGTTAGTTCTAAACGGATTCGCTTACTTTAAGCTCCTTATAACTACGATTGCGTCAAACTTCACGGCGCTAACATTAAACTAATGGCCTAAGAGGACGGAGTTCACTTAAGTCGTACTGCTTAGTTGTCGAGAGGACGTGGACGTGTAAACTTGCCCGGGGCTTGTGTTGTTACATAATTACATAAATAATGATTCTGGACTTGTATTTATAAATAACCAACGATCCACCATGCCGGACCGCCGCCACGCTGTGCCAAGTTTGATTCCCAGCGAGGCGGTTTGAATTAGTGACAAAACAACCCATAGTTACTGTTGTCCCACTGTTGGGCTCGGGTCTTCTCTTACAATATGAGTGGTATAGGCCACAGCCTACCACGCTGGCCAACTGCGGATTGATAGACTTCACACAACTTTGAGAACACTGTGAAGAATACTTAGGTGAGCAGTTTTCTCACGTTGTTTTCCTTCACGCAAGTGATAATTATTAGCTTCTAATACTAATTACTTTGCGGAAATCAATTGTTATTAAGTTAGTTTTAGTCTACTTTGCAACAATCCACGGTTAACATGTAGGTATGATGGTATATCAAATGGTGTAGCAAGGTCTTTGCGACTAAACATCGTAGAGTCAATTTAGCCTGATGATGGTCCGCTTAGGGGCGAAACACGTGTTGGTGCTGGTATGTATGTTGGAATATACTTTTAATTATTGTAGTGGGTGTTTCCGTAGTGGGAGGGAGGGAGGTACCACGCATGTCTTAAAGTATAATATACCTTTATACATGTTAACCGCGGATTGTTGCAAAGTAGACTAATAGTAACGTAATAACTCACATAATTTTTGAAAATTAGAGGTACGTGCCAGGATTCTATCTCGAGTCCCTGTCTTCGGGAGACCAACGTTCAAACCAATCCAGCATTCTGGGCATCCAGAGGTGGGGCTATGAGTGTGTAGCTTCATTATTATTATTGTTATTATTATTATACGCTATGACTACGTGAGATGGGACGAGAGATCTTAAAGTGAAATTGAGGAATCAGTTGTCTAGTAAGATCATTAATGAGTCGTGAATTTTTGTATGACCAATTCGATTCCATGACCGCTATAAGTGGCAAAACTTTCTTGAGCGTGCGAGGGCATGTAAAGACGTCAGTGCCGATTGTTATCGCAAAATAACATTCGTTAACCTACCAAAGGCATTCGAGACCTTTTACGCAAGCAGTCACAACAAACTGATTTGACGACCCGTGTGGCGCAATGGTTACCATGCCGGATCGCCACTCCAATGGTCCTGGGTTCGATTCCCAGCGAGTCGGAAATTTGAATGAGGAGTCTGAATTACTGTTCTCGGTCTGGGTGTGAATGTCTTTGTCTAGTGTGTTGTCCATGGCACCCACGACACAGGGAATCCTAGTGTGGGGCTATGAGTGTGAAGCGTTATTATTATTATTAATTA
Source organism: Thymelicus acteon (assembly GCA_951805285.1). Classification (NCBI taxonomy): domain Eukaryota; kingdom Metazoa; phylum Arthropoda; class Insecta; order Lepidoptera; family Hesperiidae; genus Thymelicus; species Thymelicus acteon. The sequence continues at coordinate 11,456,433 of OX638234.1, forward strand.
CAGTACTAGGTATAGGTTCAGTAATAGGTACGTAGTATGTAGAATTACTGTTATTAAGTACACTAAGTAACCCGTAAGTAACAGTGTAATTGAAATAATTTACGAACCTCTAGTTCTAAGACAAAACTTGGAGCGACAAATGTACTCGTAAGTAACTTGTGGCGAAGTTTAACTTGGCTGTACCATTCGCAGCCTACAGGTTCCTTGGCGACTCGCCAAGTGTGGCCTGTTGACATCACGTTCAGTTCTAGGATTTTCGGGGGATCATTTGCATGTGGACAAAAGTCAAAACCTACAAAAACAATGGTTAGAACAATGAAGTATTATTACTAGCATATAGATCCGACACCGCAAACACAATTATGTCCCAATGAATTGGTGAAGATCGGCTTAAATTTTCAATGGATTTGTTCGATTTTGAAAGGAGAACGGGGGCTCAATTTTGAAAATAGAACCTCCCGGTGGGACACATTTTGTTCGAGATGTCTGTTCTATGACATTACACTTCAATGGGTCAGAAGCTTTTTTGTTTCTTTTTTTCTCTCTTTTTAGGCTGGCAGCGCGTCTTTCATGTCTTTGGTGTCGCTGATGTCTTTGGGCAACAATAGCCACTTACCATTAGGTGCATTTTGAAAGGAGTTTAGGCGAATTCCAGCAGAGTATTGTAATGGTATGGCCAGTTTGATGTATTGGATATTAAATTTCCGATTCGATTGGTAAAATTTGTGAAATTCATTACAATTAATTACTATTATTATTAATTTGAATTGAAGTTGTTTGAATAATAATAAGACTGAATTTTATGTTAAAAAACCTCCAGAGTACAACAATTAAGTACTCTGTGAGAACAATGATACTCAAGCCCCTCCATAGTCTTAGAAAGTCCACTTCGTTACCCTAGCTAAAATCTCTACCTTCCTAGTGTCGCTGATCTTTGATCCGTGTGGCGCAACGGTTACCATGCCGGATCGCCGCGCCAAGGGTCCTGGGTTCAATTCCCAGCGAGGCGGAAATTTGAATGATGAGTTTGAATTTCTGTTCTCGGTCTGGGCGTGAATGTCCTTGTCTAGTGTGTTGTCCATATTATATATATTAGATATTAGATGATACCCGTGGCTTCGCGCGCGTGTATATCGATTTTTTACAAATCCCGTGGCTAAATTGAAGTTTTCCGGGATGAAATGAAGCCTATCTGTAATTCAGGGTATAGGCTATCTCCTTTCCAAATTTCAGCCAATTCGGTTAAGTAGTTGTGACGTGATTGAGGAACAAACATACAAACATCTTCACAAACTTTATATAATACGAGTAACCGCCCTCGCTTTGCTTCGGTTTTCTTATTTTTTTACACCTTGGGTTACATTATTGGAGCTTTATTAAGGATCCCTATTTTTTTATAAATGTAATATAGCCTATGTCACCCGGGGATAGTGTAGCTTCCCAACAGTAAAAGAATTTTTCAAATCGGTTCAGTAGTTTCGGAGCCTATTCAATGCAAACAAAAAATCAAATCTTTCCTCTTTATATAGTATAGATTAGGATATCAGCATTGTAAGTTGTTCAAGAGTAACCATCGTTACCACAGCGACTGGCAGTATTCCAGTAACAGTTGGTATGTACGTGGTGTGTTCACATCGTGTTCGTGCACTAGTTTCATACGCGTATAACTTACAAGGCAGCGATGGTACATTCAGTTGTAAGGTAGTCTCACCCAGTAGGTAAAAGGGTAAGATTTCTTTCAAATAAAAAAGTATAAAGACTTTTAAAGTATTAAATCGCTATGTAGCGATAAGGCCGCCTGTTGTTTTGTACTTCCATCTTTACTGTTATTCTTGTACTATTGTATAACATGTGGTGTGCAAACAATAAAGTGTTATCTATCTATCTAAGACCGAAGTAATTTGTACATTAAAATTAAAGTCGAATCACAATTTTAGTTTTAATTAACAATGTATTTTAAACTTACATTAAGTTTAAATTAGGCAGAAATTATGAACGTAACTTTTTCTTTTTACCACCATTCCGGAAAGGCGCTTTGTCAAGGAACAGAAGAAATGGCGAAAGAAACTCCTGCGCATATCTTTTAAACAATATTAAATAGGTAAAGACCTCAGATTAAAGAATAAAAGTGAAACGCAATAAAGTGTATAGATCCGCTCTGCGGTCAAAATTCGACTGTAAGAAGTATCAAAGGGTAACTTCATTTTGACATTTGTGTGTGACAATATTATGTGTGTGTGTGTGTGTGTGTGTGTGTGTGTGTGTGTGCGTGCGTGCGTGCGTGGGTGAGTGTGTGCGTGCGTGCGTGGGTGCGTGTGTGCGTGCGTGCGTGCGTGCGTGGGTGCGTGCGTGCGTGCGTGCGTGCGTGCGTGCGTGCGTGCGTGCGTGCGTGCGTGGGTGTGTGTGTGCAGTGGTAGTGTGTGTAATGTTTATTTTTATTATTTTTATTGTTCGCTAATATCTCTGTAGTTTATTTTCATTCGGGCAACATATTCGCAATTAATATTTTGTTATGCATCGATTTGGGTTCTACCCTCCTATCTTTCGTTCATCGTGCGCAAGCACCGCCGACCGCGTCAGTGGAGTTCGATTCGCAGTTCGGTTAGCGGCCGAATGCTGTTGAGTAGGTACATAATACGGTGCATCCATGGACCTGAAAAAAAAGACGGACGTAACCTCGTCTAATCGAGAGTGAAGCATAGCAATGGCCGCCTGCTTACCATGTGTGCGTAATTTTTGATTCGTGAATCGTGATTGACGCAGTATGGTGTCAATGTGTGAGTGTGTGTACTTGTACGAATAGAGAGTTGGTATTACTATGGGTGCTTCACTGAATTTGTTGTTGGGATTACGTCCGTCTTTTTTTAGGTCCGTGGGTGCATCATTGCAATTCGTTTTGTTCGTTCGTGCGTTTGTTGAAGTCAAAACTGGTGCAACAGTCAAAACCATCTCGGCGCCGAGGTATGACCGACGACACGCGACGGAACAGCTTGGTGGATTCTTTATTGATTGTTGTGTATTGTCCAGAAAGGGATATTTAAATCCCTATAATCATTTAAAACATACAGTGCACGTTCGATTCGTCACCACCACCATTATAGGAAACCGGGTTCAAAACCATTAATACTCGATTTCCGAGTATTCCGAGCCTGGGTAAATGACAATCACCAACTTGCATATTATTTAAAATTATTAGCTTACGCTTCTTCTCCATAATATTAACTTTAACTGTGCCTAATATTCTCCCCCGTGTACTTTAGTAAACCGGTACAAACCGAGATAAGTTAATCCTAAATAAAAATAATAATAATAAAACTTTATTTCAGGCAACGAGGCCCATATTATAAATACCTTACAGACTAACATACATACAACAATATACTTAAAACTAATTCACTTGTTCGCGAAGTGAGACGCGCTTCCGGTGACTCCCGGTGGTCGTCGACGTCCACGGAACTTTCGGAAGACGACCCCCTTTGGCCACAGCTCCTCCTTCATGAAGTCCGACAGGAGCTCGGTTGGAACACGCACAACAAACGAGTTAAAGTTGACTGCATTGCGCGAGTCCAACTTCTCAACCAGCGCGCGGCACTTGGTCTTCTTCTCCAAATACTCCACGACATCGGAGACCTTCGTGGTGTAGTGGAGACGGGAAAAACGGTTAAAAGGGGTGCAGAGTTTTTATTTCACGTATTAGCATATTGATTTAGGAAGCTAGTACTAAATACATTCTGTATCCGAAACCAACGTTTATGTATCCGAAATCAATCTCCGTTAACCTAAAAGCTAGTTAAACACGACGTAACCATGTTTGCTATCACAAACAGCGCGCCTGATCGAAAACTGCGGTCGACTGCAAATTGTGACGGGGTTGTCGCGAAATTAGGACTTTGATGCGGTATTATCGGTTCAGTAATAATTTTATTATACGTCTAACTAATCACTTTGTACGAATTCCAGTTAAAGTATAAACAGTCGTCTTAGTCAGACCTATATGTATATACGTTTTAGTCCAGTCATTTGGTAGTTTTATCAATGTACTATTAGGTATATCTGTGGTTTTATCTGGAAAATTATCTGGTTTTAAATTTCGTGTCTTTGCCGCTCGCGCCGCCATATTGGAAAAATGGCGCCTAAAATCAATCATAATAAAAAATAATTTTGTGTTTCGCTACAGGGAAGGGTACTGCGGCATTATGTAATGTATGTATGTCGTACCTTTAAAAATAGCATAGAGATCGTTAAAATGTACCGAATGATACCACATAACCTGTTACACGCCACCCATAACTCTGGCTGAATTCACCGGCACGACGCCAAATTCCCATTAAACTTTGCAAAAAGCATAAACTAAGTGGAATTACCCCTGTAATGGCGAACCGACCATGAAATATGGGGAATAGTTCGGCCGCAGGTACTATTTGTTCGCGGTGTAATATTATGTACAATTTGGAAGTTTTCTAATGGAGGCGTAAGAGTTTTTTGATGTTATTTTTTCCGGTATAAAATTATTATTACTCATTATGTTCTTTAGAATTCCTCTTGTGTTGATTAGGTTTGGAGCACTGACGTAAAATAAGAACGGACGTAACCTTGTCTAATCGAGAGTGAAGCATAGCAATGTCAGCTCGCTTACGATGTGTGCGTAATTTTGTAATTTTTGATTCGCGATGGTGTCAATGTCATAGCAGTATGGTGTCAATGTGTGGGTGTGTGTACTTGTACGAATAGAGAGTTTGTATTACTATGGGTGCTTCACTGAATTTGTTGTTGGGATTACGTCCATCTTTTTTACGTTCGTGGTTTGAAGTATAATATTTTGAAAACGATTATTTTTTTATTTAATAATTTTAAGTTAATTAGATTTGCATTTAAAACAAACGAACTATCTCATATTTTATGAAACCGGGCCAAGATGACCTGTGAAGGTTTGTTATTAATATTATATAATTTAATAAATATGAAATAATATTTTCTGAAAAAACGAACCGTAGCCGGTAAGAGCGTCTACCATTAGATCTTTATGGTCACTGTGACGTATCCAGTCCAAATGCATCAGTAATCCGTTGCCGACCAAATAAAAGTTGGGTATCCGCTGGTAATATATAATGGCTCCCAATCCCATCGGAAAATTTAAAAAATTCATGTTTTCCACATAGGCTTGCCAGATGATCGGGAAATCCGGGATTGTCCCGGAATTATGCGTACACGCCACCATGACCACCAAAACTAAAATAAGAGAAAGATATTGTTAATTTTTTTTTCAGTTTATCACGATTTAATTTATACTTAATATAGTTTTCATTTTCTACCAAAGTTAAAATTTATTGATAAGCTAAATTTAATTTTATTCATATTTCATGTGTTGATTTACTACCAAAGTTTTAAGTTTAAACTGCATCTTAAAATTATAACTGACGTTAATTACCTACTAAGTACGTAGATACCTATCTAATAAAAGTATGTATTTGAGAATAAATGCCATTTTCCTTTTCAAATGCAAATATAAATCCTTTGAAAAAAAAACACTTTTTACTATGGCCACGAACCGACACCGTTGTCCTAGAATTGTCCCGGATTTGATAAGTTTCTATCTGGTAACCCTATTTCCACAACACGTTTCAACCATTCTCACCCACGGACATAAAAAAAATGGACGTAACCTTGTCTAATCGAGAGTAAAGCTGACAGCTGACAGCTCGCTTACCATGTGTGCGTAATTTTGTAATTTTTGATTCGCGGTGGTGTCAATGTCGTAGCCGTATGGTGTCAATGTGTGGGTGTGTGTACTTGTACGAATACAGAGTTGGTATTCCTATGGGTGCTTCACTGAATTTGTTCTTGGGATTACATCCGTCTTTTTTTACGTCCGTGTTCTCATCCTAGCTATTGGTAAAACCAAGTTAAAATTTGGAAAGGAGTTTCTGATATTTGAGTTATTGAAAAAGTGATACTCTATTAAAATCTCCAAAGTAATTTGTGATATAGGAAGAAAAATCTTTATCACAATAAAATACCTAACCCAATGAAGTATTATTACAAGTATATACATGTGCATCTGAACTGAGGGCCCACTTTTTTTTTCTTGGCGTAACGAATTGAAATTTATAGAGGATTTAGTTAAAAATAGTTAAAACTTAAAAGGTAGAACCGACACCGCGAACACAATGTATGTCCCAATGAATTTTCAATGGATTCGTTCGATTTTGAAAGGAGAACGGGGGCTCAATTTTGAAAATAGAACCTCCCGGCGGGACACATTTTGTTCGAGATGTCTGTTCTATGACATTATACTTCAATGAACCCTGAATACAATTTTCTGCTTACTTTAAAATCTATAAAAACAAACTCAAGGCTTCCTAGCCAACTGAATATAGCATCACGAAATACAAAATTATACCTACCTCAATATTTTAACACACGATACGTTTATTAAACATGTTTGCATGAAATTTTTCATTATTCTGCTAACTCAAGGTAGCCAGTATATAAAATGACTTCATGTTGTAGCCTCGATTTTTCGTGGAATTCAGATGCATTTTAGCGTTCGTGCAAATATGTTTAAAACTGCTATAATTGGAAGATTACTGCACTAGGTCTAATGATTCTTTGCGGTTGTACCGTCCTTGCGTTGACTGAGGGTACTGATGCTCACGAATTAGGTTAGAAGAAAAATAAGTATTCTATAATAAATCTGATGCACTAATTCGATATAGCAAAGCAAAAGCAAAGCAACAACCCATAATTGTCCCGCTGCTGGGCTCGGGGTCTCCTCTCACAATGTGAGGGGTGTTAGGCCATAGTCTAACACGCTGGCCAAGTGCGGATTGGTAGATTTCACACACCTTTGAGAACTTTATGGAAAACTCTCCGGTGTGCAGGTTTCCTCACGATGTTTTCCTTCACCGAAGCAAGTGATAATTAACTTCTAATACGCATATAATATTTGAAAATTAGAGGTGCGTGCCAGGATTTGAACTCGGGCCCCTTCGTTCGGGAGACCAACTTTCTAACCGCTAGGCTAGCTGCTCATGTAATTCGATATAGAACAGAATAGAAATATTTGCAATAATTGTGTTTACATAAGGATCTTAAGTCAAATATATTATTTACATCTCACAATGAGCCATTTACAATATGGCATTCAAATGTCAGTATAAGGAATGTGGAATTAAATTATAATTCAAAATATCAATATTAGTATTACTCTATCGTACTACTTGTTTAATAATTAATTTAATACCTTATGTTAATTAATATTTAATACACACAAGTAATCTACCTATTATTTTTACCTATAAGTATTCTACTACTCTACTTAAAAATAATTTATTTCTCAAGTTTTTATAATAATTTCATCTATACTAATATATAAAGAGGAAAGATTTGATTTTTTGTTTGCATTGAATAGGCTCCGAAACTACTGAACCGATTTAAAAAATTCTTTCACTGTTAGGAAGCTACACTATCCCCGAGTAACATAGGCTATATTATATTTTCAAAAAATTAGGGATCCTTAATAAAACTCCAATAATGTAACCCAAGGTGTAAAAAAAAGAAAACCGAAGCAAAGCGAGGGCGGTTACTCGTACTGAATAAAAGCACTTTTCACACAACAAGTTGTGCAAAGATTTAGGATAGCTAATTTGGTGTACCAAGTGTTCTTATCACGCCTAAATATCATGCCTTAAAATTAAAACTGTTTAAAATTAATTAAAAAATTAAAATAATATTAAAATAAAAACTATTTATTCATATAAGAATTGATTACCCTGTAGCCTAGTTGGTAGCGACCCTGTCTGCGAAGCGATGGGTCCCGGGTTCGATTCCCGGCCGGGGCAGATATTTATGTGTCAGATAAATATGTGTACTCGGGTCATGGGTGTTATTGTGATGTGTCATATGTGTCGTCCATGTCACCCGCAACAAAGATAAAAATCTACTGCGGGGGAAAATCGGAAAAAAGAAAAGTGGTTGTGGAACCTGGGTAATTACTATTTTATCTGTTTCGGCCATGGATATCAGTAAGGCATCACCGATACTCTCTCTCTAACACTGCAGTCTTGATGTCTTCAAAGTCTCCTTTATTCTCCTTTATTTAAGTTCAAAAGTCCCTCGTCCTTTATTTTTTACGAGTAACCGCCCTTGCTTTGCTTCGGTTTTCTTATTTTTTTACACCTTAGGTTACATTATTGGAGTTTTATTAAGGATCCCTAATTTAGTTACTCGGGGATAGTATAGCTTCCCAACAGTGAAAGAATTTTTGAAATCGGTTCAGTAGTTTCGGAGCCTATTCAATGCAAACAAAAAATCAAATCTTTCCTCTTTATATATTAGTATAGATTTAATTTTAACGCGAGCAGGGAAAGTTGACTTGGACTTAAGACGGATAGAGCCTTAAGTCTGGTTTATACGTATTAAGTAGTTAAGTAGATAACTAAGTTTAAAGTGAATAATTTTTAGTGCGCGTCCAAACGTAATAATTCAGTAAAGCTCTTTAGTTCATACAATTCTTCACAACCTACTTAATTATTTAAGCATTTTACTAAATTTTAACTAAAAACTGCCTGTCCAAACTGTTTAGTGATAAGCCCCGCCCACCTACTTAACAGAAAATAGAAAAAATATCTAAATTACTTGTTTACTTGCCTACTAAATTTTAACTAGGTACAAAATTGTCCGTTTACATGTATTAATTTACTTAAAATTTACTTATCTACTTAACTACTTAATACGTATAGACCGAACATTGACTATTCTTAAATCCAAAGCTTATAATATAACATAACACTTCAAACACGTCTTCTGATAATAACATGAAGAATTATCAGGTGCGAAATTTTTCTTGTGTTGTAAAAGACGCATGGAAATGACCTGCTTTGATAAGAACTTCCATATACACTTAAAACGTGTGTGAAGACTATTATCCTGAGAGATAGACCTTTCTATCTAAACTGGACCTATCTGTTATAAATTATAATAATTATTGGTTATGGGTGATTTAGTAACAAGACTAACATCAAACAAACACGACATAATGTTTAAATTTAAATAATTTAACAGACCAAAACAAACGCATGTCATAACAACTCACTAGTTCTACCTAAAGCCGAATACTGCAGAACCGGTGTTATTACGAGAGGGAAAACTAACACTTGATTACCAGTACGTTAGAGGGAGACGACTACAATTTTCCGATTGCGTTTTCCTGAGAGTGCACGCTATCATCCAACGTTGTGGAGCGGCTAGCTCGGTTTTTTCATTCACTTCGTTCAGTTCAGTGTTGTCCGCACCATCGAGTCGTGCGTTCTATGTCGTTTCGTTAAGTGTAAACACGCTGAAAATATATCGAATTGTCACTAAAACATCTGTCTTTTACTCCTGAATTAGGCTATCAAACGCTTCTAAGCACTAAAGACTCCCTTATCCCATCCTTCTTTTGTTTTTCGTTTTGATTTTATTTTGTTTTACTCGTATCTTAGCCGGGAAAAGCCGGTCCGATGTGAATAACGTTCAGTGCACTTTGGTGACATAAACAACTGTTGTTTACAAAGTTCCGCTGTGTTTTTGTTGTTTTGTTTTTATTTTGTTGTTATCGCCGACGCCGGCAACTCAGCTGTCAGACGAGTCACGTGTCATATCGATCGCCAGCTGATTTCAGGTGAGAGTTCTTATCATTTCAAACAGATCGAATTCTTTCACGTTGTTGTTATCATCGTGTTGTTGTTTCTTAGTTACAGTTTGTTAACACTTGACAACAAATGGAAATAAACAAAAAATTATTACGTTACATTTAGTTACGGGAAAACCGCGTTATTTGTGTCATTCGTCTTTGGATGTGATAAACAGCTGTAGCAGTATTATAGGCATAAATTGTGAATTACCGGACCAAATAATTGCATTTTAATTCACCTATGTAATTGTATCTTCTTGTAGAAAGTAAAGTTAAATAAATAGCGTTGATTTTAGTTCAGGAATTGATATTAATAATTTTGACGACACTGTAGCCTAGTTGGTAGCGACTAGGTGTCCGACGAGGGGTCCCGGATTTGATTCCCGGCCGGGGCAGATATTTATGTGACAGATTTGTACTCGGGTCATGGGTGTGTTTGTGATGTGTTATATGTGTCGTCCATGCCACTCGCGACAATAACCTACTGCGGGGGTATATGAGTGTGTGAGCGTTTATTTATTTATTTATTTAATTATATTACTGCACAAGCTGTTATTTAGAAAAGTAGAGCATGCTTAAATGTTGCCTTAATTATTACCTAAACGGCGATAATACAGGATTATTATAGGATTATTATAGGACGCCGGAGTCTTTGTAATTGAAGAACTCCAGGCCTCCTTCAGTTATGCTAAGCTTCATGGTAATCTAGTTCCTATTTACTGTCGGAGGAGTTTACAGTTGTGTTGAAAGATTAAATGTCATACGAAGGCCCTCGTAAAGGGTTAACGAAGTAAGGATAACATCTGGTTACGGGGTCAACCACGGGCTCAGCGCATCTCAAGCGGTCACTCACGTCAATCCTGACCGTGCTCGTTTCTTTAAGTCGTTCTCTCATTTACATCTCAAATAATATCGGGCTATTACCTTTTAGTTAAATTACAGGCCTGTGATAATAGCTATAATACTCGTATTAGACTAGATATATCACAGTACCTATTCCGCGTACCTATTCCTGTAGGTATATCTCGCGTTTAGAGGGTATCGCTCTGCGCAGGCGCACGATGATGTAATGTTTTTTGTGGTCGTTGCTCTGGTTACTGCCGACATGTACAGGTAGGGTGATTGTGCCTGTAATGGACACTGTAGAGAATTTTAGGTTTCAGTCTAAATAGCTGCTTAAATACTAACAATAAATGTTACATATCTAACACAAAATTGCGCTGAAGGTAATTTAAGATATGAACATTATATTAGTCAAACTAAGTTTTATAATTATATTTTAAGGCAGAATTAATAATTCTATGTACATATTTTTATATAGTTTATATTTTTACCTTTTTTAATTTACCACCAATTAGTAAAGGTGCCACCAATAGTAAAGTCATGAAGGACAAGAAATGGTGAAATTACCTTACGTATCAGTCATGATAGATTAGTATAAGCTCATTATGACATGGTTACGCTGTTACGAGCATTTCGCGTAACATAAGTAGTTTTTGCTGTCGTTGAGAAAAGTTGAACACATTGTTGTGACACGTGTTTGATACCCGATATTGTTATAGTAGGACATAAGTTGACGCTCCCGGAAATAATAGATATTAATTAGGTTTTCTGGCCTTCTTTCTTTTTTCTTCTTTCTTGAGTAGAATTATTGTTTCTTCTTTCATAAGAAATCGAGGAAAAACTTCCTTGATGTGTATTGTGATAAGGACATTATACAATACATGGTATAACAAATGAGGCATAAAAACATCCACGATCAAGAAAAAATATTTGTGTTAAAGTGTACTCTTGTCGGGAATCGAATACGGGACCCCTTGCACTGAAGGCAGATGTCTACTAACTTGACCTCGGAATTGAATTTGAATCGTCGAAAATATTTTCTTACGCCCGATATTTTAATGCCCTAAAAGACCAGCTTTATTAAGTTTCCCAACTTCTTTCAAGATTCAAACTATATATAAGTATTAAGAGGCTTTTAAGAACGTCTCTACTGATCTATCAATTCCCTAAAAGACTTTAACAAGGAGCGTTGATAATAAAGTGTAAGAGAAACTTTTTTATGAAACGCGACAAATAATCAGACACCCTGATGGTAAGTGGTTACATCAGTAAGAACTAGTAAGAAAAAAAATATCCTTCTAGTTCGACGATCGAACCAACGAGTCGAACTAGTCTGAACAAGGCACCATAAGCATCGCCGACGCTTTAGCAGCCAAGAATGATTAGAGAAGGTTCTATCTTTCTTTTTCTTATCTCTTTCTTGGCTGGCAACACATCAGTGTTGCCTTTGGTGTCGCTGATGCCCATTGGCGACGATAGCCACTTATCATCAGGTGGATCGTCAGCTCGTTTTCCGGCTATTCCCAAAAAAAAAGAAAAAAGAAGAAAAGTCCAGGTAAATGTTTGATTAATTATCTTGAACTTTAAATTCTACCGTCGAGGGATCTAGCAATAAATCAGATTCCCGAAGTTACTTCAAGTAAGTTTTGAAAATAAACTTCAAGTGCTAAAACTAGTGAGAATTTAATATCCCCAATTTTACCACGACGAAAGGTAACTTGATTTAGTTTTCTAGATAACGTAATATTTTAAGATATAAAATTTAAAAAAAGTTCCACTGCTGGGCTCGGGTGTTCTCTCACAATAAGAGGAGTACAAGCAACAGTCCATCACGCTGGCCATACGGATTGGTAGACTCCACCAACGTTTCAGAACATCATGGAGAACTCTTGGATGTGCAGATTTCAACCCCCATTAATGACCCACTTTTGAGATCGGGTTTCTACTTGAAGAGTCGTAGAATTTACTACATAACTCTGTTCCAGTGCGTATTGGTTGAGGATTAGACGCCAACCAAAGTGCGGGAGGTTTCATGCCGCCAGAAGGCCTACATCAGCTTAACGTGTGCTCAAGAATTTTTTTCACTAGCGTTCACCCAAGTACCGCACCCACCCGCTGTTGTATAAACTCGGCCGATCACTTAGAATTGACAAAAGCTGCCGGGCTGTGAGCGCTTCAGCAGCCTTTTACTAAGTAAAACATATGGAATTTCGTCAATTTTCAATCATAATTATATTTTTTAAGACATCCTTTATAGGCGACCTTAGCTTCTTTCGTGAATTGACTGACTTGACTTCTAGAATCATCCGTTAAATGATTTGAGGTGTTGTTGCAGTGGAGCTAGTTAAAATAGTACCTATTCATTAAGCCTTACAGAATTGTATTGCGTATGTCCGTGGGCGATTAGTAATAACTTATTATATCGGTTGGCTCATCTACTCATTAGCGGCTATATAATCTATAAAAGCGACTCGTCCACTTATTTATTTATTCAAATTTATGTCACCTTATACAAAAAGGATAAAGAAAGGGCAAACTTAATGCCTAATGGCACTAGACTAATCACGAAACTTCAAATACTACTTGACCTATGAAGGTGTAATTTGGGAGAGAGGTCATTTACGAGTATTGGACGGTATTGGAGTAACTTAGAACGTTTTTGGAACGAAGTTCCTTATCTCGCGTTGCGAGAGGGGGCTAGACGGAAAAAATTAAGATGAAAAGTTGTAACGACACTTTTTGCCGTCGTTTATTTTATGGTTTATCTCTGAGGGGATAAGAAGAAAATAATGGGTGAAAAGTTTTATTAAAATCCTCCGATTAAATACCGATTAAAGAGCAATGGTAAAAATTATAAAACACAAACATTTTGGAGCATCATTTTGGTGAAGTAAAGGACGAAAGATCGTTTAAACAGCATTCAACAGTGTTTTTTCAACAGACAGATGTGAGGAAAGTCGGGGGCAGCAGCTAGCTCACATAAAAAAAATTCTCAGCGTTTCTTAAGCTAACCAAACAATGGAATACACATTACATACTCGGTTTGCAGTCGCTGTAAGGTAATATGTAACCCTAATTCCGTGTTTGTTAACGTTAAGTCTCATCAGAGACGGGACAAAGGTAATTGGGACGGTATAGTGAATACCTAAGAACCCACTAAGCCTTATGAAATGCTTTCACTTTGCACCATTTACAATAAAGACGATTTGGCGTAAACATTACTATCACTCTTGTAGTATTCCTATTATTGTTCACAGTGAAATTCCTATTATAGAGCAGGCCCGATAATTTTTGAAACCTAAAAAAATAATTGTAGGATGAAATCCATTGCAAAAGTAAGAGAATATAACAAAAATGAAAGGAAAAATAATTAAGTCGGGAAGTGGGGGGAGGGGGCGTTTAAGGGTAAAAAACGTTTTATCTCAATTTCCGGCAAAACTACAAGACCTATGGAAAAAAGTTAAATGGCAAAGTTGTAGGTAATAAAAAGATCTACAACTTTTGCATTTACACTATTTTACATAACCTCAAAATTTATGTGAAAAATTAAAATTAACCAAGTTTTTGATTTTTTATTTTTATCTTTTACATCATTATACTGGCACTGGTCTATTAGGCCTGACTTAGAACATCAAATAGAATAGAAGTAGAAGGAAGGAATAGAAGATATGTACGTCATCCCTAGAAAAATCGAAGGTTAATAGATATGACATAACTTTGAAAAAAATATAAAGTAGTCTATGAAATTTAATATTTAAGCCGAAGGTTTCCAACTTTATCTCTATTCGGACCGATAATTTTACCCTTTGCAGCATACTCGAAACTTTAATTGAGCAAAACCACTTAGTTTTAAAAAGAATGTTAGTAACGCAAACAACTAGTACATTAAACTATTAGAATAAAAAACATTTTAAAAACATACCAAAGAGGTAAGCCACGCTTTGCTACAAATCAAAGGAGTCAGAGTTTACTTTGGAGCGGAGCCAGCCGTAATGCTACGGCCGGTCATACTGAGAGTGTGGAAACGACCAAGCGAATTTATCGCTGCTAACAACAGCTAGCAGCTACATGTTGATAACCAACGGGTCTAGGTAACATTCGTTAAGGTACCATTACGTGATGAGCGCTAGAAGAAAGGGTCTTCTAGCGCTTATTAGCTACAATTTAGTAGTAAACTAGAAAGCAGGTTACTAGTGCCGATCTATCAGTGTTTATCGGCGCAGGTCACATACCTGCCAAGTAGTTGGCACAGGTAGTTAGCACCAAGTTATTGTGGCAAACTAGCATCGATAAGTGTCGAACGTAGCTGACAAAACTTGCACTGATAATAATAACCTTTCCAGGTGAATACGTTCTTACTTGTTCATGTCAGTCAGTTTATCTCATTAGCAAAGTCTGTCTGCTTGATAACTTAGAAAATTGAATGTCAAAGGGACAGCGGTTGAAATACGTTTGAGAACTTGTGATCTTGATTCTACATTGTGTTATATTCTTGCGACATCAAAGGTGTTACCAGTTATTGAAGTGAACACTTCTTTAGCATCGTTGTCATTTGAAAGTCGATGAAACGAAAAAGGGACATTAAAAAGAGCAGACACATAAATTCATAAGATTTAATGTGGGAGAAAATGAGATAGGAAGCATTATACAGTGTTTATTATGTTCGTGTTACTTTAAAAAGTGCTAAGTTGTATTCATAGATGGCGCGAGGAACAAGATAGAAGATTCGTTTTATTGCTGGATAGATGGCGCTAGCTGCTCATTTTACTCTTCTTATTATATTAAGAGATGGCGTTAGTTACCACTGTTATATTTTTATTTAGAACAAAATAATTTTTGAAAGATAATTAAAACTGATACACGTAAATTAATACCTTTATTTTTGAAAGTTTCCCTTCTGGCTGGCTTCAACCTATTAATGGCCCACTACTGGGCACGGGTCTCTCCTCGTGAGGAGGCCTAGAGCATACTCTACCACGCTGCTCCAGTGCGGATTGGTGGAGGGTTTCACTTCTACCACGTGTGAATTGCACACATTTTAATTACTTACACTGTTTTGTTATCATTACAGTGTTGTACCTATACAAATACGTTTTCCATGTCCAGTGACTGTAGCCGTCGAGCCTTCCGGTCGGCCCACATCGTTGGCCTTGGCTCCTTTATCTCTTTGTCTTTGTTCATTTACATCGCCATTTTACATTAAAGCGTACATAGCTCTGTTTTAATAGTAAAACTGTAACGGGGCCGAATCTGCGTAGTCTAATGAAGGCCGGCTTTGTTTTAATTAGAGTTTTAGCTGCTAGTCTGTCTGGTTGTTAGCCTGTCTAGCTATATTGGTGTCTGGCTGTCAGTCTCTCTATTTTCTCATTACGGTAACAGTAATTTGAGAAAGGAGTCTACGGGATTCAAGGATCCCGCATCAGGTATCAGTAACCCGATTAGTAACTGAGATTATAATGGGGATGTATAATGTATATTGGAGTCTTTGAAATATATATAGGCAAGCTTTACTAAGTATCTATGTAAATGCTATGCTGAAACATATATTTGTAAGATTCTGATCTGAACTGGTCTGATTAAGTCAACTGTCTGTCTTTTGGTGTCTTACACCGATTTATTCTCCAAAAAACGTCATGATGTAGGTTCCCTTTAACAAATTGGTTTAAAAAAATTAAAGGAAATGCAGGGAATTTTTCTTTTGATATAAAATATAAAATACATCAAACATTGACTAAAGTTAATGTTAAATAGCAATAGAAATTAGTTACATCACTGCCCTCTTTGTAATCTACTAAAATTATGACAACACTTCCCTCACAGCTATGGAGTTCCATTGTTCATGCCTAAAACGGTACTTAAGTAAGGTTATATTGGCAAATGCTTTGTTGGCTAAATTAGTTATAGTCTCGGCCGGCTGAAATTAATTATCAGTTGCTACGGTAGTGGAAACATGAAGAAACCGGCATATTGAGAGTTGACCATAATGTTCTTAAATGTTTGTCAGCCAATCGATACCTGACCAGAATGTTGGATTATGGTTTTTAGCATGTTAGAGAAAACGCGAGTCTATCAGAGTCACAAATATGGTTTATGATGATGATGACTGATGACACTCATTAGCCTATTTAATAATATGCCATTCATATATTAAAAAAACATGTTGTAGAGAAAACCCGTTTTGACAAAAGACGCGTTTTCATTAGCTGAAACTAGTTTTAAATAACCTTTGTTATAAATACAGTTTACTGCTGACAAAAAATGAATTAGACAAAACTTCTTCGGACTAAAATCTGGTTTTCAATGTAACATTGACACGAGCAAGAAAATCGAGCCGTCTGGCATCTCTAGGTTTTATATAGTAAAATTTAAGTGTATTAAAATTTTAAAATTCAGATTCGGAACCGCACTCACAAAATAGATTTTTTTTTGTAAAAGCAAAAACACTAGGTAAAATTACATTTAAAATAAACAGCATGTGGTTCACAGACATGTACAGTACACACCTCGTGGTCCCACTTAAATTTGAGCGAGATCTGACGAGTAGTTTTGATTTATCCCTAATTCTGAAGTCGGTTATTTTTTTGTCAAGAATTATTTGAAGTCTGTTTAAAGTCGGTTTAAAGTCTGGTCTGGAGAGAATAAAAGGATACAAGAGAACATAGGAACAACTTTTATGGCCATGGGCATGTTTTATGCCATATTTCTTTATTTAATTTTAAATAGCAGAGAAAACAAGCTTTAAAGTGATCTTTGAGAAGTACGAGATATAAAAAGCGGCCAAGTGCGAGTCGGACTCGCCCATGAAGGGTTCCGTAGCAGTTCTTGTAGTTCGTTGTAACTTTGATCAATGTTTTATGCGTTTTACGATTTATGATATATTAAAAAAAAACTACTTACTAGATCTCATTCAAACCAATTTTCGTTGGAAGTTTGCTTGGTAATGTACATCATATATTTTTTTTAGTTTTATCATTCCCTTATTTTAGAAGTTACAGGGGGGGGGGGGACACACATTTCACTACTTTGGAAGTGTCTCTCGCGCAAACTATTTAGTTTAGAAAAAAATGATATTAGAAACCTTAATATCATTTTTCAAGACCTATCCATAGATACCCCACACGTATGGGTTTGATGAAAAAAAAATTTTTGAGTTTCAGTTCTACGTATGGGGAACCCCCAAAATTTATTGTTTTTTTGCTATTTTTGTGTGAAAATCTTAATGCGGTTCACAGAATACATCTACTTACCAAGTTTCAATGGTATAGCTCTTATAGTTTCGGAAAAAAGTGGCTGTGACATACGGACGGACAGACAGACAGACAGACAGACAGACAGACAGACATGATGAATCCATAAGGGTTCCGTTTTTTGCCATTCGGCTACGGAACCCTAAAAAGGATGCGTGTACCTACTTTTGTACGCGCGTGAGAAGTTATACTTCTTCGGCATAATTAAATCTGGGGGCACGGCAGTGCCCCCGCCAAGTCGAGCAAAAAAGCGGCACGGCCGTACCATCCTTTTCTCGAAGCAATTCAGGCCATTTTCGACCCCCTATAACTTCGTTGTGGATAAAGCTAGAAGCCTGAATTTTTAGTAACCAAGCAGGCATTGTATAAACACGTTATATTTCAAATTTCATTCGATTTGAACCAGTAGTTTAAGAATTATAACTAGTCAAAGTTTCTTAATTTCGTCACTCACTGACTGACTGACCGATCATCAAAACTCTAAGGCACTTCTAGCAAACATAGAAGCTTCAAATTTGGAACACAATTAGTGTTTAGTGTATAGATCAAGGAAAAACTAAAACATTTTGCAATTTCGGTCTAGTTTTCTAGATACATCAACTGCATAAATAACTTTGTAATCCCATATAAATATATAGGATTACAAAGTTACATTTGCAGTTAATGAATTACTGTACCTGTATAACAAAGTAACATCTGCAGTGAATGAATCAGTGTCCCTGTATATAATATAATGGAATAATAGGTGTAGATAGGTACCTAGATATAATTATGTTCAAAGGTAACTTGTAAAAGGAAAAAAAGTAGAACTATCTGCAAAAAGAAATGAGATGCCATCAAAAACAAAACTTGTAAAAAAAACCAAGTCTCGCAACTCAGTTCTTCTACCGTAAAAAGTTGTGAGATCCATGTAATACCAAGTCGGTTAATTTATTCAGTTCCTACTTAAGGGTCCTTCTGTCTTAAGTTATCACGTAATTAGCTAACCTAACAAGTAACAACATCTTATAGTGACCATATTATCAATATTAAAAACTTTTATGTTTTAAATAAATAAATTGACTTGGCAATCGCACTAAACAATCAAATTTAATATAATATGTAGGTATTACTTGTGAGATATATTGTGTTTTCATGCGATGGCCAAGTCGATCTATTTATTTAAAACATAAAAGATTTTTAATATTGATAATATGGTCACTATAAGATGTTGTTACTTGTTAGGTTAGCTAATTACGTGATAACTTAAGACAGAAGGACCCTTAAGTAGGAACTGAATAAATTAACCGACTTGGTATTAAATGGATCTCACAACTTTTTACGGTAGAAGAACTGAGTTGCGAGACTTGGTTTTTTTTACAAGTTTTGTTTTTGATGGCATAAATATTTTACCCCCATCCCTCCCCTCTCCTCCCCCTCCCCTCCCCCCCTACCCTCCCCCTCCCTTCCCCTGTTTAACTTATATACAAAAAAATATTAAAAAAAACAAAACAAATACAAGTACAAACTGATGGCGTTGTTTATGAAGCTCAATCACGCTGTTGAGACTCTGTGAGATTTGTATAATGCTTCCCGCCCACGTCCGATAATCGGTGACCGCTTTTTTGTAGGAGAAAAATAGAACGTACCTACTGATAGCAATAGTCGGTCAAAAAGTCGGTCAGAAATAATATGGAAGAAAAAATCGGCCCGATTATCAGTCCTACAAAAAGACTGACGTGGGCGGGAAGCGTTAGTAATAACATTAAATTTTGAATGTTAAACGTTTAACGTTTTTTGCAAGTCGCATAAGAAGTATAACTTCAATAATACTAATGATTTGGTTACCTAATACGTGCCTTTATTCTGTGCATAGGTCGACGTCCATAAAGATCGTGTTAAGAATGGCGGAATCCCCTCCTATAATAGTCGGAACCGCTCACTGCAGTTGCAACCTTACCATGATGTTGTGCAACTCGATTGTGAGTTAACGACCCAATTGTGATGCCTGACCTGAATAACATCGGTATTGTTCACTAACCAGCTGTTAATTCGTATGGACTTAGGTTCTATGGAAATTGAAAGCTGTCTAGCAGACTTGCATGTGTTTCGTCTGTCGGGCTAACACACGTCAGGCAGTTATGTGTATTAATATTTTCTTTATGGAAATAGCCGGCAAACTAGCTAACGATCCACTTGATGCTGTCGTTGCTCATGAACATCAGCAACACCAAAGGCATCAGTGATGCGTTGCCGGTCAAGGAAGAGAGAAGAAAAAGAAAGAAAGAACTGGCTCTCAAGCCCCCAGCTGGAAAACGACGAGTCGTTTCGCGGAGCGTGGTAGCTATCCAGGCGAACTCGTTTGCCGGCGAAATAATAATAGTAAGAGTGGTATTCATTAACAATTAAAATCAATATTACCAATACAATCCCTCCGAGGGATTACCCTACCACTACCCTACCTACCCACTACCCACTACCCACTACCCACTACCCTACCACTACCCTACCACCAGCGGGCCGGCTTTAGTCGCCTCTTACGACACCCATCTGGTGTGGGATTGGGGTTAGTATTCCGAGCCACCCAAATACGGCTAAGCGATTATAATAATAATGCGGCACACCCATAGCCCCACACAAGGATTCCTTGTCGTGGGTGCCATGAACACACCCATACCGAGGACAGAAATTCAAACTCATCCTTCTTTCTACTTCGCTGGAAATTAATAAACGCTTACACACTCATACCCCCGCAGTAGGTTATTACCTGTGTCGCAAGTGACATGGACGACACATAAGTATGTATAACACGTCACAATAACACCCATGACCCCAGTACAAATATTTTTCCGTCACATAAATATCTGTCCCGGCCGGGAATCGAAACGGGACCCCTCGCTTTAGGTAGGGTCGCTACCAACTAGGCTATAGAGTCGTCAAAATTATTAATATCAATTCCTGAACTAAAATCAACGCTATTTATTTAGCTTTACTTTCTACAAAAAGATACAGTTATAAAGGTAAAATGCAATTAAAATTTGGTCATGCAAACTACGGCATACGCATCGTGACTGGCTTCTATCGTCTCAGACAACCTGGTCTGTCGGCATTTCTGGTCAGGTTGTAATAGTTCACGTAATGGGTTTCGCCATAATCTAAATTTTACTAACAAAAAATAACCGACTTCAAAGTCTCAAAAACTACTTTTCAGATCTCGTTCAAATTTATGTGGGACCACATGACAAGCACCTGCTTTCGAGTAAAAAAAGAATCATCGAAATCGGTTGGCGTGATATTGAGTTATGCGTCAATTTGTCGCGCACATCTTAACACAAATTTACGACTTATGTGGTTTTCTCATGGATGCCATTGTCAGATCTCAATAAAATTTATGTGGGACCACATGACAGCCACCAGCTTTCGATTAAAAAAACAATCATCAAAATCGGTTCGCCCAGTCCAAAGTTCTGAGGTAACAAACATAAAAAAAAATACAGTCGAATTGAGAACGTCCTCCTTTTTTGAAGTCGGTTAAAAATATAATAAAGGTTAATAAAGGCTTCGGTGACCATAAGATTGTCAGTCTTTTTTTTATGGCAATAGCCGGCAAACGAGTTGACGATCCACCTGATGGTAAGTGGCTATCGTCGCCCATGGACATCAGCAACACCAAAGGCATCACCGATGCGTTGCCGGCCAAGAAAGAGAGAAGAAAAGAAATATTTTTTTCTTCAATTAATCAAAGAGTGATTAGGTTGATAATTTATTTATTTATTTATTTAATCCTTTATTGCAATTTTATACAATGGGCGGACTTAATGCCAAGTGGCATTCTCTACCAGTCAACCTTTGGTTATGATGAGAATGTGTGGTAGGCTTAAACATTAAAAATGCGAGATTAAATTAATAATTGATATACTACTAATAAACTAAATATATAAATCCTAAATACATAAATATAATACAATCAATATCCATATATAAATAAATACCTTCATAAATAATTAAATATATACATAAATATATATATATATATATATATATATATATATATATATATATATATATATATATATATATATATATATAATATACATTGCACAATTGACAATCAAATATACATATAATGTTAACAAGACTCTAAATAATGCTCTCGAACAAGTTTTTTAAAAGTATTAATGCTCGAAGCTTTCCTAATCCGTTCTGGTAAGGCGTTCCAGAGGAGTACAGCCTGGTTGGTGAAGGAGTATTTGAAAAAGCCGCTGTTATGAGGTAAGATGGTCAATTTTAGGTTTGTAGAAGAGCGAAGTGTCTTATTATCTACGTGGTGATATTTAAAGTTTTCCTTAAGATAAGATGGAGAAGATGGGTCGTTTAAGATCAAATAAAGCAAACACAATATCCTAGAGCAACGCCTTTGACGAATAGTAAGCCATTTAAGTTCTGAGCGAAACTGAGAAATATGGTCGAACTTACGCAAACCAAAGATGTAGCGGATGCAACTGTTTAGTAGGCGCTCTAGTTTATTAAGACGCTCTTCATTCAAATCTGGGTAGCACACATCCGCATAGTGAATAATGGGTAAAACGAGGGCATTAACTAACATAACCTTGGTCTTATGTGGCAAAAAGTGTTTTGTACGATAGAGAGACCGGAGGGTTGCAGTGACTTTACGACTAATTTCATTTATGTTTGAGCACCAACTCATCGTACTATCTATACGCAATCCTAGATTTTTTACCACATTTGTAAAATTAATCGTTGCACCATTATATAAGAGAGATGGCAAGCTATTAAAGTCTACCCTGGCTAGCAGCCTTGAGCTTCCAACAACTATGGCTTGACACTTGGATGGATTGACTGAGACTCCGAAACGGTATGACCAAGTAAGTAAATTATTAAGATTAATATTTAATCTGTCAATCGCATCAGGAATGTCATACACGGTGGCTTGCGTATAAAGCTGCAGGTCGTCAGCGTACAGGTGATACGAACAATCGAAAACGGAGATTAAAGAATTAATAAACAGCGAAAATATAATTGGAGAGAGAATTCCGCCTTGCGGCACACCAGTGTTCATATCTATCCAATTCGATGATAACGAACCAATACGGACGCATTGCTGGCGGCCGCGAAGATAAGAAGAAAACCACGTTAAAACTGAGGGGTGAAATCTTAAAAAGGAAAGGATGGCTAATAAAGTGTTCGCGGACATCAGTGTTACGTTACATATCGGTGCTGCTAAAAGTGACAATTAAAAATAGTAAGAAGCGTTACAAGTAAACAAATAAAGTGATATCGCAAAGTTCACCGACGCAGAAGTGATAGTTGACGATAAATAGTAAAGTGGAGTGAAAAAAAAGACCAAAATAAGACTAATAAAAATATATTTACAAAGAACTTACAATAAAGTGACAAGACTACCCACAAACAAGATTGTAAAAATAACAAGCAGTATACAACGTAACAAAATATTAAATTATCTTAAACATTTAAATAAAAGTAACAAAACAGATATTAAACATGGTGAAGTGCAATGCGTGCGGGAAATTCATGGCAGCGACTGAATCTATTTCCTGCCCTAAATGCAAGGCTAAATCTCACAGGACCTGCGTCAACATCCCTGAGGGCACGAAAATCCAGCCCTCTTGGCTGTGTCCTGAGTGTAAAGCTCGGACACCGAAAACCTGCAGCCAGAGCACACCTGTGCAAGGTCATGGAGTACATCATACCGGTGACAGCCAACAGGATGAGGCAACGACAGCAACTACCCATGAAGCTGGAGCCGAATCGCAAGAGTCCAGTCTAATGAGTGAGCTTAGGCTATTTCGGGAAGAGATGCGTGAAACCCGTCAAGAATTCAAAAATTTTCGTCAAGAAATGATGGAGATTCGGTGTTTGATAAATGCATGTGAAGGACGTCTTGATAAATTAGAGACAAAGGTCCTTGAGTTAGACACTCGTGATGCTAAGGGTGGTCCAGAAGAGGAGAGCTTGGCCGAGGTCCAGGCCGTCATTTCGGGCCTGCAGCAGGACCTGAACGATCGGGACCAAGAGCTTTTACTAACGGACATCGAGGTCGCGGGCATCCCGGAGGAGAAGGAAGAAAACTTATTACATGTAGTAACCACGTGCGCTTCAAAATTAAACATCTGTCTTGAAGAACGAGATATCGTCAGTTGTTCGCGAGTTGGTGGCATAGTGCGCGGTGAGCAGAGCGGCGGCCCAAGGTCAAGGCCGATAGCAGTTCGCCTAGCGCGTAAAGCAGTGCGCGACTCGATACTGCATGCAGCGCGCGTCCGCCGCTCGCTCACCACTGAAGGAATCGGACTGAGGCATCCCGTCGTCCGTCCGTTCTTTATAAACGAACGACTTACAAAACATAATCGAATGCTATTTTTCAAGGCTAGGGAACGAAGCAAACAGCTCACTTGGCGTTATGCATGGACTAAGGAAGGTAAAATTTTTGTACGCCGTGAACCCGGGACCACCGCATTCCGTATTAGATCGGAAGGCGACTTGGATAGGGTTTTTGGCAAACAAAATGTTCGGCCGAAGGTAACTTGCTAATGACCGCTGCTTATTGTTTAAATTATTGTATATTCATTTTATTTTGTCTTACATTTTTAAAGTTGTGTGAATGTAAATATTTTTACAAACTGCTGGGTTACGTTCGCATGTGCTCTGGTGGCCGCACAGATACAGATATGATAACGGTAACTTTAAATAATGTTTATTATACTACGCGATTTAAATATGCTTTATTTATTTACGTACCTTATTTAAATTCACGATACACGTATCACATTAAAAAAATTTTTAAACGGAACATAATTTTAAATATGAAAATATATACATGTATTTATGAATATGAAAATCACATTAAAAAATCACTTGAAGATGTATATATAATAACGTATTGCATAAGTATATACTATCCGAAACATTTAGTTAAACTGCGAATACCAGTAAAATATAACTGCAATCATCTCTCCTAGTGCAAATTTTATGGTTGGCTTTCTAAACGCAGGTTCCCTGGGGACAGGCCACGATGAGTTTATAGCAGCTGTACAACGCCACAATGTCGATGTCATGGCTGTCAATGAGACATGGTTGAGAGAGGGCGAGGAGGGTCGTGCGCCCGCTATCCCCGGCTACCGACTGAGGCACCTGCCGAGGTCTGGTGATGGGGAGCGTCAACGCGGTGGAGGAGTAGGATTTTTTGTGCGAAGAGGCCTCTGTGCCCGTACGCTGCCACACCCCCGAACAAATGTGGATTTCCATCACAGTCGGTGGGAAAAAACTTGTTATAGGCACTGCATACCGACCGCCGTGGCAAAACGTTGACTTGTTCCTGGACGCGCTTACCACTACCCTAGGTACACTGTCTTGGAGTGAAAATTTGATACTTTTAGGTGATTTTAATATTAATATGTTGAATACGACAAATAACTGCATCAAAAAGCTTAACAATTTTTTAACTTGTTTTAAATTAAAACAATGCGTCACTAGCCCAACACATTTTACCGAAAACTCTGAGACTTTAATCGACCTAATATGCACAGATATAAACGCTAACATAGTTACCATCAACTATATACCGCAGCTAAGCAACCATGCTTTTCTTACGTGTCAACTTAACATTAGAAAAAGTAAACCGCTGCCTCAAAAAATTATAAGACGCACACTACAAGGAATTGATGAGCAAGCTTTCAAAAATGATATCGCGTCGATTGACTGGACGAAACTTGAATCTATAAATAATGTAAACGAACAGGTTGAATTATTCAATTCTTTTATCACCACTCTCTTTGACAAGCATGCGCCGCTTAAACAAAAAATCATAAGATCTCAACAACTTCCATGGATAACTTATAATATCAAGTTAATGATGGAAAAAAGAGATGAAGCATTCAAAAAAATGCGAAAAAATCAAGACAACCAAGCAAAAAAGGAATTTTATAAAAATTTGAAAACGGCATGCATTGAGGCGGTCCACAGGGAGAAACAGGCTTACTACACATTCTATGTCAACAATAATATGAATAACCCTCGCAGTATGTGGAAACATATTAAACAAAATGTGAGATTAAAAACCAATAACGAGATCCCTAGCCAGATGTTCGATAATCCAAATAAACTTAATGAACACTTCTTGAACGTTCCTGGCAATAAAAATATACAGCTTTCACATTTAACATATTATGAATTTCACACAGCAACGGATGCTATTTTTAACATAATGGAAGTTCAAGAAGCAGATATTATAAGAATTCTAAGATCTATAAAATCAAATGCCATTGGAGTCGACGGTATTTCTTTAGACATGATACGTATGACATTACCCTTTACGCTCGGAATTATTACAAACATGGTAAATACATCCTTCATGACCAGGACTTACCCTACCATATGGCAGCACGCACTTGTTAAACCCATTCCAAAGAAGTCAAATCCGACGTATGAAAATGATTTAAGACCTATCAGCATACTTCCGTGCTTATCGAAAGTAATTGAAAAACTGGTGTCAGAACAATTAATAAAATTTATAGAAAATAATAGTATACTACCAGTATTTCAATCTGGTTTTAGGAAAAATCATAGCACTGCAACCGCCTTAGCACGTGTTGTTGACGATATCCTGACAGCTCAAGATAACGGGCAGGGTACAATTCTAGTACTACTTGATTTTTCTAGAGCTTTTGATTGTATTAACACAACCATACTACTGTCTAAATTGAGTTATTATGGATTTAGTAACTGTTCAATACAATGGTTCGATAGTTATTTTAAGAACCGAATGCAAACCGTTGAATTATGTAGTAGTGATACGGGTTCAGTATTGAAATCAAACCCGAGGGCTATAATGACCGGCGCCCCTCAAGGTTCGGTACTTGCGCCAGCGCTATTTGCTATTTACAGTGCTGACATTGTCAAAAATATTCAGCACTGCAGATATCATTTGTACGCTGACGACATGCAGGTGTACGTCTCCTTTGACCCCCGGAATACCCATGAAGCCGTTGATAAAATAAATGAGGACCTGGATCGAATAGCAGCGTGGTGCCACTTAAATGGACTGGTTCTAAATGGACAAAAGTCGAA
This sequence comes from Thymelicus acteon, assembly GCA_951805285.1. Classification (NCBI taxonomy): domain Eukaryota; kingdom Metazoa; phylum Arthropoda; class Insecta; order Lepidoptera; family Hesperiidae; genus Thymelicus; species Thymelicus acteon. Next base: position 11,483,280 of record OX638234.1, read on the forward strand.
ATTTTTGATATTAGGAACTAAAAATCAGATAAATAAAATCTCCGAGCAGGGACCGAACATACACATCCGAGGCGTGAACGTCGAACGTGTAAGAGAAGCTCGCAATCTGGGACTATTGATGGATGAAAAGCTACAATTCGAAAATCACATATTAAACACTAGCAGAAATTGTTTTTATAGGCTAAAGGTGTTATACCAAATTCGGCAATATTTGAGCACTGACATCCGCATCAAACTATGTGATTGCCTAATTCTATCCAAATTTAACTACATGGATGTGGTATATGGTCCCAGATTGCTAGCCCGCAGTCGCCAACTCGTGCAGAAGGTACAGAACGCGTGCGCAAGATTCTGTTTCTCCATTCCCCCCCGCACGCATGTCACTCCCTATTTAAATAATGCTAACATTTTAAAAATGGAATCTCGTAGGAAACTACATCTAGCTACTCTCCTGTTTGGTGTTCTACATAGCCAAATACCTCCTTATCTTGCCGAGAAGCTGACGTGGACTCGCGATGTACAATCCAGTAAAACCAGGGTACGAGGTACATTGTACATTCCTCGTCACAAAACCCATGCTTTTAAGGGAAGCTTCAAATTTGCCGCATCTAAGATCTGGAACGACTTGCCACCGCCGGTGATCAGTCTGAAATCCATAATTTCGTTTAAAACCAAGTTAAAAAAACACTTTCTGAGCCTACAAATTAACTCCACCTAACTTACTAAACAAGCTACAAAGAAAACGAAAATAAATCAATAAAAGTTACAATAATTATATTATTTTATTATAATAATTATAATAGATATACAATAAATATAATTCACACAATTCTTAATATTCAATGCTTAAAATATGCAACACAATTCACTTTTGAAATTACGTATAATATGATACACATACAATAATAATATTAACCATATTCTATAAATAAATAAAATTTAGTAGGTACTTAACTGCTAACAACACTAACCTCATACGTTGCAGACTATAAGCAATATATAGGCTTATGCGTCATCCCAGTGTTTCTTGTATGCGGCTGAATACAATTTATGTAACTGTAGTAAACATACTTTAATTTTATTACAGATTAAGTATATTTTTCAAAACAAAAGCAAAATTGGTACCATGGTAAATAGACAGAAAACACAGGAAGCGCACGGGTGTGTAATGGCTGCTGCCATGGCGCAGTATGCAATGAAAAATATTTCGTAACGGGTCTCAACAACGCATACCCCTCTCACCTCTTTGCCCTCCTCGTCGCTTCTTATTATTTCAATGGAATGCGTCACACCACTGTATCACTTTTTAAACCTGTTCTAGCACTGGTAAATAAAGACACTGACGTCCGTGCATCACAAAATGGACTCGCTGAAAATCAGCGCCGTAGCTACCGCTACGGCATTATGCTGAGTGAGTTCCATTTTCTGGCCTACTGGACACATGCGAGCGTTACAGACCAATAATGTCGTCAATTTTTGTTAATTATGTTTTTGTTTTTTTTTTTGTGTTGGTTTGTAAAGTTTATTTTTTTTTATAATTATATATGCATTATATTTGTTGATCCATGTATGTTCGTATGTGTACAGAGTATGGCACAGAAATAAACGTTTTCTTTCTTTCTTTCTTTCTTTCTAATAGGATGTCGTGGTCCACTGTGTTGAAAGCATTAGAGAAGTCAACCAGCACCATCACTGTAAGCTTTCTGTCATCCATACCTTGCCTTATATCATCAGTGAGTTTGATGAGAGCAGTGGTGGTGCTGTGACGAGGACGAAACCCTGATTGATAAATACTCAGAAGGTTATGTTTAAGTATATATGCGGAGATTTGCTTGTACACACAGGCCTCTGAAACTTTTGAGAGGAATGGAAGAATAGAGATGGGTCTATAGTGGGAAGGAAGTTTGGGTTCCGGAATCTTAGGTAATGGTCGGATAAAAGCTCTTTTCCATATTGTAGGATACTGACCCGTAACTAAGGAGAAGTTTATTATGTGGGTGATGGTTGGTAAGAGGATATCTATAATGTTAAATAGCATGACCCTACTAATGTCATCACACCCCACCGCCTTAGACTTTATCGAAGTTATGGCCTTTGCAATTTCATCTTGCCTAACAGGGGAGAACTGGAAAACTGGAATATCAGGTGACTGCATGGAAGCGATAAAAGCAAGTGTTTGAGTACGGGTTGTGTGGTCTATAGGCGTAGAATTTGAGACAAAATGTCGGTTAATTTCGTTTAAATCCAAGTTAATTCCACAATCCGACATGGGTGACTTGTAGACACCAAAAGATTTAAGGAACTTCCAGACTTCAGCTTGTGATGAATTACATAAAGACTTATGGATATAGCGGCGTTTAGCGTTACGTATCACCTGATTACACTTATTTCTAGCAGCTTTAAAAGTTGCCCAGGTTTGCTCCGAGCGCTGTTTTCGGAATAACCGAAAAGCCCTATCACGCCTAACCATTGCCGCTCGTACAGTGTCGTTCATCCAGGGTGCTGGTGGTCGTTTTAACATTACAGTATGTACAGGTGCATGTACGTCGTACAGCGAGATAACAGAGTTATTTAATTGTGAAATCATCCCATCAACTGTTGAGGCTCCTGTCACCAATGAAAAGTCTATATTTTCAGCATCTCTTCTCAACTTGGCTAAATCAATTTTAGAAAGGCTTCTTATTTGTTTAATAGTTTTATTGTATTTAGGAGGTCTGATCTTGTAGAAAATATACAAAAGATCATGTCGGGAGAATATATAGCTGCCCGAAAGATGCTACAAGATCCAAAGAGCCCGTGATTATTAAATCTATCCATGTGTCCTCAGTGTCAATATTGTGATGGGTTCCTTTTAAGGGTAGAATTGAGAAATTGACTGATTCAATGATAGATCGAAGCTTTTGAGAACGAGGTGACGGTTTAAGGAGATCGGTATTAAAATCACCCATTATAACGAAGTGTGTGTACTCAGATCCAAACCGATCAAACGCTGATTCTAAATCAGCAAAATAGTCGACAGACGGAGGACAATATATCACTCCAAGAACTGCCTTTGTACCATTCAAGTCCAATTCTAAGAACAGGTACTCAGAGGAAGCAGTATAGCGTGAAGGAGAAGCCAAGATAACTTTATGTACAATCGATGAACGCAAGTATATGGCCACCCCACCCCCTCTTTTCTCAGTTCTATCATTTCGGATTAAAACGTATCCAGGAAGAGAGTAAAGGGACGAATCTAAAGTGGGTATTAACCAGCTTTCGGATATAAGGATACCATGAATATTACTTTCAGCCGAAAAAGCAGCATCTAAATCAGAGAAATGACGAGGAACACTTTGGGCATTTATATGACATATATTTAAGCATTTTTGTTGTTGCGATAATGATCAGTGTCAATGGATATCGTTGGAAACTACTACTAATTTTAGTATTTTTTAACCGACTTCAAACAAGGAGGAGGTATTAATTCGACTGTATTTTTTATGTTTGTTACCTCATAACTTTTGACTGGGTGAACCGATTTTGATGATTCTTTTTTAATCGAAAGCTGGTGCTCATGTGGTCCCACTTAAATTTGAGCTAGATTTGACGAGTAGTTTTTGAGTTATTTTGAAGTTGGTTTTATTTTGTTACATAAGCAAACCGCTTTGCAGGGAAAACTCTCGAATATACAGCTGTGTGAAATGTTCTATTCGACATAAGACCACCAGCTAATTACGTTAGATACATAATAAACTTTATTGTCAATTCCATAAAAGCTAATCTTGAACAAACAAGCCAGCCACTATTTGATAGCTCGGTGGAGAACGAAAGAGGCACGTTTGGCTTGTGAATTGTCAATTTTTCAACGATTCCCCACAAATGGGAACTTGGAAGGAGCAATTTGTGGTGTATCAGATCAGCGGGTGTCTAGTATTGATTCAGTACGCTTTTTGCTTTGAGAAAATACACTTCGAGAAAATACTCGTCGTGAAAATACTATTTGAGAAAATATTGCTGATCACTGTCGTGCAATTAGGAGCGTTACGGGAGATAGTAAAATACAAAAGGCGGTCTTATCGCTACCAACTCTGTTTCAGACAAACTTAGGGCTGGGAGTGAAGAAAAGAGGAGGCATAAGGTAAGGTGCACAAGTAACATAAATAAATTTAATAAGCAATATGATAATTGTCCACTATGTAAATTTTGAGGATAACCATAAGAGAAAAGTAATATGAAAAGAAAAATAAATTAGGATTGAAGACCTGGTTTGACTTAGTGTTTGAAAGAGTTTATGTAGTTACCTGTATTACGAATACATTTCAAAACTAATATTCCTTGACTTACAATACGGAACCATATTCCATAAGGCCCGATTCGTACTAAACAGATTTTTTAAATAAAAATCGATACCATGTTCATGGTAAGATCATCTCCGAACAACGTAATTACATGTATTGTGGAATAGACGCACCGCACACTCACTGCAACTGAGCGACGGGTAATTGTTACAATGTAACCTTGTAGGTGGTTACGTAGTCACGACTTCTAGTGGATTTGATAGATCGTGTAAATTAAAAACAACATATGAAATGAAATGAAATAAGTTTTATTCGAAGTAGGTTTGTTACAAACACTTTTCGAACTTCACTCAACGCCATCGCTTCAACAAATCCCTGCCGTGAGTGGTCCCGGGAGAAGAAGCGGCAAGAAACTCCCGGGATTATATTTTTTCCTACTCACAGTTACAGACAGCACTTAATACTACTTATTGCAATATTTAATATAAAAAAAACTCATGTCCAAGCAGTCTTATCATTTAAGTACTCATCAACTTTGTAATATGCTAAAAATAAAATAAAAAAATAAAAAATAGGATGTGACTCTTAGAAATTTCAGTGCATTTTGTATTTTAATTTTGAATATTAAACATTTCTTATTACATGAAGTATGAAAGATAATTACGATACGTGCTAATAGTTAGATGATAAAAATACTCGTATGGCCTACTATTAATAATTTAGACAATTTAAAATAATAAAATAAAAAATACACACAAAATATTACCCTGTTATTAGGTACTGATTTTAAATGTAGATTTGAAAATTTTGTTTTGAAAAATAAATATTTCTATCATTGATTTTTGTTATATTTAGTGAATAATAAAAACATTAATCAGTTTTTAAATATTTATTTTTACTTTGAAATCAAAATCATTTAAACAGGATACAATACTGAATATTTACACTATTTTTTGTCAAATATTCCGTCATTTGTTTTTTTACTTCTCGAATGTTTACTGGGAGAGATACTCTCCGCTTTTTATGTGAAATCTGTCTTTGTATACCTATATATCGACGCTTAAAGGCAAAAATTACCAAGCGACATGTTGACAATTTTACACTAGAGCATTTTAAAGTTTTTAATTTTAGAAAAAAAATCGTAAAAAACCGCGATACGTATACGATTTTTTTTCTAAAATTAAAAACTTTAAAATGCTCTAGTGTAAATTTGTCAACATGTCGCTCGGTAATCTTTGCCTTTCAAGCGTCTATATGTACGTTTTATCTATACTAATATATAAAGAGGAAAGATTTGATTTTTTGTTTGCATTGAATAGGCTCCGAAACTACTGAACCGATTTCAAAAATTCTTTCACTGTTGGGAAGCTACACTATCACCCATAGGCTATATTATACTTTCAAAAAAATTAGGGATCCTTAATAAAACTCCAATAAGTTGTAAATAAATAAGAAAACCGAAGCAAAGCGAGGGCGATTACTCGTGATATATAAATAAAGAAACATACCTAAGTGTAAGTTCAGTACATGTACGCAGTACGTTAACGTACTTACAAACAACGGATACCAAAAGTAGCGAGTGTGCTCTCGACATTAATGACTCGCCGTGCAATGACACGCCGTCATTATCGCTGAGGCAATGTAGTGTTGCCTACTGAGGTTATGAAGTAACATCTTTATTCATCTATACAACACGAGTAACCGCCTTCGCTTTGCTTCGGTTTTCTTATTATTATTCACCTTGGGTTACATTATTGGAGTTTTATTAAGGATCCCTAATTTTTTTGAAAATATAATATAGCCTATGTCACCCGGGGATAGTGTAGCCTCCCAACAGTGAAAGAATTTTTCAAATCGGTTCAGTAGTTTCGACGTACTTACTATTATTATTATTATTTATAAGTAATATAATAATAGTAGTGTAATAATAGTAGAATAGTAGTATGTGGCTTCAACCCATTAATGGCCCACTACTGAGCACGGGTCTCTCCTCTTGAAGAGGCCTAGAGCATACTCCACCACGCTGCTCCAGTGCGGATTGGTGGAGGGGTTAGTGGCCAACCCGAGTGTCGAAAGTTTTTAAACCGCCCGAGGGCCTCCGACATGGCTTAACGACTGTTATCTTATGATAACAACCGGGACCGACGGCTTTACGTGCCCTCCGAAGCACGGAAACGCTCAAGAAATTTTTGCCACTAGCGGTCACCCATCCAAGTACCGACCGCGCCCGCTGTTGCTTAACTTTGACGATCACATAGGATCGACGCAAGCCGCCGAGCTATGAGCGAATAGTAGTATAGTAAGTACTATTATTTCTTCTGTGATACAAGTTTAAAGGTAATTTCGTTTTTTTTAACGTGTGGAAAGACCTTCGTCTCATCCATCCGGCCACGGGAAGCCGGACAGGTATGTGGGACTTGCACCCACTAAAACCACACGGTGTCGACGCCAATCGCGTTGGTGCCGGGACTGTGTGCTACTCTCGCTCCACTGCAATATTGGTATTACTATACCAACCTAACCTAGTCATTAAAGTAGGTTTTGTACCAACTGCTACCCTCCTTTTAAAATTGACTGTGAATGTTTCATGTGTTTCGCTCAGTGAACCAAAAATAACGCTTCACAATCATAGGATTAAAATATTAAAATAATATATAAAATATACATATATTCCCTGTGTCGTGGATGCCATGGAAAACACATTAAACACATTCACACCCAGAACGAGAATAGAAATTCAAACTCATCATTCAAACCGCCTCGCTGGGAATCGAACCCAGGACCATTCTCGTGGCGATCCGGCATGGTAACCATTGCGCCACACGGGTCGTCATCCCTAAAATAATAATGCATAATCCCTCAAATGCTTTTCAGAGTAAGTAGCCTCGAAGCACTCAAAGGTATTTCTATGTAAACCTGCATAATGCTGGTTCGTAAGCAGATTTGTGGCAAAGCTAATTATGCAAGCTTGACCGAATGGATAGGATTCACTACCCTTCTTCGATCCATGAAGTGGGAAATGGCGTCCATAGACTTACAAATCTAACAGAAATGGCCTTCTAGAAATTTAGTCGTAAAATCTTTTAAAAATCGCAGTTGTGTATTCATGTTTGAGTTAGCTCAAATAAGAATATTTAAAAGAAAATCTCCTCAATACGGGGATTCATACCTTATGTTAAACGAGCAAAATAAAAACGCTTACCTCATGCTAATCACAGTGAACGCATTGAGTCTTCAGAATACGCGTAAATAACTTTCCTAATAACGTAAAATCGTTTAACATTTCCGTCCGACATACACACTTGGCACCACATACTCTCAGTATATATTGACACACACCCACATAATTGTGATTATGATTATGTGTCGATAAAGAATGAATTTGAATATGGGGGCGTTCTTTTTCTCCCTAATTGTAGTATATTTTATCCAATCTATTGCCAAAAATATAAAAAAAATGTTTTTTTTTTATGGAAATAGCTGGCAAACGAGCTGACGATCCACCTGATGGTAAGTGGCTATCGTCGCCTATGGACAGAGAGACAGACAGGCCAAGAAAGAGAGAAGAAAAAGAAAGAAAGAACTGGCTCTCAAGCCCCCAGCCGGAACACGACGAGTCGTTTGGCGGCTGACTCATGCTCAAGGGTGGTAGCTATCCAGGCGAATCCCATGGAGAAATAATAATATTAATAATGGTATTAATTAATAATTAAAATCAATATTACTAATATAATCCCTCGAGGGGTCCTACCACCAGCGGGCCGGATTTAGTCGCCTTTTACGACACCCATCCGGCGTGGGATTGGGGTTAGTATTCTAAGCCGCCCCAATACGGCGAGGTTGTCTGTAAAGTCGGTTTACGGACGGTAGTTTAACGTGACAACGTCATGACAAAGCTCCGCTCCGCTCCACTCAACTACGATCGCCTACGGCATCGGCTACGATACGCCGATCGTAGCCGATTATGCCTCTCTCTCTCGCTTTTGCCGCTCTCTCGCTCGCGGAACGGGACACTTTTTCGTGCATGCAGCCCGTGTTCATCGATTTATAAGACGTTATCACGTCAAAAATTCAATGTAAAAGAATTAGTTGGACGCGCCAGATATATTAACTTTTGCTGTTTTCGGCTTACTGAATTCTTTTGTTTTTAATTATTTGATGAAAATTTAAATGCGTTTCTTCATTGTACAACAGGACAAAGTCGTGTTCTAAAGGATCACACAAAAACAAGTACAACAAAAAGCGTAACAGGATTAGCATGTATTAGGTACTAAAATAAATGAATACAATAGACATAGGCGATAAAAAAGCACCATCTCCATTTCAGCGTTTTATTAGTCTGAGTCACAGCAGGTGTGGAAATGCGCAATTTGCCGTTACGAAATATTTCCGAAGGCTTTTGTGTCTAATCTTCGAAGATAATTGCGTTGAGCGAACACAGAATACTAGTGATATTATCGATATCGATCCTTCGAGAACAAACCTGGGGGGGAGGGGGGGGTGATTAGAACTGGGAAATGTAGTTCTTTATTTCTCTCTATATTCTTTTCTTCTCTCTTTTTTGGCCGGCAACGCATCAGTAATGCCTTTGGATTCACTGATGTGCAAGGATAACGGTCGTTCAGGTGGACCGAGCTCGTTTTCCGACTATTTCTATACAAACAAGGAACAAAGGGAAGTTGTTGGTCTTGACTCTTGTTCTAAAGTGTACCATATTTTTAATAGCAATTTAAATTTTAATATTTCACACAAATTTTTGAAGCGAAAAATTGTTTTTGATAACCCACTTAATTTTGGGTCAGACGAACATTGGTCAAAAATACCTGAGAATCGAATTTTAGAGCCTCTTGTCAAATAATATACTTAAATCACGGACGTAAAAAAGGAACGGGCGTAACCTTGTCTAATCGAGAGTGAAGCATAGCAATAACAGCTCGCTTACCATGTGTGCGTAATTTTGTAATTTTTGATTCGCGATGGTGTCAATGTCATAGCAGTATGGTGTCAACGTGTGAGTGTGTGTACTTGTACGAATACAGAGTCTGTATTACTATGGGTGCTTCACTGAATTTGTTCTTGGGATTACGTCCGTATTTTTTTTACGTCCGTGACTTAAATATTCTACTTTCCACGAAAGGTTAATACAAACGCAGTTTTCACATAGTATTGTAACTATGTTGAGGTAAATGGTAAATAATGGAACAGTATTGCTCCATTATTATTATTGTTGGTTAATGGATTGTCGCGAAACGCTGAAATGGATTTGAATTTGCGTAGTTTTTGATATTATTGTTTGAGTTGAATCGGGTTAAATAGGCAATTCGCAAACATTTACTTACATAATATTATAGTTACCTACACACATGTGTCACCTACTATAATAATAGTAATAATAATTAGTTGGTTTATATTTGTTTACTAGTTGTGTCCCCGTTTCACGTTTCACCCTCGTTAATTTGTGGAAAAAACTAACTACTAAAATACATATAAGACGTTATTAATTATAGCCTTCCTTGATAAATGGACTATCAAACACAAAAAGAATTTTAACAAAAACAAACTTTTAGGTGTCATAGTATTCAGTATCTTATACATAATACTAGCTGACCGGGCAAACGTTATTCTACCAAAAATTTAGGGGTGGACCACATATATTTTGCCCGATTCTCCATCCTAGCCGATAAGCACGCAAAGATTCACAAAAATCGGTCGAGCCGTTTCGGAGGAGTTCAATTTCTAACACCGTGACACGAGAATTTTATATATTAGATTTTTTTAATGATGTTTCTTCAAGAACTTTCAAAGTTATGCCATCAAAAACAAAACTTGTAAAAAAAACCAAGTCTCGCAACTCAGTTCTTCTACCGTAAAAAGTTGTGAGATCCATGTAATACCAAGTCGGTTAATTTATTCAGTTCCTACTTAAGGGTCCTTCTGTCTTAAGTTATTACGTAATTAGCTAACCTAACAAGTAACAACATCTTATAGTGACCATATTATCAATATTAAAAATCTTTTATGTTTTAAATAAATAGATCGACTTGACCATAAATATACCGTGTTTATACAATGCCTGCTTGGTTACTAAAAATTCAGGCTTCTAGCTTTATCCACAACGAAGTTATAGGGGGTGGAAAATGGCCTGAATTGCTTCGAGAAAAGGATGGTTCGGCCGTGCCGCTTTTTTGCTCGACTTGGCGGGGGCACTGCCGTGCCCCCAGATAATAGCAAGCCACCTTTCCGAATAAGCCGAGTTGCCTATAACAAGGTAGGTAACCTACAATAAAATAAAAATACGTTAATTGACAAAATACCAGGAGGAATAAGTGATTTTGATTTGATTTGACATGTACTCGGGAATCGAACCCGGGTCCATTCGCGTCGCAGGCAGTTACCGACTGGCCTGGTTTACGTCGTATGATAATCAAATGCACTATTATAATGATGTATAATTATGTCAGCTTTATTATGATTATCAAATGCATGATTAAACTTCTCTGAACATTAGGTACTACGGAAATTCAAATTGTCGTAATAAATAATGTGTTTCGTAGGTGTAAATATCCGTGCCAAATTACAGCTTTCTAGCATTAAGTGTCTCTGCGCTTTGCTTCTGACGGACGGATGGACGGACGGACGGACATGAAGAAACTATAAGGATTCCGATTTTTCTTCGAAACCCTAAAAAGTAACTAAGACTCCAATATTTTTCCTGGAGTTTTTTCCTGTTAATTTCAGCAATGAAAAGAAAACAAAAATAGTTCCAACACCTCAACGTAACAAGTTTCCTGGCAATAAGCCTCTATCATTACCTCGCCATCTTATCTTGACTAACTTAAATAGAGTTTGAATATTCATGACTGATTTAACTTTACTAGTGCACGCAACAAGCGATATCTTACTGGCGTGTGAAATAATAAACCTTTACTGATACGGAGGTAGCAAATTCGTTGTAAATCTGCTGACAAAAGCTATTACAAACCTTAAGAAGATATCCAAGCTTACATCTTTTCATACTTTTTGCATATTTCATAAATATTGTACATTGTTCTAGAACATAAAATATCGACCAGCACAGTAGTAAGCGCTCATAGCCCGGCGGCTGAAGCGCTCATAGCCCGGCGGCTTGCGTCGATTCTAAGCGATGGACAAAGTTAAGCAACAGCGGACACGGACGGTAGTTGGATGGGTGACCGCTAGTGGCAAAAAATTCTTGAGCGCTTCCGTGCTTCGGAGGGCAAGTAAAGCCGTCAGTCCCGGTTGTTATCGTAAGATAACAGTCGTTAAGCCATGTCTGAGGCCCTCGAGCGGCATAAAAACTTCCAACACTCGGGTTGGCCACTAACCCCTCTACTAATCCGCACTGGAGCAACGTGGTGGAGTATGCTCTAGGCCTCTTCACGAGGAGAGACCCGTGCCCAGTAGTGGGCCATTAATGGGTTGAAGCCAAGAGTAGTAAGCCATGTTGGAGGCCCTCGGGTGGCATGTAAACTTCCAACACTTGGGTTGCCTACTAACACCTCCACCAAATCGCTGGAGCAGCGTAGTGGAGTATGCTCAAGGTCTTCTAAAGAGCCCCTTGTTCAGTAGCTTAATGGGTTGAAGCCAATCAGTTGGTAGTGAAAGCAAAAGATCTCAGGTTTGATTTCCAGTCAGGGCTGATATTTAAGCTGTAGTGATTTCAGGTACAGTCATACACATTAATGTGTATGAATCTCACGTTATACAAATAACTCTTTTAAGTGGAAGTGGAGTGTTTATCTTGATAAAAGACAACGCGATACAAGTAAAAAGGCGGAAAAGACTAAAAAAGCTAACGCTGTGATAGTCGTCTTCTGAAATGGAAATACAATGTCAGCCGCTCCATTATTCATGCCGAGAGGATTGTTCCTTAAGATCTTTCAAACAATCACGATTCTAAGACACGAAGTAGGTTTAAACAGCAAATCGCTTTAGTGCTTTATTTCGTAATATCATTCAAGTGACACTGAGGTTGCCTCGTGACTCATTGTCAACTGTTGCTTGCAGCTAGGGGCTATTCATAAATTACGTCAGACGGAAGGGGGCAGGGGGGGTCGATGTGTGACATTGTGTGACAAGGGGTGGGAGGGGTCCTAAATTACGTGACGTCAACAAACAGACAGACAGACAGACAGACAGACAGACAAAAATTGTGAAAATGTTGTTTTGGCATATGTACCGTGTATACATCCAAATGTATTTAGTAAAAAGCGGTTATTTTAGTATTACGAACAGACACTCCAATTTTAGGTGTAAAATTTCACAATATGTGACGTCACACTAGGGGGGGAGGTCTCACAAATGTGACCAGCTGTGACAAGGACGGGGGAAGGGTCAAAAAGTCATGATATTAGTATGATGTAATTTATGGATGGCACCTTGGCTACAATTTGTATTAAGGATGTATTCCAGAGTGTCCAAACGACTTGTCGTGTTTCGACTGAGGAACAAGACAGTTCTTTCTTTATTTTTCTTTTATCTTTCTACTCATCAGTTATGCCCCTGGTATCGCTTATGTCCATGACCAACACCACCACTTACCAACAGGTGGATCGTCAGTACATTTGCCGGCATTTTCCATTAAAAAAACTATCAGTACTACCAGTGATGCTTGCCCGTTGTCCTAGGTGAGCGAAAACGAGTAACCACCCTCGCTTTGCTTCGGTTTTCTTATTTTTTTACACCTTGGGTTACATTATTGGAGTTTTATTAAGGATCCCTAATTTTTTTGAAAATATAATATAGCCTATGTTACTCGGGGATAGTGTAGATTCCCAACAGTGAAAGAATTTTTCAAATCGGTTCAGTAGTTTCGGAGCCTATTCAATGCAAACAAAAAATCAAATCTTTCCTCTTTATATATTAGTATAGACAAAACAATGAAACAGATTCATTATAACGAGTCGCATCGCGTGCGCCCTCTGAGGGCAGATGGTCGCCTCTTGTAAGTGTAACCGGCAACACCTTCCGACTGTTTTACATAGCATAAATTGGTATGGTGGTGGTATCGCCCCGAGCGAGTTGTATGTAGGCTTTACCACCTCTACACCTATTATTGTAAATTAAAAAAATGACGCGCATAAGTGTATCAGTGATACCTACATGAATAAAATATTATTTTATTTCATTTCATATTTTTTGGGAGTTTAACCTATCGATTTCATATTATTATCCGCAGTATGAGATTTTATGGGGAGTAAAATAAGTTTTTTCCGTTACGTTATGCGTTATGTTTGTAATTCGTAACACAGAATCTAGAGCTGGAGGATCTAGGTCTGGAGGCCCTAGCCATATAGGTAGGTTAAAGACGGCCTTGAGTCGATTCTTGAAGAAACCCAGTTCTTCCTCTTTGATGTCAAAAAAAAAAAATTAAACCTTCATCGAAACAATGATAACTAATTTCTAATACGCATAACCAGAACAAGCAACTAAAACTCTTTATTGTACACCAATATACAGTAATAACATTCAGTTTATAGATTAAATAATACAAGCGGCCTTATAGTTAACTATAGCTGACCCGGCGAACTTCGTATCGCCTAAGAATGTAACAAATCAGAGATCGTCAGAGATCGGTTCATCCGTTTAGGAGCTACGACACCACAGATAGACATACAGATCCACAGATCCATAGATACACAGATACACATACACGTCAAACTTATAACACCCCTCTTTTATCGTCGGGGGTTAAAATTACTAGATCATTTGCCGTAGCTATATTAATATTAGTGAGAAATTGCCGTAAGAGCCAGCAGTTGCAAATCCTCGCCTAGTGGTGCGAGTTCAAGTTCGATAAGCTAGTGATAGAATTTGCATGAATTTTGCTCACGTACCTAGTACCGTTGGATTTCACAGCGAGTAAGATGATCAAATTCATGATTTCCATTTATAGTGAGTTGAACTGATCTGAGCGTATGTTATGTTATGTACATTGTATGTACAGGTATATGTATAACATATGCAACATGTATGCAACAATGTAAGTACATCCTAGAACCACGGACGTAAAAAAAGAACGGACGTAACCTTGTCTGATCGAGAGTGAAGCTTACAGCTCGCTTACCATGTGTGCGTAATTTTGTAATTTTTGATTCGCGATGGTGTCAATGTCGTAGCCGTATGATGTCAATGTGTGGGTGTGTGTACTTGTACGAATACAGAGTTGGTATTACTAAGGGTGCTTCACTGAATTTGTTCTTAGGATTACGTCCGCCTTTTTTTACGTCCGTGCCGAGAACGTTATTTATAATAACTAGTGATGGGCCGACTATGGGTTTTGCCGATCAGCCGACTAGCCGACTAGTCGGCAAGAAAATAGCCGACTATTCGGCCGACTAGTCGGCAATGCCGATCATCCTTACTTCGGTCAAATTCCTACTCTTTGGGATATTAATGCCACCATAATTCATTCTATTGTGTGAGATAACGGCAGAAATGTTGCAAAAGCTATCGATGACTCTTGTTTTAAAGTAGTACCCTGTTTAATACATACATTGGAATTATCAATCAAAGAGGCGATGAAGTAAAATCAAGGCGCATTGTCACTCACTTCAATCATTCATTGATTTACTAAAATAATTAGTTTGCTCATCAATCATAAAAATAATTTAAATTATGATGACAGCAACCCATGATGATGACAGATACCCAGAAATGGCTCGTATGAGTTGTCCTGCTAGCATTGTCTATAGTAAACGACTATTTTCCGAGGCTGGGAATATTTAAGAAGACAATAAAAGGAACCAATAACTTATCATCAGCTGAAACTCTGACATTCCTTCATCATAATTTACCTTTGCTTGATCAAATAATAAATAATAATAATATAATAATAATATAATATAATAATAATTAATAATAATAATATAAATAATAATTAATGCTGCAGTACCTTGTTATTTATTTGATTTTTAAGCAATAAATAAATAAAAAAATAAATAAAAAAAGTAAAAACACGATTGTTAAATTTTATTTAAAATATGATTAAAAATAAAAGTACAAACAATATTTTTTTTGTTATTATCTGATTTTTTTTAATAATAAATCTAGTTATGTTGATGGTATAATTTTGTACTTTTCTTTATTTGCTTTTTTTGGTAGCGAAAGTAAATGCCGACTATTCGGCCTTTTTTGCCGACTATTCGGCGAATAGTCAGCGACTAGAAAACGTGCCGAATAGTCGGTTTTCCCGACTAGTCGGTTGTAGTCGGCCCATCTCTAATAATAACCCATACTCGAAAAATTTTCATGGGATTCTTTACATAGACACCTTTTTAGGGTTCCGTAGCCGAATGGCAAAAAACGGAACCCTTATGGATTCGTTATGTCTGTCTGTCTGTCTCTGTCTGTCTGTCTGTCTGTCCGTCCGTATGTCACAGCCAATTTTTTCCGAAACTATAAGAGCTATACCATTGAAACTTGGTAAGTAGATGTATTCTATAAACCGCATTAAGATTTTCACACAAAAATAGAAAAAAAAACAATAAATTTTGGGGGTTCCCCATACTTAGAACTGAAACTCAAAAATGTTTTTTTCATCAAACCCATACGTGTGGGGTATCTATGGATAGGTCTTCAAAAATGATATTGAGGTTTCTAATATCATTTTTTTCTAAACTAAATAGTTTGCGCGAGAGACACTTCCAAAGTGGTAAAATGTGTGTCCCCCCCCTGTAACTTCTAAAATAAGGGAATGATAAAACAAAAAAAAATATATGATGTACATTACCAAGCAAACTTCCAACGAAAATTGGTTTGAATGAGATCTAGTAAGTAGTTTTTTTTAATACGTCATAAATCTTAAACCGCAAAAAACATTGATCAAAGTTACAACGAACTACAAGAACTGTTATATTATGTTACTTGCTGCTACGGAACCCTTCATGGGCGAGTCCGACTCGCACTTGGCCGCTTTTTTTGTTCGGTAGCCAATGATATAATGTAAAAAAAGGTACATCATTGTCACTAGCGCGCCGACGATGAAGAGCGTTAGAACAGGCAATTGACCGTTCTGCTCGTAGTCGCTCTGTGAATACAAGACGATGCGCACGCTTTTGTTGTTGTCAGAAATGCTTGACATTTGACATAGAGCGTTAAAATGCCTTCGCGTATTACCCCGGTCACTCACATGCGCGCAAATGTTTGACAATTTTACGAATGTTTGCACATATGTGAAGGGCGGTCAGGCAAATGGGTTCGCATATGAGTATACAAGCCCATTTCCGCTTCCTCCTACACTTTGTTCACGAATGTTCAATCTTGCTGTTGTTAAGATGTTGTTGTCATTCAAATCCATTTTCATTACAGAAAATAAATGGTAGTACGATTAGACGCCACGAACCACGAAAAATTAAGACATACGTCACCTTTTTAGTCGTGTGCGCAACTGGTCGCACGAATGTGTGGGAGACTACGCGAAGGTTCGAGGTTCGCGCGCTTTGATGTGCGACAAAAAACCGACACAGCTTGGAAAACCCCGAATGCCTCGAAAACTTCGCATAATCATTCGCGAAGGTCGTCCCACACTTGTGGGTTCGCGTATTCGCGCGAATGTGAGTGACCGGCATTATACCAATGTGATTGGTGTACGAAACAAAAGATAAAACGTGTGTGTGTTGTAGCTCTTTTCGGTTCGGAACAGATTTTTTGGTTGATTTGTAAGGGTATAACGTGTCCATATTTTTTAAATATCATTGTCGGTAACCGATTTATATTAAAACAAACAATAACTTGTAAGTAATGTTCGCTAGCTATAAAAGTAGCTGGCATAGTGAATTCTCACTGTCAATCACTCCAATGGATCTTATGACTTATACCAAAAACTAGGGCATTTTTAGGGTTCCGTAGCCAAATGGCAACAAACGGAACCCTTATAGATTCGTCATGTCTGTCTGTCTGTCTGTCCATCCGTATGTCACAGCCACTTTTTTCCGAAACTATAAGTACTATACTGTTGAAACTTGGTAAGTAGATGTATTCTGTGAACCGCATTAAGATTTTCACACAAAAATAGAAAAAAAAAAACAATAAATTTTGGGTGTTCCCCATACTTAGAACTGAAACTCAAAAATTTTTTTTTCATCAAACCCATACGTGTGGGGTATCTATGGATAGGTCTTCAAAAATGATATTGAGGTTTCTAATATCATTTATTTCTAAACTGAATAGTTTGCGCGAGAGACACTTCCAAAGTGGTAAAATGTGTGTCCCCCCCTGTAACTTCTAAAATAAGAGAATGATAAAACTAAAAAAAATATATGATGTAATTTACCATGCAATCTTCCACTTAAAATTGGTTTGAAAGAACGAGATCTAGTAAGTAGTTTTTTTTTAATACGTCATAAATCGTAAACCGCAATTTACCTCGATCAAAGTTATAACGAACTACAAGAACTTTTATATTATGTTACTTGCTGCTACGGAACCCTTCATGGGCGAGTCCGACTCGCACTTGGCCGCTTTTTGGAAAACATGTTAAAGGAATAGCTAATAGACGACAACAAGAGGTTGGAAAGAGATTAAATATTATTATAGGTATATTCATGGATCTGAAAAAAAGACGGACGTAACCTCGTCTAATCGAGAGTGAAGCATAGCAATGGCCGCCCGCTTACCATGTGTGCGTAAATTTTGATTCGCGATTGAAGCAATATGGTGTCAAGGTGTGGGTGTGTACTTATACGAATAGAGAGTTGGTATTACAATGGGTGCTTCACTGCATTTGTTCTTGGGATTATGTCCGTCTTTTTTAGGTCCGTGTGTATATTAAAGTTACTGATTAGCTTATTAACGGACTTTTCATAACTTCAAAAATTTTGAAAATTCTGCCCAAATAATGCTTAATCCACAAGACACGAGTCCCTTTACATATTTAATCAGACCTTCAACGTTGAGCTAAGGAAATATTTAAATTTTCGAGATAAAACCAGTACAAGTTGGGAATTTCAAAACTCAAACTCGAACTTCCAGACAAACTTTGGCCCTTGACTGGTTAAACACGTGTATGATAAACCACGATAATTCATCGCTTTAAAATATGTATTTCTGAAGCCCCTAGTTGTTAAATTAAATTATGGTTCACTTATAAGCACAGACGACATAATAATACAAAATAGTATAGTAAGTCAAAATTTATTTTTATACCGAATAGGTTAGTGCTTGACCACAAAACCACCTGATGGTAAGCAGTAATGAAGCCATTGATGGTAAAGCACACTAACTTAGTACAAGCCTATTCACTCTTGACTTGAAGACACCCACATTATAATCAGAGGGGAACACCCACGCAGGCAATTTATTCCATTCCATTTATTTAAAATGGTCTCTATCGTTACCTTGCCGAATCGCCGTGCTAAGAGTCCTGGGTTCAATTCTCAGCGTGGCGGATATTTGAATTAAGAATATGGATTCCTTTTCTCAGTCTGGGAATGTGTGTTCTTTTCTTTGTGTGTTATCCATGGCAACCACAACACAGGAAATACTAGTGTGGGGCTATGAGTGTAGGGTCACACACTCGAAGTAGAGAAATTCAAAATCATCATTCAAATTTCCGCCTCGTTGGGAATCAAGAGTAAAAAATCGCACACTACCGACATTTTAACCAAAAGTTTTGTTGTAATTGTCGCTATTGTTTGAAATTTCAGGATTATGGAAAGCCTAAAATACATAGTGTAAATAAATGTAAATAAGGATAAAGTTTTGTAAATTTTATTAAAAATAATTTACTCCTTAAAATGCAGGTGGTGTGCAATTTTTTTGCCCTGAAGTGTAGGTATATTCATTCATACGTCCAAAATGTCTACCTTCCGGCGTGTTTTACCGAAAGAGATGTTTTACACCGTTTGAGCGTTCTTTGCAGTCGGTACGTGACTGGCTGGCGTTGCTCGAGGCAAGTCTGTAAACAAACTGTAAACATCTCATGCAGTCCATGTTTTCTCGACAAGGTAAAGTTGGCGAACTTATTACAACCTTGAGGTGCCTTAACGATGTGTGTCCATAGGACAATTCGATGACGGATGTTATCAAAAAACTTCACCTTTTCGTAGTATATTTTTGTTAATATTTTTTTTTATAATCGTAAAAACGTCATGTTGCAATGCTAATAATACATCAAATATGTTGTAACTTTTTTTACAAACCTAATCATTTACCATTCTACATATATGTATGAATTCGATTTATTATTAGCACTGCAATAATTACAGTTTTGCTTTACTTTAATTGTGGTTGAATATTTAGTAAGTAAAACAGGCGAGTTATATCATCTCATCTTGGCAGTACTAAGACTAGTGGCTACATAAATAATTACAAACATTGATTGCAATAAAAGTTGTTAAAATAAATAAGAGTTAGTGGGATTAAATTCAGGTAAAATTAGATTTTAAAATAATATACAATTACTTATTTTATCATATTTACTTATAAATGTAATAATATTGTAATTTACTTGTTCTCGATCAATAATAATTTGCGAGGAAATTTAAACACCTAGTTTAATAAATTTTAATTTCAATGAAGTGTTAATGGTTAAATTTCAAATGATGTGTCAAAATCGTAATGGAATTAAGTAAGTAGATGTAATGTAGACCCATAACTGATCGTTGACGTGACGACGATCATGACGTGACTTCACACAATGGAAACACGCAAAGAATGTGTTTTCTCTTCCATTTCAAATCCATCCGAACAGAGGGGAAGTTATCGCGAGTTTGAAATCCCGATATTATGCATGCATCAGTTGAACTACGTACCGTGTTCTGAGTCTATTCAATAAGCTAGTTCTCACTTGCTACGACGCCGCGATGATTTAGATATGTTTGGTTTGTGTTCCGTAACTTTGTAATCTCTTGATCTAAATTCCGATATCGATCCGTAATTCAAATTCCTATGATAGCTTTAACGCTTAGACTTTTCATTCCTGGCCGTCGTTAGGGCTTCAACTTTAACGGTCAAACTATGAACATGGTCTCTCCTCTTATGTTCGTTTTACACGTATTAAGTAGTTAAGTAATTAACTAAATTTTAACTAAAAAGTTTCTAAATTGTCTGTTTACACGTATTTATTTAGTTAAAATTTACTTATCTACTAAACTACCAACTTAATACGTGTAAATCAGACTTTAAGGAGTCCTCGCTGGTTCCAGTCATCCACCAAACTACAAAAAAAAAAATCATTCTTTTATCAATCCAGTCACCCATCCAACTACAACAAATACTAAGGTTTTTGTTATGAAAATCGATCTTCTACTGCTACACAGTCTCTCAACGGTTACTTAAATCGCTCCTTAGTACAGAATCACAATACAAATTCTGTATTAAGGAGCGATTTAAGTAAACGTTAAGTGAATCTGAGTGCGTCCCTAGGTTAAGTAGTCTCCACTTACGTTCCTAAAACATAGACTAACAGACAGCGATTCCACAGAGCTTCCATTTTACCATCATTGTATGCAACACTAAAACAAACAGTTACGCAAATGCATTTTATTTAACAGTTTAAAGTTCACGTCGATACAACAGCTGTTATTACAATGGAGTGTTTCATTTCCCCGTGTAAATATTGTTACATTCGGGTCCCAACGCCAAACATTTCAGTACGGTTTGTATTTTGTATTTATTTCGTATGTTATAATGTAAATTGCATTGTGATGCCACTTGTTGCCAAATAATTGTATTGACACAGCTGTGGTGCGTAGAATGATAAACAAATGTTAGTTTTTTAAACACCGAAGCGTGGTCCTTTGATGTGAGCAGCCGACGGGTTAGCTGGAAATGTTTTGTTTTTATCGTTAAACTAGCGCTTTGACCGTGGGTTCGCCCCATTTTCTGGGGTATAATAGAGTGGGAGTAGGAGGGTACTTATGTATGTACCACCTATTCTGTGGTGTATTTTACCTATGTGCTTTTCATGAAAATCCAATCTGTAGTTTTTGTCTGAAAGAGTAGTAAACATCATGCATTGTAACAGAATTTCACATTTCGTCGTTGCGACTTTAAAACCTCTTATGTGTTATGTGCCACCTTTCGCAAAATCACTTTTTATACGTCAAATGATTCTACATTTTGAAGCACTATCGAATTCAAAAACTCTCATGTGTGTACGACGTTTACGGCTCAGCTTTAGAACAGGGAATGTCGAAAAGACGGTTAAAATAATTTTTTTTCGGTAGATTACATTATTTAACGTCGATTACCAAAGTTTCACTTTACGCAAATTAATAGTTTAAGAGATATGAATTTTTAAAATATCTAATTATCCCCAATTAATTGCTTACATTTATGTCATAATACGTCAAAACTCGACAGCCATCTTGAATGTCATGTCAATTCAACGGGTTATCCGTCAATTTAACTTCAATTTCTGACAATAGCTGTCATAAATCGGCCATGACAGTCGTCAAATATGTCAAATAATTTCATCATTCATCGTCTATACTCGCGTTTGAGAGCATCATTGTGATCGCGCTTGAGAATTTTCGGTGAATACAACCATTATCATGGAGTCTTCGGGAGTTTCGTCTTCTGACGTAAAGTCGAGGGGTGATAGTGAAGTGTCGCGGGTGTTGGACTCTTCTGAGCCACCTGGTGCTTCGGCTAGTGCTAGTGTAGTGTCGCGGGTGTTGGACTCTTCTGAGCCACCTGGCGCTTCGGCTAGTGCAGTGTTGCGGGCGTTGGACTCTCACGAGCCGCCCGCGGCATCGACCAGCAGTGCTAGTGCAGTGTTGCGGGCGTTGGACTCTCACGAGCCGCCCGCGGCATCGACCAGCAGTGCTAGTGCAGGGGAGACGCTTGACTCTACTGAGTCAAATCGAGCTTCCAAGCATCGACTTGAGGACGCTGAGCTACACATGTTTTCCTCTCCTCACATTCGTCAGCATTTGTATGCCGATGAAGTGAAAGAGATGTGGAATTTTGAGCGAGTTTTAATGACTCTGGGAACCGAGGAGCAATGCATTGCGTTTGCTGAAGAACGAGGCTTAATACGTACAGAAAAGCTATGTCCTCAACATAAAAAGCCAATGGCGCTGGTAAAAAAAGGTCCAGTAGGTACCTTTGCCTGCTACAAAAATAACTGCAGAAGACCAAGAATTTCAAGGGCAAATGATACGTGGTTTGAAAAAATTAAAATACCTTTAACGGTGATATTTAGAATAATGTATTGTTTTGCTCAAGACTTTAATTATTATCAGACAAGAAATGAATGCAGCAGCAGACAAAGAGATGTTGTGGTATCGGAATCAACAATTTGTGATTGGTTCAATTATTGTCGAGAAACGATTATTATACATAATTTAGAAAAAACGGAAACAAGGCCAAAGATTGGAGGACCCGGAAAAGTAGTACAAATAGACGAAAGTAAATTTGGAAAAACAAAATATAATAAAGGAAGATATATAGAAGGCCACTGGGTATTAGGAATGATAGAAGATGGGAGTATGGACTTCAGATTAGAGGTGTGTCCCGAAAATGTACGCTCGGCAGAGGTACTTATACCTTTAATAAAAAAACATGTTGAAGAAGGAACAATAATTCACACGGACTGTTGGAAGGGATATCATAATTTATCAATGCATGGATACATCCATAAAACTGTTAATCACAGCAACATGGAAAATCCCTTTGTCGGGCAAGATGGGACACACACCCAAAGAATTGAGAGCCAGTGGCGTAATTTAAAAAAAAGATTTCATCAACAAAATTATAATACAAATTTTGTCTCTTGGATAACAGAATACCTGTGGAGACTAGAAAATAGAAAAAAACATAAAGATAATTTTGAGGAGTTGATAAAGTGTATAATAAATGTATACAAAATTTATTTAACCATTTTTTATTTCATTTCCCACAAATTTAATAGCACACATTTTTAGTTAATATACTAGTTAATATATTAGTTAATATTAAAGTCAAATTAATTTGGTTCCAACACATCAGTCACTAAAGCTTGCTTCAGGAAAAAACAACTGAACTCAAATCGAAAATGGATAGGTTAGGTTATGGTTGTCTGATTTTATTTACGAAAAAATAGGAACCCCGCGAAGCGGGGTTCCGTCGACATCTGTGACGAAGCCCCCACTATGAAAAAAAATCTGAACTCAAATCGAAAATGGATAGGTTAGGTTATGGTTGTCTGATTTTATTTACGAAAAAATAGGAACCCCGCGAAGCGGGGTTCCGTCGACATCTGTGACGAAGCCCCCGCTATGAAAAAAAATCTGAACTCAAATCGAAAATGGATAGGTTAGGTTATGGTTGTCTGATTTTATTTACGAAAAAATAGGAACCCCGCGAAGCGGGGTTCCGTCGACATCTGTGACGAAGCCCCCGCTATGAAAAAAAATCTGAACTCAAATCGAAAATGGATAGGTTAGGTTATGGTTGTCTGATTTTATTTACGAAAAAATAGGAACCCCGCGAAGCGGGGTTCCGTCGACATCTGTGACGAAGCCCCCGCTATGAAAAAACAACTGAACTCATATCGAAAGAAGGATAGGTTAGGTTATGGTTGTCTGATTTTATTTACGAAAAAATAGGAACCCCGCGAAGCGGGGTTCCGTCGACATCTGTGACGTAGTCTTATTACGGCGTTACTAGAGTAGATTGTATGATTAATAAACACTAAAATAGCTTGATAAATTAACACAGAATTTTTTTTTTCAAAATTTTTTTTCTCGAAAAGTAAAAGTTTGCGTAGATTGCGATATTCAAAAACGTAATGTACATCCCCCCCCCCCCCCTCCAAAAAAAATTTCATCGAAATTGGCGTAATTCCCTGTTCTAAAGTGCAGCCACGTTTACATCGTAATTTATTCACTAAATTCAAAATCACCTACATATGTGCTTGCTAAACAAAATTTTATCGATTTTTATTTATCGATTCCCTCAAAAAGCTGATTTTTTACACATAAGAGGTCTTAAAGTCGCAACGACGATTTATAATATTAGGAAGTAGGAAATACTTAAGTTTGTGCTAGTTTCGAAAAGTTAGGCCCTATTAGGTTAGGGCTATAGTTCGCTATCCGGATGTAAAGCTCACAAGTTCTTTTACTTGTAGTTGTGTGTGACAAGTCCTTTTCTATTTTTGGAGTTAAATACATTAGGGTCTCTGTTGAATATATTGGTTTAAAGAGCCAGCTATTCTGGTCCATCCTGGTTTTATAACGAAACTACTAAAAGGGTTCTTGGTTCGATTTCCATGTGAAAGACAAGCTGCTTGGCTAATACTGAAAGTTTGGTACACTTTGGGTACGGAACCTTAAACAGGAATATCAAAATAATTTGTGGTGAATTTAACATCTAACATTACAAGGGTTTAGTTGGGTTAATTGAGGTTTAATCTATAAGAGGCCTAGACTAGAATTAGGCTGAATCGGTCTACTCAATTAGTCAATCAGTCTTGAGTACAAGATCCATTACGGGAAATAATCGTAGTCACTTAAACGTTGAACATATTAATTTGAAGTTATGCGAATATAGAATTGTTTAAAATTTCACGTAAGTTCTGTTAAGTACAATTATTCGCTTGTTTTAAAATACTTTTTTTTATTAAAACTTTCAATAAGTAATATAAATACGTGTCTTTTTGTGAAACCTGGCTTATTACCACCATCTTGCTTAAACCGTCAAATGACTCGTGTTTCGACTAGGTTTTTCTTTCTTCTCTTTTCTTTATCTGTGACGAGTAACCACCCTCGCTTTGCTTCGGTTTTCAAATTTTTTTACACCTTGGGTTACATAATTGGAGTTTTATTAAGGATCCCTAATATTTTTTGAAAATATAGCCTATGTTACTCAGGGATAGTGTAGCTTCCCAACAGTGAAAGAATTTTTGAAATCGGTTCAGTAGTTTCGGAGCCTATTCAATGCAAACAAAAAATCAAATCTTTCCTCTTTATATATTAGTATAGATAAATAAATAAATAAATAAACGCTTACACACAAATACCTCCAAAGTAGGATATACCTGTTTCGCGGGTGGCATGGACGACACATATCATCCATCGCAATAACGAAAAGAAATTCAACGAGGTTTTTCTATAACCTTACATGATAATTACCGGGTTTTCCACAATGTTGAGTTTGTATTTTTCTAGAGAAACTGAGTGTAAAACTTAGCGCTGGACTAAAACGCCGTCGGAAAGTAAACATGTAATTTGAGGTGTTAAACACACTAGCTTACTCGGAGCTTACTCAGGCTCTCCCGTTTTTTAACCGATTTCAAAAAAGGAGGAGGTATTCAATTCAACTGTATTTTTTATGTTTGTTACCTCAGAACTTTCGACTGGGTGAACCGATTTTGATGATTCTTTTTTTATTTGAAAGCTGGTTCTTGTAATGTGGTCTCACTTAAATTTGAACGAGATCTGACAAGTAGTGTGAAGAAGGAGGGCCATCTCATGTGAGGAGAAAGTTGAAAAAGTATCCAGCCGTTTACTGAAAATAGAGGTTCCAATAATGGTCATTTCAGAATGGCGCTAGTGTGTGAAAAATAGATATGAACATGGTTGTTGTAGACGGAGTGAAGTTTGCTGAGTTGTGCCCCGCGTAGCGCCACCCATAATTGGATGCGTTTTTACGGACACTTTTCATACACAGAGATGGCCCTCCTTCTATTTTATCCTCCATGTTCAAAATCCAACATTTAAGAGTGTATATAACATTAATAACCCAGAATCCAATAACTGGCAGGTTTATTAACCTCATCGATCTAATCCGCATTTCAATATCACATCACTTGAAACAATCAACCGTAATTCCTATAACGAAGTTGACGACCCTGTAGCCTCTTTGGTAGCGACTCTGCCTGCGAAGCGAGGGGTCCCGGGTACAATTCCCGGCCGGGCAGATATTTATGTGACAGATAAATGTTTGTACTCGAGTCATGAGTGTTATTGTGATGTGTTATATGTGTCGTCCATGCCACCCGCGACATACGTAAAAAACCTAAGTATCTTTGTAAGCGTTTTTTTATAATAGGCTTAAACGAGGCCTGAGTTTTAAGTTTCAACAACTTAAAATTGGCATGCTGAATGGCAATTGAAAGCGGTTGACGGTTTGACCTCCCCTGACCCTAATTGTCCAAGTTCAGAAGAGATTTGGCACCGAAACTTTATGATACGACGCAGATGCTCAAAGTTTTGCAGTAGAAGTTTGGATGGTCGCTTACGCTGTGGAAATATCACATTATGCATGTATCGTTATAAATTTTAAATGTTAGCTCTGCGCTTGTATTTTAAGGTAACTCTTTTAAGTTAAAAGGAATTTGTATCCATTTTTAACCGACTTCAAAAAAGGAGGAGGTATTCAATTCGACTGTATTTTTGTGTTTGTTACCTCAGAACTGTCGACTGGGTGAATAGATTTTAATGATTCTTTTTTTAATCGAAAGCTGGTGCTTTTCATGTAGTCCCACTTAAATTTGAGCGAGATATGTTTAGTACTTTTTGAGTTATGCCTAATTTTGAAGTCGGTTATTTTTTGTTAAGAATTATTATGTATATTGTATTTAGCTACGTTTAACCAGTTATTGTTATTAGTCTAAGGGCTTGTTTCACAATCTTCAAGTAAGTCCGAAGTAAGCTATTCGTTGGTTAAGTTGACATTTCGTGTATGTAAAATGACACTTTAACGTCACTTTAACCGGCGAATAGCTTATACAGGACTCTACTTGAAGATGGTGAAACAAGCCCTAACTAAACATAAGATATTTATTTAGAACTAAGGATATTCACTAAATGTACAAGAGTAAATAAGTAGAATTTCCGGCAAGAATCGTGCTTAGGGAACATCTTAAAGGTTCTTCATGTTTGGAATTTGTATGTAAGGATTGGAGAAAACTTCGATCGCGTGATTTAGGTCCGTCGTGACATTACTGTGTGACGTATAGTCCGACAATGTCGCCACAATGGCCCTAGGACCTTTCTGTTGGACGTCGCGTGCTCTGCACCAAAATTCTGACGCTATTCATGTAGTGTTTACGTGAATGATTTACCCGCATGGCTAGCTAACTTCCTATTAACCGTGAAATTTTAGTCTATACTAATATATACAGAGGAAAGATTTGATTTTTTGTAGGCAGTGAGTAGGCTCCGAAACTACTGAACCGATTTCAAAAATTCTTTCACTGTTGGGAAGCTACGTACACTATCCCCGAGTAACATAGGCTATATTATATTTTCAAAAAAAATTGGGATCCTTACTAAAACTCCAATAATGTAACCCAAGGTGTAAATAAATAAGAAAACCGAAGCAAAGCGAGGGCGGTTACTCGTATCGAATAACCAGCAATAAGATTTCATTAGGGCTCTTGCAACTCATGAGAGTAACTTATGAATCAATAAAGCTCAAGTTATTGGCATGGGTTACCAACTATTGCGTAGATTTTTTTTTCAGTTTCTTTTTCATACTTCCATGGACGGCGCATCGGTGCCTTATATGTTACTCAAGTCTATTTCAGCGGTAAACACATCTGTTGGTCCACTATCTATATAAATTAATAAAATTGGAGTGTCTGTTTGTAATATTAAAATAACCGCTTTTTACTAAGTGCATTTGGATGTATACACGGTACATGTACCAAAACAATATTTTTTACAATTTTTGGAATGAAGTTCCTTATCGCGTGTTGCGAAAGGGGGCTAGGCGGAAAATTTGGTAACGAAAAGTTGTAACGACACTTTTTGCCGTCGTTAGTCGTTACAAACTCGTGCGGCGTCGTTACATGTCGTGCGGCGTGCGCATGTTTCTCTGTCTGTCTCTCTCTCTCTCTTATAGAAAGCTGGGGTATTAGCAAGCTGCTAGATGAACAAAGCCGATGAGAAATTTAATACCCCAGATTTGTTTTGCCACACTTGCTGTATGTTTTTGCTATCCTAGTACAGACTGCAAGGAACTTCGTTCTATCCGGGTGTTCCTTGACACCTCTCAAGTTTTTTGCCTGTCTGTCTGTCTGTCTGTTTGTTCCGGCTAATATTTGAAATGGCTGGACCGATTTTGACGAGAATTTCACTAGCAGATAGCTGATGTAACAAGGAGTAACTTAGGCTACTTTTAGTTTAGAAAAAAAAATTGTTAGGAGATACGAAGTTCGCCGGGTCAGCTAGTTTAAAATAAAGAAATAAATTCATCAGCAAGTGTGAAAAGTTCAGCAATAAATCTCCTACCTCCTTGATCATAATTTGTCAAACTTCCGGCCAAGATATTTGGCAACCAACTTTATGATGATACGAGACAGATGTTCAAAAGTTCAACCGAATGAACTTTCGCTAGTTTTAGTAGCTCGCCGAAGTGTATTGGTGTAAGTTTCTCCTATTTTATGTTTTACGAGTAACCGCCCTCGCTTTGCTTCGGTTTTCTTTTTTTTTACAACTTATTGGAGTTTTATTAAGGATCCCTGATTTTTTTGAAAATATAATATAGCCTATGTTACTCGGGGATAGTGTACCTTCCCAACAGTGAAATAATTTTTGAAATCGGTTCAGTAGTTTCGGAGCCTATTCAATGCAAACAAATAATCAAATCTTTCCTCTTTATATACTATCGGCCTATCTCAATTACCTCCATACTCTGCAAGATTATGGAACGTATATTGAATAGGCGCCTCATGGCATACCTTGAACAGAATGATCTCCTTAGCGATCGGCAGTACGGGTTCCGCCGAAACCGATCAACAGGAGATCTTCTAGCGTATGCCACACATATATGGGGCGAGGCCCTCGAGAAAAATGGGGAGGCACTTGCTGTCTCCCTTGACGTCTCGAAGGCCTTTGATAAGGTCTGGCACGCTAGCCTTCTAAGCAAGCTTCCAACTTACGGCATATCCCCTGGCCTTATCGACTGGGTAAAAGACTTCCTGAGCGACCGGTCTTTCCGCGTTGTAGTCGATGGTTGTTCATCGGAGACGATGACTACAAATGCCGGAGTTCCTCAGGGGTCCGTTCTCTCCGCCACTCTATTTCTGCTACATATAAATGACCTGCTTATGCCCGGTATCTATAATAATAATAATAATCATTTATTTCATCTCCACAAATTGTTAATACAGTTATGTAACATACTTTAGGTAAGGTGTTTACAATTTGTGGGAGATCTGGTGCCTAAACTAAGCCGAAGCCTGAAAAATCTATGGGTACACAGACGATAGCACAGTGGTAGAGAGATACGTACCAAGTTCCAGGGCCAGTCGGGACGAAATTCAGTCTGCTGGTGGCTGTGTCCGAATGGGGCGAAGCCAATCTTGTGAGATTCAACGCCAATAAAACGCAGACGTGTCTATTTACCGCCAAGAAGAGCCCGTTCCCCTTGGCTCCTACTTTTCGGGATGTGTCCTTGGATTATACCGACTGCCTTCAGTTATTAGGAGTAGAGATATCCTCGAAACTCAACTTTGGGCGGTTCATCGAGACCAAGGCTAAGGCTGCTGCAAGGAAACTTGGTGTCCTTGCAAAGGTACAACGGTACTTCACACCTAGGCAACTCTTAACCTTGTACAAAGCTCAGGTTCGGCCGTGTGTGGAGTACTGTTCGCACATTTGGGCAGGCGCAGCCAAATGTGACCTTTCTGCTTTGGACTCGATGGAGAGACGTGCGAAGAGGCTCATTGGTGACCCAGTTTTGGTTGAGACCAATCTTCAAAGCCTCGAGCACAGGCGCAGAGTAGCCAGTCTCTCGGTTTTCTACAGGGCACATTTCGGAGAGTGTGCGCAGGAATTGTTTGAGATAATTCCCCCATCTCCGTTTCTCCATCGAACGACACGACGCACGGCGGGTATCCATCCTTTTGTCGTGAACATCCCGCCGGTACGAACGACGCGGTTAGCCTCGTCATTCGTTATACGCACCGCGAAGGACTGGAATAACTTGCCTGCGTCGGCGTTCCCGCCAACCTATGACGTGGATGTCTTCAAGAAAAGAGTGAATAGGCTTTTACTAAGTTAATGTGCTCACCATCTTGGACCACATCTCCACTTACCATCAGGTGGGATTGTGGTCAAGCATTAACTTATTAGTGTAAAAAAATTTATATAGATTAGTAGTAATGAGTTATGTTTTTTCATAGCACCCGTAAGCGTAGACTATCGCTCAGTCACTAAATTGTGATGTCTGAATAATAGTGTATAATCTATGGTCTGAATTTAGTATTTAACCACTTGATAACCACGTTCGTTTGTTGGCTATGTACATAAAAATAACTGTATGTAGATCCTACAGAATTCTCCAGATTCTCTCTTTTCATATTACGTTCTATGAATTTCAACTGATTTCGTTCAGTATAAATAAATCACCAAAATCAATACTTCATTTCACTCTCACTAAGATCGATAAAACGCGGGGAAGCTAGTAGCTACTGACATATTTATTACAGAAGCAATCAGCAAATGTTTTTTCTTTTGTTATCATAAGATAGCAGTCGTCAAGTCCTATCAGAGATCTTCGAGACAGTAATTACTTTAAGGTTCCACTCTGAAGAAGCATAGTGGTATAGTTAATAGTATCAGGCGTTACTTTGCGGAAATCCATTGTTATTAAGTTAGTATTAGTCTACTTTGCAACAATCCGCGGGTAACATGTATGACGGTATATACTTTAAGAAATGCGTGGCACCTCCCTCCCTCCCACAACGGAAACATGCACTACAATAATTAAAAGTATATACCAACATACATACATTAATTATTGTAGTGCATGTTTCCGTAGTGGTAGGGAGGGAGGTGCCACGCATGTCTTAAAGTATATACCATCATACATGTTAACCGTGCATTGTTGCAAAGTAGACTAATACTAAGTTAAGAAACATAGTGGAACAAGATTTAAAAAACTAAATACACGGTTTTAAAGTATCAGTATAGATACAAAAAATTGAGGATATGCTGTTAAGCAATGTGGTATCAGCAAGGCTATTCTGTTTTGTAACTCGACAGTGGAATCCGCGATGAGTGTCAAAATCCTATCTTTAGTCGTTTGAAGTTTGACACTCATCGCGGATTGCGCTGTCGAGTTACAAAACAGAAAAGCCTTACAGGTCATGCTTATTTCAAAAATGCATTGTCATCAGAACTAAAGCAATATGCAAAATTTCAACTCCTTAGGATAAGTGTAAGTAGGTCTAATTGGGCTTGCAAGATTTTACCCAAACAGAGCAAGCTAAATAAAATCGTTTGATACTTGTTTGATGTTTCACTCACAGTTACACTCTTAATTAACCTTGGATTTCATTCGCATTCAATGGAGCATGTTCTAGCTTGTAATATGAGGAGACATTTCTGCCCTGTAATAGACAAGTCGCTCATGAAAAGATCTGTGCTACTAATGATCAGAAGCTGTAAATTACGTCAGTTCGTATAGGTAAATCTTGTTAATTACCAGTAAAAGGCACTGTAACAGTAAATTCCAACAGCACGTTTCCAAGTGGGAAGTAAAAAGGCAAAGAAAGGCACAAAAAGGTTCAGCGCTCCAGCCGCCTAATTGGAACGATCTAATCTAGACCGGACTGCAGTACTGAAGTCGTATTTAACCATTTCGTGTAACCAACCGTATCTTCTAATTAAGTGAACACGTGCAGCGTTAATAGAACCAAATTTTTATAATCTCGATGTTCATGAAAATGCTAAGTAAATCTGTATTGGCATTTATTTATTTATATTTATAAACTCTTTATTGACTGTACACCATAAATATCATGTTAAATATACACAGAACTTTTACTACTAAGTACAATACAAAGGGCGGCCTTATCGCTTACAAGCGATTTCTTCCAGGCAACCCAACAGGATGAAGGAAAAGAACTTATCCTGGGAGAATTTGTATAATAGTAATAATAACGCTTCACACTCATAGTCCCACACTAGGATTCCCTGTGTCGTGGGTGCCATGGACAACACACTAGACAAGGACATTCACACCCAGACCGAGAACAGAAATCCAAACTCGTCATTCAAATTTCCGCCTCGCTGGGAATCGAACCCAGGACCCTTGGTGCGGCGATCCGGCATGGTAACCATTGCGCCACACGGGTCGTCAAATGGATGGTAGGGTGTACACATAAATAAAGTAATAAAAAAATACATAAATAAAGGAAAACAAACTAATTTAGTAAAGACATAGATGACGGACTGAGCATGACGTAGAACTGTGAGCAGGAAAAATGAAAAAACTGAAGAAATGAGAGTTAGAGATGTAGGGAATGCTTCTTTACTAATTTCTTAAAGAAAAGGTATTTGGGTAGTCACGATATAAACACGAAAGGAACATAGTTTGGTCGCAGCCGTTGCGGCTGGGAGCTTGAGAGTTATTTCTTTCTTCTTGTCTCTTTCTTGGCAACGCATCACTGATGCCTTTGGTGTAAACTTACCATCAGATGGATCGCCAACTCGTCTGTCAGCTAGTTACATAAACAAATATCTATGCATAAATAAAACCAGGCAAAATGGGTACCGCATAACCATCCCACTATGCCTAATTACAGAATTACCATTATGACATAAAACTGTTGGTATTGGCTTCAACTCATTAATGGCCCACTACTGGGCACGGGTCTCTCCTCTTGAGGAGGCCTAGAGCATACTCCACCACGCTGCTCCCGTGCGGACTGGTGGAGGGGTTAGTGGCCAACCCGAGTGTCGGAAGTTTTCAAACCGCCCGAGGGCCTCCGACATGGCTTAACGACGGTTATCCTATGATAACAAGAAGCACGCAATTTTCCGAAGCACGGAAACGCTCAAGAAATTTTTGCCACTGTACTATAACTGTTGGTATAATGTATCTAAATCCTTCCAGATACATTAACTTCACACAAACATCAAACCCAACCAAAGCTGAAATCAAAGCAATTTACAATTCATAAAACCAGCAAAACAAATTATAAAGCAAATCGTAGGCAGCAAAAATCTTCCATATCCACTAACAATATTACCGTCAGCGATACACTCCGTACCGTAGTCGGGAATATTGAATTATACCCGTTAGATTCAAACCCTTTTGAGTGAGTCGATGAATTTAGCTCCCGTATGTCGCAGCAAAAGGCTTTTATAAATACGTTACATATCCCTAACTGTGTTAAAATTTTATTTTTGAAAATAAATGGATAGCGGCGTGTGTTTTCAGCTTAGTGTAAAAATAAGAATGATAGGTAATTTCTGAACGCATCTTATCCTATCCTATTTGACGACCCGTGTGGCGCAATGGTTACCATGTCGGATCGCCGCACCAAGGGTCTAAGGTTCGATTCCCAGCGAGGTGGAAATTTGAATGATGAATTTGAATTTCTGTTCTCGATCTGGTTGTGAATGTCCTTGTTTAGTGTGTTGTCCATGGCACCCACGACACAGGGAATCCTAGTGTGGGGCTATGAATGTAAAGCGTTATTATTATTATCCCCTTCTAGATCCATCGTTCAATTCGCATAGCTGGGGGTAGTAGTAAAAAAGTCGGCTTCAAAAACTGCTAGCAAGTCAGGACAAACTACGTGTTCCT
This sequence comes from Thymelicus acteon, assembly GCA_951805285.1. Lineage (NCBI taxonomy): Eukaryota > Metazoa > Arthropoda > Insecta > Lepidoptera > Hesperiidae > Thymelicus > Thymelicus acteon. The sequence continues at coordinate 11,517,050 of OX638234.1, forward strand.
AAACCTTAAGAAATACGCTAAAACCTTTAAGTGATCGTATCCCCGTGTAACGCAAGTGGTGTATGGTATCAAGATAATCATCACATAGACGCTTGAAAGGCAAAAAAAAGCGGTCAAGTGCCAGTCGGACTCGCCCATGAAGGGTTCCCTAGCAGCAAGTAACATAATATAAAAGTTCTTGTAGTTCGTTGTAACTTTGATCAATGTTTTTTGCGGTTTACGATTTATGACGTATTAAAAAAAACTACTTACTAGATCTCATTCAAACCAATTTTCGTTGGAAGTTTGCTTGGTAATGTATATCATATATTTTTTTTAGTTTTATCATTCCCTTATTTTAGAAGTTACAGGGGGGGGGGGACACACATTTTACCACTTTGGATGTGTCTCTCGCGCAAACTATTCAGTTTAGAAAAAAATGATATTAGAAACCTCAATATCATTTTTGAAGACCTATCCATAGATACCCCACACGTATGGGTTTGATGAAAAAAACATTTTTGAGTTTCAGTTCTAAGTATGGGGAACCCCCAAAATTTATTGTTTTTTTTTCTATTTTTGTGTGAAAATCTTAATGCGGTTCACAGAATACATCTACTTACCAAGTTTCAACAGTATAGCTCTTATAGTTTCGGAAAAAAATGGCTGTGACATACGGACGGACAGACAGACAGACAGACAGACAGACATGACGAATCTATAAGGGTTCCGTTTTTTGCCATTTGGCTACGGAACCCTAATTACCAAGCGACATGTTGACAATTTTATACTATAGCATTTTAGTTTTTAATTTTAGAAAAAAAATCATAAAAAATCGCTTATTAGTCATAGCTACTTCATACCAATGAATTTTAAATGCAGTTTAAATGCTTAATAAGGCGATTTTTACGATTTTTTTTTTCTAAAATTAAAAACTAAAATGCTCTAGACAGTTGTCAACATGTCGCTTGGTAATTTTTGCCTTTCAAGCTTCGACATGAAGGATAGTGGAAAGAACGGAGCGCGCGAACCCTACATCTAATCGCGGGAATATAATTCTAATGAAATATTCCTCAAACCCTTTCTTTCTTTATCCAACAAATAAAATATAGACAACTGGCGTTCTACCCGCGACTTTGCACGCGTTTCCCAGTATAAGAAGTATTTTTTTATTATTTTTGCTTTTATTTTATTAGGGAAAACAAACAGCATTTGTATTACAGATATAGTTACAAGAAACATAAAGTATATAACAGTTTCCACTAAAACATTTTTACATAATAATAATTTGGAGCATTAGTAGACTTTATAAACCGAGAAGTTAATATAACAAGAAAAATTAGTATCCTATGGGCTTATTTCACAATCTTCAAGTAAGTCCGAAGTAAGCTATTCGTTGGTTAAGTTGACATTTCGTGTATGTAAAATGACACTTTAACGTCACTTTAACCGGCGAATAGCTTATTCAGGACTCTACTTGAAGATGGTGAAACAAGCCCTATGTCTTATTCCAGATGGTCTACCTTTGTGCTAAATTTCATTAAAATCCGTTCAGTAACTTTTACGTGAAAGAGTAATAAACATCCTCACAAACTTTTACATTTACTTTACATTTAACTTTATATTTATTTATATTCAAGAACTTAAACTTTCACTTTATATTTGAGGACTAGCTGACCCGACGAAGTTCGTATCGCCTAACAATTTTTTCCAAAATAAAAGTAACCTAGGTCACTCCTTGTTACATCAGCTATCTGCTAGTGAAAGTCCCGTCAAAAGCGGTCCAGCCATTTCAGAGATTAGCCGGAACAAACAGACGGACAGACAGACAAAAATTGTGAATGTTGTTTTGGTATATGTATCGTGTATACGTCCAAATGCACTTAGTAAAAAGCGGTTATTTTAGTATTACAAACAGACACTCCAATTTTATTTATTTGTATAATATATTTATATAGATATAGGTTGTGGACTGTATGTGAATGATGTTACGCAAAAACTACTAAATTGATTTTCATGAAATTTAGCACACAGGTAGGCCATGACCTGCAATAATATATAAGGTACTTATTATCCCAGAAAACGCAAGCAAAGCTGCGAGCAGAGCGCTAGTGTTTCAATAATAATTAAATTTTATTGGTCACAGGCACGGAACACAGTCCGTGGTCACAGGCAATGATATTTAAAAAATAAAGATACGTTAGACCCTTACAGATCAAACAAAAAATTTGTTCAGAAAAGAGCTACAACACACACACGTTTATCTTTTGTTTCACTACACCAATCACATCGGTTTAATACACGAAGGCATATTAACGTTGCATGTTAAATGTCAAGCACTTCTGACAACAACGAAAGCGTGCGTATCATCTTTTATTGACAGAGCGACTATGAGCAGAACGGTCAATTGCCTGTTCTTATGTTCTTCATCGTCGGCGCGCTAGTGACATATCTATCTCTTTTTTACATTATAATATATTTGGTCATAGCTTACCTGTTTTGAATACGAAACAGTCAGGGTATTTATTGGACCACACTTCTGCAGAAGTGAAGCTGGTCTGATCGAGGGACTTAAGGATGGTTGGAACTCTTGATTCCAATATAACGACCAACTCAACCAGTAAATGGATCGATTGACGCAGACGATTCGAAAGATTCAGGTTTCCTATGGACGAAACGCATACCAGTTAGCTTCTATGAAATCCCAATATTCGGTACGAAACCCAATATTCTCTGTATTAAATTCGTGCTCTTAGATCCTAACCCTTTAGGAGTTAGCTGAAGCAAACTGAATTAACTTCTGTATGGAGTTATGTAGGATATTTAGATAGTGTTAGTTAAAAGGGTATTAGTTTTTGGTATATGTGCATTTGAATTCGTAAGTTTATAATCTTTACGAAAGAAATAGTTTTTCTAATATTACACTACATAAAATAAGGTATTTAGTTAAATAAATGATAATAATGAACACTGTAATATTTGATAATTATAATTTTTATACAAATAACTCAGTTTTTCAATAACTTTACTGCATTACGAATACGTGTAATTTTTTTTAACTTACCAACGCATATTGTTATACTTTAGGTGTTAATGTCGTCTCGGAGCCGTATGTGATCACTATATGTATATGTATATGTATATGTATATATATATATGTATATGTATATGTATATGTATATGTATATGTATATGTATATGTATATGTATATGTATATGTATATGTATATGTATATGTATATGTATATGTATATGTATATGTATATGTATATGTATATGTATTATGTATATGTTTTATGTATATGTTTTATGTAATATATGTACATAAAAACTCTACAAACATCTTCGACTGTAGACATTGAGGTAATTTGGGTGACAAGATAAGACGCAATTTCCCAAACGCAGTTCATATTTGAGTTAAATTCTAAGACTGACTCTTTGTCGGATTTGGACTTACTAATTGGACTATTTGGAAGACTTATCACAGGTAATGGAATGTATTGTCCATAACTTGAGAGCAGAATCACCATCACTACAATAAGTACGGGTGTGATATGGACATTCGCTTTGATTCTCGTTGTCCATTCTCATCTTAAGATCCATCCGTTGTGAAGCGTTCCAAGCCCTGCAATTTAATCCGTTGCATTGTATAACACAAATATTTAACGAGTATTTATTGTTACGTGTTCGATTTGCACGTAAACCCCTTCCGATAACTGTAGATAAGTGGCTTGCGTGCAACCTCTTACGATTTGCTAAAAGCCTGGTACTAAGCTAGGTAGGCGTAAGCTTCGTGAACGCTTAGCTTGGTTCTTGCTTTACTTTGCTTATCTATGTATATGTCCTTGATTGAAGACAACAAAGTCAAGTGTACAATGTAGATAGCATCATCGTAAATAGCCCATAGGCCCATCGTTGGGCTTAAGTAAGCACATTGTGAGGGATACATTTTTAACCGACTTCAAAAAAAGGAGGAGGTTCTCAATTCGACTGTATTTTTTTATGTTTGTTACCTCAGAACTTTCGACTGGGTGAATAAATTTTGATGATTCTTTTTTTAATCGAAAGCTGGTGCTTGTCATGTGGTCCCACTTAAATTTTATTGAGATCTGACAATGACATCCATGATAAAACCATATAAGTCTTAAATTTGTATTAAGTAAGCGCGACAAATGGACGAATAACTCAATATCACGCCAACCGATTTCGATGATTCTTTTTTTAATCGAAAGCAGGTGCTTGTCATGTGGTCCCACATAATTTTGAACGAGATCTGACAAGTAATTTTTGAGTAACTTTGAAGTCGGTTATTTTTTGTTAGTAAAATTTAGATTATTCACTATACATTTTTCGCTGGCCAAGTATAGTATAGTAAACTTCATTTACGTTAAAACATAAACCCTTAATGTCTTCTGTCCACGTGTGCACGTCACAAGTTCGGTATCGTCAATTATCGCTTACTCACAGCTTGCTTGCAGCTTGCTTGTTTCTTACGTAGGAGTAATAGGCGTACCGTCCACGGCACTTCATTTGACCATTGCAAGCTGCATGATGAAACCTAGGCGTGGACAGATATCATACTTTTACTACGCATGATGCAAGCATGCTGCAAGCAAGCGACAACTGCGACGTGGACAGAAGACCTAAAAGAATTAAATCTTTCCATGAGCGAGGTAGACTTGCCATCAGGTGGCTTGTCTTTTTGTGTGTCGGCATTAGTACTCATGATTAATGAAAAATATTTTTGAAGCTTGCCAAAACACTTTCAAACTATTCCATTAGGGGCCATCCATAAATTACGTCACACTAATTTCATGACTTTTTGATCCCTCACCCCATCCTTGTCACAGCTGATCATATTTGTGAGACCCCCCCTAGTGTGACGTCACATATTATGAAATTTTACTTTTTAATTGTTTTAATTGTTTTTTAATATTTACCTATATATCATACCAATTATTCGATTTTGAAATGTGACGTCACGAAATTTAGGAACCCTCCCACCCCTTGTCACAAATTGTCACACTACTTCAACCCCCCCTCTCCCTAACGTGTTACGTAATCTATGGATGGTCCCTTATTTCAATGCAAATTGTTTAAGCGGCCATTGGTTTTAATATCCTAAAATACAAGTTCGTTCTTAATAATTTAACGATCAATTGTCGACAGTAAGGAATTAAATTAACAAAAAAGGGTTGTTTGGAATTAATATTCCAGTACTAAGCTCGATGTTTTTGTAATTGCGAGCGCAAATGGAATCCACAATTAATTTTCCAGTAACATGGATGTTAATGTATTATTTTTGGCCTGATGGTTTCAGCGGTATAGATATGAATTATTATTATATTAGTATTGATTGGCAAATCGTAGCGTAATGGTTATCATGCCGGACAACCGTGCCAAGGGTCCTGGGTTTGATTCCCAGCGAGGCTTTGCGAGTTGTCTATGGCACCCACGACACAGGGAATCCTAGTGTGGGGCTATAAATGTGAAGCATTATTTATTTATTTATGGTCAGGTTTTGTATTGGTGATGGTAGGTTTTCATCTGTGTGATTAGTAGTCTCCTATACACATCGGAAAATTGAATATTAGAGATGCAGGATTCAAACCCAGGCCCTTTTACGTTCTATCGGCCTAAGGCCAAACCAGGCTATCACTGGTTGGTAAATAAAATATAATAACATTTAATAATGTTTATTTCTTTTTTCAGGTAAACCATAACAAAACATTGGTTTGTTGGTAAGTTTAATATTTTAAGTTTTTTATTAGCTGTGCCTATGTACTTATGACTGTTTGAATATGCTCCGGCCGGGAACCGATACCTGGACTGCTCGTTTTCTGTTTGGCTAGCTATATACCATCTTCTTGCCTGTGTCAGCTGTAAGACTTGGGGTTTGAGACCCATCTCCTTTTTGACGTGACAACGTCTATTAAAACGTTGAACTCCGGGTGCACGCACGAGAAAGCATAACTCACTGTCACGTTCCGTGACGTCATGTCACGTTCCGCGAGTGAAAGCGCGGAAAAAGCGATAGAGAGGCACGATCGGATACGATCGGCTGAAGCGCTCGGTTCATGCCGCATGTATTTCATCGAAGTAATAAACATATTTGAATTAATTGGTGCAAATAAAAGTTAATTTATGAATCAAAATGTAGATTTCATTTCACTCCTTTTCCTATACAAAACAATGGTAATTTAATTAAAATTATTCAATTTTATCTATAATAGTATGCAATCATTTCATCAATCATTTTGTTATGACGTTGTCACGTTAAACTACCGACCGTAAACCGACTTTACAGACAACTACTTTTTAATCTCAGCCGACAACGCATCGGTGATGCCTTAGGAGTTACTGATGTTCATGAACAACAATGATCTCTTACCATCAGGAGGTTTGTATGTTTGTTTTTGGACTTTACATAAAAAAAAGCGGCCAAGTGCGAGTCGGACTCGCCCATGAAGGGTTCCGTAGCAGCAAGTAACATAATATAAAAGTTCTTGTAGTTCGTTGTAACTTTGATCGAGGTAAATTGCGGTTTACGATTTATGACGTATTAAAAAAAAACTACTAATTAGATCTCGTCCAAATCAATTTTTGTTGGAAGTTTGCATGGTAATGTACATCATATATTTTTTTTAGTTTTATCATTCTCTTATTTTAGAAGTTACAGGGGGGGGACACACATTTTACCACTTTGGAAGTGTCTCTCGCGCAAACTATTCAGTTTAGAAAAAAATGATATTAGAAACCTCAATATCATTTTTGAAGACCTATCCATAGATACCCCACACGTATAGGTTTGATGAAAAAAATTTTTTTGAGTTTCAGTTCTATGTATGGGGACCCCAAAATTTATTGATTTTTTTTCTATTTTTGTGTAAAAATCTTAACGCGGTTTACAGAATACATTTCCTTACCAATTTTCAACAGTATAGTTCTTATAGTTTCGGAGAAAAGTGGCTGTGACATACGGACGGACAGACAGACAGACAGACAGACAGACATGACGAATTTATAAGGGTTCCGTTTTTTGCCATTTGGCTACGGAACCCTAAAAAGCGGCCAAGTGCGAGTCGGACTCGCCCATGAAGGGTTCCGTAGCAGCAAGTAACATAATATAAAAGTTCTTGTACTTCATTGTAACTTTGATCGATATTTTTGCGGTTTACGATTTATGACGTATTAAAAAAAAAACTACTTACATATCATTTTTGAAGACCTATCCATATATACCCCACACGTATGGGTTTGATGAAAAAAAAATTTTTGAGTTTCAGTTCTATGTATGGGGAAACCCCAAAATTTATTGTTTTTTTTCAATTTTTGTGTGAAAATCTTAACGCGGTTTACGGTATACATCTACTTACCAAGTTTCAATAGTATAGTTCTTATAGTTTCGGAGAAAAGTGGCTGTGACATACGGACGGACAGACAGAAAGACAGACAGACAGACAGACCGACAGACAGACAGACAGACAGACAGACAGACAGACAGACATGACGAATTTATAAGGGTTTCGTTTTTTGCCATTTGGCTACGGAACCCTAAAAAGGCGTTATGGTCGACAGAATTAAGCGGAGATAAGCGATAATCTGATAACGACACGAACATTCAACTGAGGATTTTATGTGCTGAAATGATAAGGGCAGGGTTTACGATGGGGTTACTACCTCTGCAAAATGTTTTTAAAATTCTATTCATACACCTTAATCTAGAGTGAATAGGCATGATTGACTGATTTTGAAATACTGTTCTATATTGTTGGGAAATATTGTTTCTAATTATATAATATTGTTTCTATATTGTTTCTAATTATAAGTTTAAAATTCGCACCAAAACGCTTCAAACTGTCATGGCATGGTTGTGACGTCAGTCCTCAGGAAAACAAAAGACAATACGTCATTATTAGTATGGTAATATTCATGTGTTTTAAGAAGTGTGACGTAATTCGCGCTAATTGAGACTGACTGGCGTTTTAGCTAAGATGGCAGCTTGCCGTATTTTGTAGATATTTTATCAAAAATATTGTTTATCTCGCTAATAATAATACGATAAGTGCGTGTTTTGTAATCCATTAATAGGGTTTCATTAAATAAATACATAATTTTAGTGATTTTTACTTACTGTCATCATGTCTATTAGTTATATTGGTTTAGACAGAGAGAGACTGTTTTTTAACACGTTCACTGCGTTGTGAGGTCATATTGACTCACAGCGAACTTTCATGTGGTGCGGCGAGCAAAATAGCGTTCTTTCCCCTGGTGCGGAAGGCTTAACTTTGTGTATTTCTATCGTAGGAAAAAGATTTATATACCATTGCAATTGCCGCTTTAACGTGAACAATCCTATATTTTCAAACACTCGTGAGACAATATGACCTCACCCGCACTTAAAGAAAATTGTTTCACTCTAGTGCGGTGTGAGGTCAATATGACCTAGCTCTCCGCGCACCTCACACCCGCACTGAACGTTGCGCTAGCGCCATTTCGCGCGCTTAGTGTTGTGCCACGCGATCGATAAGGAAGATGTCGCTTTGAGCCATTTTTCGCGTTTACGAAATATATGTTTTGCAACTTTTAATTTCAATATTATATTAGTTATATTAGTAAAGTAATATTATATAATATTATATTAGTAAAGTCGTGTGGTGCTGTCGTCAAGTGTAAGATATGCCATATGATAAATATGATATGATAAACTATACTGTTGAAACTTGGTAAGTAGATGTATTCTGTAAACCACGTTAAGATTTTTACACAAAAATAGAAAAAAAAAACAATAAATTTTGGGATTCCCCATACATAGAACTGAAACTCAAAAATTTTTTTTCATCAAACCCATACGTGTATGGGTGGGTCTATGGATAGGTCTTCAAAAATGATATTGAGGTTTCTAATATCATTTTTTTCTAAACTGAATAGTTTGCGCGAGAGACACTTCCAAAGTGGTAAAATGTGTCCCCCCCCCCCTGTAACTTCTAAAATAAGAGAATGATAAAACTAAAAAAAAATATATGATGTACATTACCATGCAAACTTCCAAAGAAAATTAATTTGAACAAGATCTAGTAAGTAGTTTTTTTTAATACGTCATAAATCGTAAACCACAAAAAACATCGATCAAAGTTACAACGACCTACAAAAACTTTTATACTATGTTACTTGCTGCTACGGAACCCTTCATGGGCGAGTCTGACTTGCACTTGGCCGCTTTTTTATGTTACTAACAATCTAATATATATTAAAAAATGCTAATGTTAGTACGTGAAGACACGGTTTTCTCTATCACCACCAATTCCAATCGACTCCCCGTTGGGGTGGTAGATACCCCTTGGTCTTCTGGTGAAAGTAAGAGAGTTTGGTGACGGGGGGTGGAAGGGGGTGGTTGTGGGGGGCGAAAATGTGAAAAATCATATATCTGTCCTTTTCTAACCCATGTGAAAAACATATATCTGTCCTTTTCTAACTCATGAGAACTTTGAGAAAGTTCGAAAAGTTTCTAAAATGATATAGAAAACTCCAGAATGTGTGCATCTGTTGTCACGATCTGGAATGTTCTAGAATCTTCAAAAAAATTTTAGAATGTACTAGAACTCCAGAATGTGTGCAACTTGGTCTCCTGATGAAAGTAAGAGAGTTTGGTGGCTGTAGGTGGAAGGGGGTGGTTGGGGGTGGCGAAAATGTGAAAAAACATATCTCTGTCCTTTTCTAACTCATGAGAACTTTGACAAAGTTCGAAAAATTTCAGAAATGATCTAGAAAACTCCAGAATGTGTGCATCTGTTGTCACGATCTGGAATGTTCTAGAAAGTTCTAAAAAATTTTAGAATGTTCTAGAACTCCAGAATGTGTGCAACTCTTGTCATCGATCTGGAATGTTCTAGAAAGTTCTAAAAAAAATTCTAGAATGTTCTTGAAAACTTCAGAATGTGTGCAACTGTTGTAATCGATCTGGAATCTTCTATAGATCCTTACATATTTTTATACCATCAAACATGTGATGTATTTTAACCCGAGCAACGCCGGGTTTCGCTGCTAGTAGTTTATAAGAATTTTGTACTTACTAACATCATATGGACTTTGTCCGAAATAAAGTTTTATTAGTATTATTATTATTTTTCACGTATGTGACTTACAAGGTTAAAAATTAAACTGTCAATAAAATTCTGGGAAAATTTGTCGAGTGCTATACAACAGAGGTGTTTCCCATCACTAGTGTTTTGATATCTTCAGTGCGTTGTGTGGTCAAATTGACCTCTCAAATTATTTCTCTTTTAGAGGCTAAACGAAACAAGCGAGCTAAAAACGCAGCTAGGTATATATTGCTTGGTTATTAGTCTTTGACCTCAAAATAAAATATATTCAATAATACATATCCCCATTGAGAAAAACCTATATCAAGACAGAACTGAATGAGAGCTTATTTGACCTCACGCCGCACTGTAAAAAGGTCCTCTGTGAGTCAATATAACCTCACGACGCACCAGCAAAAAGTACACTAAAAATCCTTACGCAGCGAACGTGTTAATGCAGTACAAATCCCTCAATATTCCTTGATAGAATTAGAGCGAGCGTAGAAACGACAGTAATCCGATAAGGGCATAAATATGAGCGCTGCAGGCTTTCCGTAATGAAATCACAGCCATAGCCTCAGGGCCTGCACGGTTAGTTGCCATATTATGGACTCGCTTCCTACACGCGGCTTTGCCCACGTTTTCGGGATAAGAAATACTCTGCCTAAATGCCTTATCTCAAATTTAAAACTCATATTAAAAGCATTCTTATGACGGAAGGATATTATAAATTACATGATTATTTTAAAGACAAGACTGCTTGGACATGAGTTTTATGAATATAGATTGTAGTAGATGATAAGTGCTATCTGTAACTGTGAACAGGAAAAAACAACCCGGTAGTTTCTTGCTGCTTCTTCTCCCGGGCCCTCTCACAGTAGGGCCTTGTTGAAGCATTGGCGTAACTTGCATGATTTTCTAAGTGTTTGTAAACCAAACCAATTTTGAATAAAAACATTTGATTTGATTTGATTTGATCTGTATGTTATTCCAGAACATGGTCTGTGTGTGTGGTTTTCATGATAATCCGTTCAGTAGTTTTTGCGTGAAAAAGTAACAAACATCCGTACACCGTCACAAACATTCACATCTATCTATAATTATACATATATATAAAAGTCAAAAGTGATTGGCTGATATATCAACGCACAGGCCAAACCCTGAGGCTAGGTCCGCACAGACAGGCGGCTTGCTTAGCGCCTAGGGCCTAGCGAGTCACCTAGCGAGTAGCTCAGTAAAACGAACGTTATATAGTGTTCGCGACTGGCCGCACTGCGCGCTTGACGCCTAGCTAGTCGCTTAGCGTGTATCTAAGTAAACAAACGTGTTGGTTTTTTGTCACTAGGCGCGAGGCATTTTGGAAGAAAAAAATGGATGAAATATTAATTTGTGTCAATATCAATGTGAATGTCAACGTGCTGACAAGCAAAATGACCAAGGCACTTAGCAACTCACCACGCAAACCACCTCTCAGTGCGGCCACCGTATATCCACATAGCAAATAGCTAGAATGCAAGTACTAGGCTCTAGGCGCTAAGCAAGCCGCCTGTCTGTGCGGAGGTAGCCTTAGTGCTAGAAACTTAACGCACACGTATTCCTCTTAAGGCGTAGGCATCAACTAAGGAAGGATTTTTCAAAATTCAACCCCCAACGGGGTGAAATATGGGATAAATATTATAAGCATAATTTCCGCGTGCGAAGCTGCGGGCAACAGCTAATTTATAATATTAATTGTAAGTCGGATAAGATTAATTGAAAACGATACTTTCAAAATGTTACTACGTAATATTAAATTAATAAATGTATTATTTAATCCAGGTTAAAGCTTCGGTAGCGTAACGTTACGCTACACGTTAACGTTACAGTAAACGCGAGAGCCTTCAGCGTTCAATATTTGTACCGTTATTGAATTACCATCGTTGATCGTTCGATGGGCGGTCTAATTCCATCATGTATAATTGAGAGAGGTTTATATTTTTTCTTTTTACTAACAGACAAACAAGTTTACGTATTTATAACGTACATAAGGTAATATTTAAGGTATTTATTATCCCGAAAAATGTGTGCAAGGCGCGGGCACGTGCTAGTAGTTGGTAAAAGAATGTAAGAATCACTTGATGGCAAGGCCGTCTTTAACCTGCTGGAAATTTCAAAATACTCATATCTATACTCTATTATACATTATACAAATAAATGAAATTGGAGTGTCTCTTTGTAATATTAAAATAACAGCTTTTTACTAAGTGCATTTGGATGTATACACGGTACATATACCTACCCAAACAACATTTTATACAATTTTTGTTTGTCTGTCTGTCTGTCTGTTTATTCCAGCTAATCTCTGAAATGGCTGGTCCGATTTTGACGGGACTTTCACTGGCAGATAGCTGATGTAACAAGGAGTAACTTAGGCTACTTTAATTTTAGAAAAAAAAAATAGTTTGTTAGGCGATACGAAGTTCGCCGGGTCAGCTAGTAGATAATAAAAACAGATATATTTTTTTCAAAATACTTATATAGGTTAAACTTGCGTGCACGTTACAGTTATATAAAGATTTTTGGGACTCCGATGAATGGGTTAACCTTCTTACGAAATAAATTGTTTGTGGTTCCCTGAAAAATGACACGCTGGAAGGTTCGTTTGTTTTGTGTACAATGTTCTTGTTGGGGTAAGATATTTTTAGCGTAATGGGATCGAGGCCTCGGTAAAGTGGATAATTTTGTATATAGCAGGATAATTCACAAAGCTAGAATAATAAAGTGTAATGTCGTTACTGAAGCTCCTTGGTCAATTTGATTGTTAGTTTTATTTATATAAAAGCAGTTGACGACAGAAATCGGGTGATAAGAGAAAATATTTCATGAGTTTCTGTGCTCTAGAGGGCACTAGAAGCCAAAGTAGTTTCTTCAAAATGTAATCGATTTGTTAAGCCCGAATTTTCCGGGACAATAAGTTCCCTATATCTTCATGTGAGGATGTATGGATTTTTGTAACTCTTTCACGCTAAATTTAGTATAGAACGGATTTCCATGAAATTTAACACATAGGTAGTCCATGATCTGGAATAACATATCTACGGGGTACTTATTATCCCTAAAATGCGGGCAAAGTCAAGAGCAGCGCGCTAGGTAAAAAAGTTTTGAGAATAAGCCACAAATAAATACAGAAGGATTAAAATTTACTTTAATCGTAACAGATTTACAAAAAATTACGGTCACTCGGATAATTGGAGTCACTTATCGGTTCATTACCGTCCCTAAATGACGGTATTAAGTACAGAAATACCGTTTATTAACTAGTTAATTCGAGATCTTTATTTATAAGAAGACTGGTTGGATATTTTTTGGTCAGAATACCTCAATTGTAGATACCGTCTACTTTATGAATAAACGTGGGGGCGCGTTACATTATTTTTAACGTGTAAATGGCCATATTTAATAAACATTAAATACATAAATATAAATAAACATTTCTACTTCAATGTTGTCTATATCTATACATATATTCTATACAAATAAATAAAATTGGAGTGTCTGTAGGTAATACTAAAATAACCGCTTTTTACTAATTACATTTGGATGTATACACGGTACATATACCAAAACAACATTTTTTACAATTTTTGTCTGTCTGTTTGTCTGCTTGTTTCGGCTAATCTCTGAAATGGCTGGACCGATTTCGACGGGACTTTCACTGGCAGATAGCTGATGTAACAAGCAGTAACTTAGGCTACTTTTATTTTAGAAAAAATATGGCATGTTGCAGAACAACGTTTGCCGTGTCAGCTAGTATCAAATAAATACACTTACAGGTTTTAATAATAGTATTCAGTGGGGGCGTCTGTCTCTACATAGATATTTATAGCCGGGATTCCATACATTGTGAAACATGTCTTTTAACTATTTGATAAGCCGAAGGGGATTTACCCGCGTTATCGACGCGGTCCGCAGTCGGCGAGGTGATCTGTCTTTTGTGATAAGATTTATAGTTTTAGCCCATTTACACTCCATGTGGGTCTGACCTTTCGTTATATCTTCTCCCTAGGTCCCTCGTGCTTTTATATTGGACTTTACTTTCTACACCTGTGTTGCGTAGTTGCTATGCCGGACTACCGTTCGAAGGGTCCGAGGTTCGATGGCGAGGCAGTTGAATGATGAGTTTAAATTTCTATTCTGGATCCGAGTGTATTTGTTCTAGTGTATTTTAGTAAGCTCATGTTAGCATTATTATCTAATTACCATTTGTTTTATTACAATTGATTTGTAAATGAAAAAAATATGTCAAATAAAAATAATTACAATACATTTTGTCGAATGTGCGCCGAACGCGCTGTGGGCATATAGCATAAGTTTTCCAAGCAAGAGTGGATACCTAGTATTTCAAGAATATCTTTCACATAAGACATACATTCATTTCTCTCGAATAAAACAGACAACATAGTATAAGCAGAGCCATTCACGTAAGGCCTTTTGTTCCGGGATTAAAACTAAATTTACTGCGGACTGAGTCCGGCGCATAATAGAAACTGCTGTCCGTTTTGATGAAAAACCACTAGGACGTACGGTTAGTGTAATTACAGAATCCCTTGAATCGGAAGCTGCACGAGAGATGGAGAGATTTTAAAAATACTTCGCTTTACAACGCTCTAACGAACTTTCATAGAATCGGCCGATTGTGTTGCTAGATTAATTCTGCGAGAAAGCCCAAGGCATACGTAACGGGTTTTTTCCCGTACGGGACGGGAGGTGAAGTTTTAGAAACATCGTTTCATAGAAAATGTATACGACAGTGCGTACGCAGCGGAATCCCGTACGGGACGTGGCACGCACCGTCTCGTACGTATCGTCGGCGACGATGTTTTTCCCGTCCCGTAAGGAAAAAAATCCGTTACGTATGATTTGGGCTTTAGACGTATTAAATAAATAACGCTTCACACTCATAGCCCCACACTAGGATTCCCTGTGTCGTGGGTGCCATGGACAACACTCTAGACAAGGAAATTCACACCCAGATCGAAAACAGAATTCAAACTCGTCATTCAAATTTCCGCCTCACTGGGAATCGAACCCAGGACCCTCGGTGCGGCGATCCGGCATGCTAACCATTGCGCCACACTGGTCGTCAAACAAAATTCCCAAAATGTATAGAATTTTGGGGTTTCCACTGTAAAATTATGTACACTAAATACATGATAATATTTATTCTGGTGTTATATTTTTCCTAATGATATTAAAAATGAGAAAGTTTGTACGGATGTTTGTTTCTCTTTCACGCAAAAATTACTGAATTGATTTTCATGAAATTTAGCTCACAGGTAGACCATGACTTGGAAAGTTGGAATAAGATATAGGGTACTTATTATCTCGGAAAACGCAGGAAAAACTGCAGGCAGAGCCCTAGTATCTCATAATTCTGTGGTCCATATGGGGGTCCTCCCCAGGACCTGTGAGGGGACTGAGAATGTATTTTACGATACTTTCAGTCCCCAGCTTCGCCCGCGTGAATTTAGGTCAATTTACATAAAACCATAATTATAACCATAATTACATAAAACCATAATACGGCTAAAACTTCTCAGGAATCTCACTATTTATTCGTGAAACCGTACGAAAAACCGTTCGGTAGTTTTTGAGTTTATTTCGTTCTTATAGATAGACAGATGCGGCCGAGGATCTTCATTTTATACCTAACATGTATAGAAGTATGGATGAAAAGCACGGACCTAAAAAAAGACGGACGTAATCCCAAGAACAAATTCAGTGAAGCACCTGAATAATACCAATTCTCTATTCGTACAAGTACACACACCCACACATTGACACTCCACTGCTTCAATCGCGAATCAAAATTACGCACACATGGTAAGCGGGCGGCCATTGCTATGCTTCACTCTCGATTAGAAGAGGTTACGTCCGTCTTTTTTTTCAGGTCCGTGATGGAAAGCTAAATAAAACCGTTTAAGTCCACGTTGAATGTTACTGTGTAAGCATTTTATTATCACACTGTCACTTTAATTTACCTCCAGTTTTATTAAACAAAGTATTTTTATGTAAGTTTCACAGACAAATTACCAGGGTGTCATGACGAGAGAGCAAGTCAAACCATTTCTCAAGAAATGTGAATGCTTCCACGCTTGTTGTTCGAATGGCTTGCGTGTCATTCCCAACCAACAAGCACTAGTGTTGTTCAGCACTGCGCTTTCGGATACGATATTAAATTGTGCTTGTGGTTATTATTACTTTAATATTAAAAGTAAAAGCATATTTATAATCATTTTTATTCAATATAATTATGTTTTATTTCTGTAACGCCCCAACTCAGAGTCACTAAGGGTTACTTAGAATGCTCCTTAGTACAGATTATGTATGGCGATTCTTTACTAAGGAGCGATTAAAGTAACCCTTAGTGACTCTGAGTTGGGGCGTAAGGATGTGTGGCAACGTAATGTACCTTAATTGTTAGTCAATTAATGATTTCTTCTATAAAATTTCCGCCAGTGTCTGAAAATTAGTTTTTGGTTTGAAAAATAAAGATAAGGTGCGTTTGACAATAATTATAGCTGTTTTCACCTTTTCACTCTTTCTGTTTTCACACTTTCAAACCGTAACAAACTTTGTACCATAATATTCAAAATGTTTATCATTAGTAGGTACTAAATATTTTAGTTGTAATAGGTCTTCATGATTTTAGTTCTTTTTACCGGTTTTTCAACACTATTTTATTTATGTCAGCTAAAAACTGTCATAATAGCCGTGATATAGTGCCAAAGAATATAAAACGAGCTTGAAAAAGGTAGTATCTGACATCAGTGTCTGTCGACTGTCAACCGTTATAATGAATCGTGTGATTGTGTGGAAATATAGACAAAAAATACTAGTAATTGTTTGATGAAATAAATTTAATTGAACTGAAAAACAAAAGTCGTGTACATCGTTATGTTACATAGGCATGTTTTGTACATTATACGGATACGATTACCGTCTTTTACTCTCATTCCCAACCCGAAAGCGTGGAATGAGACAGTAATGAGCTTTTACTGCGAAACGCTGAGTGTGGCCGCACTGGAGTGACTCTATAAAGTACCTCCGCCGGCTTCTATTTTAAGAGAGCCAAAGGTATACTTTATAATATAACGTATATTACTATAATTACTATTGCTGTTACATCTCTAAAAGGTATCTTTGATATTGAACATGTCGACACTGATTGAATGTTAAAATACGCTACTTTATCATATTATCTGAATCATAAAGTGTTTTGAAATAAGGAGTGCCAAGAAGCTCCCAAGGAGATTAATTTCTATACGCGGTTATAGAAAATATTTATTACATGTTTTTGTCTGCCCGGGAATCGAATCTAAGCAAATACGTTCGACAAAAGTGGTTACGAGTAATTATTCCAAAAAGACGTAAAACCAGCCAAAATGAGGCAGGACTTAAGTACATATACAAAACTACTGTTTTCATTTAATTATCACTTATGGTTATCGTTTCATAATTTTCTACTTAATTCGCTATATTCTATAATATATGTAATTCGTTCCATTCACTTTGTTATCAGTTCCATTCAATTTGTGATAGTCTGCTAAGTTCCAAGTCAGAAGGTGTAAAGGAGCAGCGATACACTTACGGTATATCCTTCCTTAATTCGGTAAGTGCTCGTGATGGCAACGACAAATGTCGTCAATAAATCTTCTTCGTCATTCGGACGCCATTTCGCGCACCATTTTTATTAAGTGTGACCTCTCGGAGACAAAAAAGTGACTTCCAATGTAATTATTGTTTTTTGAAATGGTTCTTGAAAAATATGTTGTCAGGGTGCTTGCTTGAAAATTAAATTCCGTGTTGGTCATTATTTAAGCGAGATCTGATGATTTTTGAGTTATCCCTAATTTTGAAGTCGGTGATTTTCTTATCAACTAACCCTTTGTAGGGTATACCTATATTATGTATATTTAAAACAATTGCTACCTTTTTCGTTACAATACGCACAATGTCTCGTTTAACATACAATGTACCAGCTGTTTGAACTGGCGCGAATCCAATAACGTTTAGCGTCTCCATGACTTATGGATCATCATACGTCAAGACGGCTTATATAGAATCAATTGGGACTGACGTTTTTGTTGAGACGGATTCTACTTGAAATAGTAGAGTTCCGTAGATGTAGTCTAGAACCAATGCGTTATTAACCGACTTAAAAAAGAGGTTCTTAATTCGGTCGTATGTTTTTTACATCATAATTCCATCATGTGTCAACCGATTAGGAAATATTTCTTTATTTGAATATAGGGAATATAGGAATATAGCCTATAGCGAATACAGTCTATATTCTCATCAAATTTGTTTTTGTGTATTGTCTCCGAGTAACCGCCCTCGCTTTGCTTTGGTTTTCTTATTTTTTACACCTTGGGTTACATTATTGGAATTTTACTAAGGATCCCTAATTTTTTTGAAAATATATTATAGCCTTTCTCACCCGGGGATAGTGTAGCTTCCCAACAGTGAAAGAATTTTTGAAATCGATTAAATAGTTTCGGAGCCTATTCAATGCAAACAAACAATCAAATCTTTCCTTAATATTAGTATAGATTACACCCACGATACAGATTGGGGCTTTGAGTGAGAGGCATTGTTTTATTTATTAACATAATATTTTATGCCATACTGCTATAATTTTATAGGAGATGGATTATATCAGAGAACACATTTATGAGATTTAGAGCCTGACTCGGACGTGGCTGGATCTACTCTCATTTATCTCACCGGTGTTGACAAAAAGCTTTATTAGACGTAGATCTCTTTGAAATAAACCGGATTCCATCGTATTATTGCCAAAAAGACGCGTAAAATATTTTCATGTCAACAAAGACGACACTAATATTATAAAATGTATTTTACCTGTGCTGTAATATAATGTTAATGAGATTTTTTATTTTAATAGTGCTTTATTGCTGTGATATTATTCTTTATTTATTTTTATATATTTTTTTCTCTATATCTTTACGCTTCTCTTCGAAAAAAGTTAACTTGCAATCTCCCGTCACTTTGCTTCGGAAACGTTTATTTACATTCAAAATAGTGAACGTACCGGAAACCATATGAAATCAGTTTTTATCAGGCGTTTAATACATTTTTTATGGTTTACTTGTTACACCTGAATTTTCCTATGCTTTATAGACATTATTATATTGAGACTGTTTATTTTGTTTTAAACATAATTATAATAGAACTGTAACTGATCTATGTCTGCACTTACATGAAAGTTATTCAAGGAAAACTATTTTGGTCGCGTGTAACAGGTTGTTATCTAGCAATGATTATAAGTATTGTACTCAGAAACTCAGGTACATTTTATTTATATTTACGTTCAGGTATTTCTAATTTTACTTCCAAAATATTACGCGTACACTAAGTTCCATAAATTGTTTCCTAGTAACGCTTCCCGCCCACGTCAGACTTTTTGTAGGACAGATAATCGGGCCGATTTTTCCTCCCATATTACTTCTGACCGACTTTTTGTAGGACGTGTGCGTTGCACTATTGCTATCAGTACGTTCTATTTTTCTCCTACAAAAAATCAGTCACGAATTATCAGTCGTGGGCGAATAGCCTAATAGTAATGACGTTATCATTAGCGAGAATCTAATTCTAAAAACATTTTAACACAAAAATACTATTAATATAAAACTCATTTATTTACAGCATAAAAACAAAACATTTTTCGTAAGTAAAGAAATATCTTGTTCTGCGCGATTGTTAGACCGAAAACAATAAAATACAAAAGATAACAAAAAAAAATAGGAAAGGATGGAAAAGGCAACTGCTAATTCAAAAATTTTGAGGGAAAAGGGAAAGGAAGCGGAAGGGAAAAAAAAGATTGAAGAATTGAAAGAGAAATTAAAGAAGGGAATAAGTAAGTGCATAGAAAAGAGATTGGAGAAACAATATGGGAAGCGGAAAACAATAGGTAAGGTGAAGTAACAGAGAAGGGCCGGAATAGAAGGATTTTTTTAAGGATTTTACGATAAAAATATAAAGTTACTAAATAGCATACGACTGTTAGCTACGTTATCTATACTAATATTACAAAGAGGAAAGATTTGATTGTTTGCTTGTACTGAATAGGCTCCGAAACTGCTGAACCGATTTGAAACATTCTTTCCCTGTCGGGAAGCTACACTATCCTCGGGTAACATAGGCTATACTATATTAAAAAAAAATTAGGGATCGTTAATAAAACTCAAATAATATAACCCAAGGTGTAAAAACATAAGAAAACCGAAGCATAGCGAGGGCGGTTACTCGTTTGTTAAAAGCACGGACGTAGTATAATATTTCATATTACGGCTATAAAACAACACCTTATACTCGGTATGAATGGCATCTCAAATTTTACGCCCTGAAAAAAGGGAGGCTCCTCATAAATAATTTGAAATATAACTGCTATTCAATTTGCTGGCTAATTCTTTTGTATCCGCGAAAAACGAGTTTTGTATTTTAAGACACGAAAATACAGGAAAAATACTGCGAATAAAAGATTGGTCGGCATAAATAATTTGCATCTATTACTTAGTGATGGAGATTCAAAATATTTTATCTTAAGATTGATAATCTAAATTTTACTAACAAAAAATAACCGACTTCAAAGTCTCAAAAACTACTTTTCAGATCTCGTTCAAATTTATGTGGGACCACATGACAAGCACCTGCTTTCGATTAAAAAAAGAATCATCGAAATCGGTTGGCATGATATTGAGTTATTCGTCAATTTGTCGCGCACATCTTAACACAAATTTACGACTTATGTGGTTTTCTCATGGATGCCATTGTCAGATCTCAATAAAATTTATGTGGGACCACATGACAGCCACCAGCTTTCGATTAAAAAAACAATCATCAAAATCAGTTCGCCCAGTCCAAAGTTCTGAGGTAACAAACATAAAAAAAATACAGTCGAATTGAGAACCTCCTCCTTTTTTTGAAGTCGGTTAAAAATGAGTCTGGCCATCTGAAGAAGTGATAGATGGTAGACAGTCTTCGCATTTGTCTACTATCATAACAAAATCCTCCCTGAAAAACTCTACACTTTTACTCCAATGTATTCCAAGATTAAACCGCCGCTTACCACGAGATTATCAAGCATCATTAACGATTAAAACACGTCATTGAATCACATCTAATTCATTACTACAAGTCGATATCACCGTCAGTAAAGAATATTCCCGAAAGCAGAGAAAGAAGCCATCAAAGACCTCACTTGATTGCCAATTTATCCAGAGATCAGTCGCCGGAGAAACCGATCACCTGCCAAGCGAATGACGGGAACCATTTATATGGCGACGAAGATTACACACTTTTCGGAGACAATTGGTTGACATTTTTACGTACCTATACATCTATATTCTATACAAATAAATAAAATTGGAGTGTCTGTTTGTAATATTGAAATAACCGCTTTTTACTAAGTGCATTTGGATGTATACACGGTACATATACCAAAACAATTTTTTTTACAATTTTTGTTTGTCTGTCTGTCTGTTTGTTCCGGCCAATCTCTGAAATGGTCGGACCGATTTTGACGGGACCTTCACTGGCAGATAGCTGATATAACAAGGAGTAGCTTAGGCTACTTTTATTTTAGAAAAAAATATTTTTTAGGCGATACGAAGTTCGCCGGGTCAGCTAGTTGAATCTATATAATACTAGCTTTGCCCGCGTTTTCCGGGATAATAAGTACTCCTTATATTATTCCAGATCATGGTCTGCCTGTGTCCTAAATTTCACGAAAATTCGTTCAGTAGTTTTTAACAGACTTCAAAAAAGGAGGTATTCAATTTGACTGTTTTTTATGTTTGTTACCTCAGAACTTTCGACTGGGTAAACCGATTTGGACGATTTGTTTTTTAATCGAAAGCTGGTGCTTGTCATGTGGTTCCATTTAAATTTGAGCGAGACATGATTAGTAGTTTTTGAGTTATTCCTAATTTTGAAGTCGGTTATTTTTTGTAAAGAATTATTATTAAATTATTAACTTTAACTCATATCTATTTGAAAAAGTAACATGGGTTGGGCCTTGTGTTGTGTATGCTCATTTCTCTTTTTTACAGCCGTAGTTAAGGCTGGCTAGCTATTTTCTATTGCCCATTACCAGACACTGTATTTTTCCAGACATTTATTGCTAAGTCCGTTGTTGGTTAACGGTGCTATTTGTAACACTCTAAATGCTTGTTAACTAATTTGGTGCAATGCGTCGTTCCTGCAAATGTGCATTGTTGTGAAACAAAGGGTAAACTTCAACTTAGTATCATCTCAAAAATGTAGCTTTGAATTTACCAATTCGTTTTTTTATTGTAATCAAAGTGGTCGAAAGGGCACGGGCAAGCGTAAATTCAGATCCGCATTCGAAAACTTTGAACGAAATTTGAAATTGCGAATAAAAATGGAAGACTATTTTTGTTTTACGCTTTTCATAGTGGCTATAAAACCGATGGCAAAAGTGAAAAAATTTAGTGTGTGCAATCTTTAAATTTAAGCTGCAAGGCTATTCTGTTTTGTAACTTGACAGCGGAATCCGTGATGACTTTCAAAATTGAAGTTCGAGTTCGAGACTCACTTCACTTCGCAAGTGCGTACTAGATGATTAGAGAATGACATAATACCGAGTCCATCTTTAGTCGTTTGACGATCGAGTTCGAGACTCACTACACTTCGCAAGTGCGTACTAGATGATTAGAGAATGACATATCAAGATCTCGAACTCGAACTTCAATTTTGAAACTCATCCCGGATTCCGCTGTCGAATTAGAAAACAGAATAGCCTTGCTGGTAACATACTGTACATTTTGTTTAAAAGCCTGAAATGAACTCTCGTGCTCAGTTTTAATTCTTTTTCCTTCCAAATCTACCACTAAAGTACTCATTTGCGCATGATGGACTTTACAGCAATGCGGATTACGAATGTAAGCGGAAATATAACTTAGGCATTTTGGGAATACATTATTATCTTTTCAGTTAGCAAACTAATAAAGGTTATTGAATTAAAAGTGTTTTGTAATTGAATATACGAAACAGAAAAAGAAACTCCTCAGCACATCATAGACATAGTTTCATTATTTAATTGAATATTTTGGCTACCTGCACATTTGGTACTCAAGGAAGCTGAAGCGTACATAGATACATATATTGTCATTTAATTCTGTGTGTACTAAAATTTCAAGCGTTTCTTATTATTCAAGTTCATTTTGAAACATAGAAGGTTTTCTTTCTTTAATCGGCCTTAAATAAACATCGTATCTGAACCCTTCATTAGTCTTTGCCGAATCCACCCCGGAAAGTTAATTTTTCTTTGTTAATTTCGCAGCTATTCGGCGTGTTTTGCGATTCTTCTACTTTTCAAACAGTTTAAATTAAAAGGGGGATCTTAATTATCGGTTGGAATGCAATATCCCAAGAATTATTTATTAAGATTTTTTGTTTGATTTTTGTTTTGTTTCGATCTAAAAATGTATAGGGATGGCGAAAGTAAAGTGAAGATATTGGAATTAAAGATTTAAGACTGTTTCGTAATTAAATTTAGGCTTGATCATGTCGTCCTTTGAACATGTCGTTAAAGTATTTGAACTTCGTGAAAGATGAGAGTATACAACTCTCATGTTGAGTAAGGTATGCGTTAATTACGTAAGTAGATGTAACTTGAGTTACTTATAATATTTAACATCGTCGTTGCGACTTTAAGACCCTTATGTGTTATGTGCCACTTTCGGCAAAATCAGTTTTTTACGTCAAATGATTCTACATTTTGAAGCGCTATCGAATTCAAAAACTCTCATGTGTGTACGACGTTTCCATCGTAATTTATTCACCAAATTCAAAATCACCTATTTGCTTGCTAAACAAAACTTTATCGATTTTTATCGATTCCCTCAAAAAGCTGATTTTTTACACATAAGAGGTCTTAAAGTCGCAACGACGATATGCTGATTTTGTTAGTTAGTTATCGAAACATCCATTAAATGCATAATTGACATCTATATCAACCTATAACAATTAAAATAACCACAAAACTAACGTGGTAGTATAACGTTTTAAGTAGTTTTAAGTGGTAGATAAGTTATTTATTGCCGCTCATGGATATGAAAATCAATGTTAAATAAAATCGTTATGAGCTTGTCAACATTAATCGTAGATCCTTATTTATGTTATTAAAATTCAGATTATTATTGAAATATTAGGGAAGAAAACTAATTAATGGTAAACAGAAATTTGTCTCAGCACTTAACGAGTTTTAAAACCCGATTCAAAGCGAGGGCGGGTTACTAATCATATAATAATCTGAATTTTACCAAGAAAAAAATAACCGACTTCAAAATAACTTCAAATTTAAGTAGGACTATATGACAAGCACCAGCTGTCAATCATCAAAATTGGTTCACCCAGTCGAAAGTTCTGAGGTAACAAACATAAAAAAATACAGTCGAATTGAATACCTCCTCCATTTTTGAAGTCGGTTAAAAAATAGTGCCAACATTGTTTACCACAATTAAATAAGAGTCTAAAAAAGACTAATACTGTATCTACATCAAATTCGCGTTAAATTTCGTGAGTAAATCAGATACTTAGCCTCATTATTTCACATAACTTTTAGTTTAACTTAGATTAATGAAACGGCTAAGATAGCGGAAGTTAGTTAAATTAATGATCGCAAAACTAGCGCAAGTCACAGGCTTTGTTTTAGCTACTAATAAAGCAATTTCTGACTTTAAGAGATAAAATAAACTCACTATTACCACCCGTAATATTCCTATCCTTAACTTATTGCTATTATTATCATCATTATTATTTATGAGTATGGGTGTGAGTGTTATTCCCAATGACCACTACGATCCAAAAATGATCTATTGTAGCCCGTGGGTATTAGATCTGGTCATCAAGGTTCTTCTTGGGTTCTAGGAGGGCTATTCTCTAAAATACAAACTCGAAATCAAAGCTCACTCAAGTGAGACTCGAAAGCGAACTTGCATCATCTTGATATGTCATTCTCTAATCATCTAGTACGCACTTGCGAAGTGAAGTGAGTGTCGAACTCGAACTTTAATTTTGAAACTCATCACGGATTCCGCTGTCGAGTTACAAAACAGAATAGCCTTGCTGATATTTAATGTGTTCAAGCGCTATTATGTGTTCGCCGTGGCCTAGTGTTACAAATCTGTGTCGATATATAGCCAAGTAATTGAGAGGATATGGATGGATGTTTCTTCTGCCTCTCAGCACAATCTTCCTATGGTTGTGTACTAAGCTATTACTATCTTTTCCAGGTTAATTTCATAGACTTTTTGTCGATGATATAGATTTTTTCAACATCAAAGGGCTAAACTAGCACATTGCTTCGTTAGAAAATGAATTTCAGTTTAACGGAAAATTGAGGCGAATTTTTGTTGGTAAAGGTTTTATTTCTACCTGACACATAGAAAAACAGTTTGATGGCTTGTCCACGCTAACTGACATTTTATTTATAAGTTTATCAATAAAACTTTTGAAGGCTATTTTTTGCGCTTACCGGCTTCGTGGGAAATTCATTTTCAATGCAGTGTTACAGTTTTCTTTGTTTAAGATCCTTTTGTTTAATTTGCAAAGTTGCTCAGACTGAATTATTAAATCTGTGTCGGTGAGGCCACGAATCTCTAATGTAGGTCCAGGGACGGACCTCTTTATTCTACAACGCTTGTCCGATGCAGAGGTTGGCATATAAGAAATCACATGTCACATTTAGATTAAGGAATTGTCAATAAGAATAGAACGGATGATCACGTAGTGTTGAAGTACTTGGGGAATATTGATGTGAATGTTAGAAGATCTGGAAATATATCATGGTGCAAAGTAAAAAGGAATATTATTGAATAACCAATACCATAGAATACCCCTTTCTGCTATATATGTATGTTTTATTAAATAACTGTGTATTCTGGTTAAGTAAGTTTAAAGTGCATTATCTACCGTTTAAGAAATTTAATGTGGACTACACGAGTAATAGATGTAAAGAAACATTACAAACTCTTATGCATAATAAAATTATGTTTTAAAATGCTTATTTTAGTAATTTTGAAATGAAAGGAAATGAAACGAAATATCCTTATTTGTAGTAATGTGGTTACAAAGTTGGTCAAGTATTATGCAACATATCTCACATTTTATTTATTTTTAAAATTACAAAAACAGTGCATGATGAAAACAACTATTAATCCCACTGATTTAACTTATGTTGTAAGTAAATATAAAATGTAAAACCGATACGGGGCATAGAATACTGGAAAATTATTTACTCATTTTAGGGGCTTTTTGGATATTCCAGGAATGTTGATAGTTCATCTCAAATATTAATATTTATTTCCGGGTTTTGTAGACTAGATACCCATCCCACAGGGTTATTGAGGGTTAATTTAAAACAATTATTGATCCATATTACTGAGAACATTTGAAATTTGCGTCATTAAAATGGTAGTAATATTTTATCTATAGCTGTATTGCATTCCATTATATTTAAGTTTACTATATTTTTATACTTTATTTAATTATTCTTTGCGGAATCTTAAATTTATTTCGTTATTGAATTCGTTATTATTTCAGTTGAATCTATTTATGCACAGATTGCACACTTTGCAATGACGATAGTGCGTTTTTTTCAATAAAATCGTTCCGCGGCGGATCATTTTTTCGCCGCTGAATTTACTAAAACTTTGCTTCAAATTTCTGGCACGTAACAGAAATGTTTTATAATTTCCAGCGTATCTGCGTTCTCACGTTTTACAGATGGATTTTTTGAAATCTATTTTTTAACGAACGCTTTGAGGAAAATTGTTTGTTATTTAACACTGATCTAGATGCTATTTTGTTTTAAGTTTCATTGGCTTCCACCCATTAATAGGCCACTACTGAGCACGGGTCTCTCCACCACGCTGCTCCAGTGCGGGTGGTGGGGTTAGTGGCCAACCCAAGTGTCGGAAGTTTTTATGCCGCTCAAGGGCCTCCGACATGGCTTAATTACTGTTATGTTAAGATAATAACCAGGATCGATGACTTTAGTTACCACTAGCCAACCAACGGCGGATCCAGGGGGGGGGGGTCATGGGGGTCATGACCCCCCCCTGGGCTGGGTCCAGGACCACTAATTAAAATTGTTAAACATAATGTTTTTATATATTTTTTGTCACAATATAGATTTTATTTAAGTACTTTCAATATTTAATTAATTTAATATAATACAAACATAGTATTCGGGAACGTAGTCTAGTCAACAAGTTCAAAAACGTGTTATATAGAAATAAAGCTCCTAAAAATATGCGCGATAGCTCATTCGATTCGGAATGACGTCTAGAAAAATATTTTTAAGAGCTTATTAGCACATAAAAAATTGCGATTGTTATTAACAAAATAAGATTTAAAAAAATTATATTTAGTTTTTAATACATAACTTCAAAAATAATGATATTTAAGGAATTTAGGAAAACGATCCTGGAAGAGTAAGGAATTTCCAATAAAAATGTCCCAACTCCCGGAACTTTATCTTTATTATTTATAAAAAAAAATTAACGCTGAAAATAGGGCTCCGCGAGGTCGTTACGGCATAGGCGTGCTGCCTAAAAAGCCGGTATATCACATAAAATATTTTTTTTATAGTATTAAATAACTACTTAAAAATTTGAATAAATTATGGTGTAATCTAAACACTTGAATGAACAAAACCTCGGTGGAAAAAAAATATGTCGATTTTTCAAAAAGTTACGCTGTTGTTAACTAATTTTTTTCCAATCTCTGTTTTATAAATTACGGCATAAAAGTTTAAATAATTGGTCTATAAATTTTTCGCTTCGTGTGGAGCTCTTCTTATTTAGGTATTTAATAAAATTATGCAAAAAAATATATTTAAAGTTTATTATTTTGTTACAAAAGGAAGGATAATGTAACGAAAATTATAGGAAAAATAAATTACTGGCGATCTGAGGTCAGGAAGTGGGGGGAGGGGGGGTTTAAGGGTAAAAAATGGTTTATCTCGATTTCCAGAAAAAATAAAAGTCCTATTGAAAAAAGTTAAATGGCAAAGTTGTGGGTAATAAAAACGTCCACAACTTTTGTATTTACACTTTTTTACATAACCTCAAAATTTATGTGAAAAATTCAAAAAACCACGTTTTTGGTTTTATATTTTTCTTCTACAAAAAAAAATTCACGAAATTTGGTGAAAACCTACCTTTGTATGTCCTTAACATACTGTAATTTTTTTGATTTAAAAATATTTTTTTTTTCACCTTATTTTGACCTTATATCGAAAAGGCACCCCTTATTTTCTGTCGAAAAATCAAAAATATGATTTTTTTTTAATTTTTGTTCATTGGAATCTCTATTTTCTAATGGTATATAAAAAACTATACACTACTATGGTAAATGTTCTCAGAAAATGCAATGAAACGACAACTATTTTCGCATGTTTTTTGCAATCTCATATGCAATCAATGGAATCCGAATTTTTTTGCGAAAATAGTTGTCGTTTTATTGCATTTTCTGAGAACGTTTACCATAGAAGTATGTAGTTTTTTATATACCATTAGAAAGTAGAGATTCCAACGAACAAAAAGATAACCAAATTTTTTAAAAAATCAGATTTTTTGACGTGAGATTTTTGACTGAAAATAAGGGTGCATTTTCGATATAAGGTCAAAATAAGGAGAAAAAAAAAATATTATTGAATCAAAATAATTACAGTATGTTAAGGACATATAGAGGTAACTTTTCACCAAATTCCGTGAATTTTTTTTTTTGTAAAAGATAAAAATAAAAAACCAAAAACGTGGTTTTTTGAATTTTTCACATACATTTTGGGGTTATGTAAAAAAGTGTAAATACAAAAGTTGTAGATCTTTTTATTACCTACAACTATGCCAATTAACTTTTTTCAATAGGACTTGTAGTTTTTCCGGAAATCGAGATAAACCATTTTTTACCCTTAAACCCCCCCTCTCCCCCACTTCCCGACCTCAGATCGCCCGTAATTTATTTTTCCTTTTATTTTTGTTATATTCTCTTCCTTTTGCAATAGGTTTCATTCTACTATAATTTTCTTCCACTTTTTACTGTTTTTAGAGGTATCGGCACTGGACTATATATAAAGATTTGATTTTTTGATTCTTTCACTGTTGGAAAGCTACAATATTCCCGAGTAACATATGCTATATTATATTTTTTAAAAATTAGGGATGCTTAATAAAACTCCAATAATGTAACCCAAGGTGTAAAAAAATAAGACAACCGAAGCAAAGCGAAGGCGATTACTCGTAAATAATAAAGATAAAGTTCTGGGAGTTAGGACTTTTTTATTGGAAATTCCTTCCTCTTCCAGGTTCTTTTTCCAAAATTCCTTAAATATCATTATTTTTGAAGTTATTAATTAAAAACTAAATATCATTTTTTTAATCTTATTTTGTTAATAACAATCGCAATTTTTTGTGCTAATAAGCCCTTAAAAAACATTTTTCTAGACGTCATTCCGAATCGAATGAGCTATCGCACATATTTTTAGGAGCTTTATTTCTATTTAACACGTTTTTAACTTGTTGACTAGACTAACGAACGCATCGAAAACGCGTTTCGGGTGAAGTGACGACGTAAAAGAATTTTTTTTTTAAGTATAGTTAGATTTTTTTACGTACAGTACTTACATAATACATATTTATTACTTGTGATTTGACCACGACTATGTGACCCCCCCCTGGCGCCAAAGCTGGATCCGCCCTTGTAGCCAACTACCGAACTCATACACTGATCTAGATGTCGATAGGATCACTATGAGTGCTTCAAAACGATAGTTACTATCTAAAAAATATCTGTGAGAAAAACCATACATAATATATTTTTCTCTGCCGTTTCTACAAATTAAGTTATACGTGAGGTTTTGAATTTTGCTGTACGAACGCTGTTCACGGAAAATTTATATTTAATACAATAAAACCGTTTGGACTACCTACAAAGAATTTAATTGTAAAGTTGGAACGATACTTGAACAAATATACAAGGATCAAAGCATTAAGCGATATATCGTCAAAGCTAGGCGACGCAATGCGACGTACTGTTGAGTAGGATTTTTTTTTATTAATGGAATTTTGACCAAGCTAATAGTTAAAAAGTTAATGGTTAAAGGACTTAATACGCTACACTGTTTTGTTGGTACATACAAAAGATTTTACTGTGCTGTTAACCGTTAGTCCTTCGCTTGTCCAATTGTGATAAAAACGAAAATTGCATCATTCGATTTTTGAAAAATTCGTCATAGATTCCGATTTCTCTGTCCACGCCTAATAATAAGGTGCTAAATAAAGTACCAGTAACCCGAATTATCTAAGCGTTTAACTGAGATGTAAAAAGAGCCTACACTACGAGATAAAGTTTAGTTCAAATCTTTACTACATAACGTTCTAGAATCTTACTTTTCGTTAGGGTCTATCCACACTGCAGTTGCTTTTTGAAGAGCAAAAGTTAAGTCTAAATATTGTGCTAGCATCATTATAATATATGTAAGTATTGATAAAAATGTTGCTGTCAAAATTTGTTCCAAAAAATACGGAATGTTAATCGATGTAAAGGCAGCAATAAAAAATATTTTTTATTAACACTGAACCGATATCGGCAGGTACAAAGGGAAATCGCAGTTTGTTTGTTGTTGAACCTGCTCTTTGTTACGAAATGCTAACAGTTCTTCGAATTGCTATTTTTCGTTAATATTGGTTCTATTTTACATATCGACGCTTTAAAGGCAAAAATTACCAAGCGGCATGTTGACAACTTTACACTAGAGCATTTAAGTTTTTAATTTTAGAAAAAAAAATCGTTAAAAATCGCCTTATTAAGCATTTAAACTGCATTTAAAATTCATTGGTATGAAGTAGCTATGACTAATAGGCGAAACTAAAATGCTGTAGTGTAAAGTTGTCAATATGTCGCTTGGTAATTTTTGCCTTTCAAGCGTCGATATTCAACAAATGGTAAGATGTGATCATACACTATAAAACGTATACTCTTATAATCCCCGCACTATGATAGTAAAATAAACTAGCAATCTGCCCGCGGCATTGCCCGCGTTTTGTGGGGTAAGAAGGATAGGGTATTTCATATTATATTATTTCATATATGTATGTGTGCAAAATTCATGAAAATGCGTTTAGTATTTTTCTATAATAGAACACATTTATAATATTAGTAAGATAAATCACAACCTGAAAACAACTATTTATATAACGCACAGAAAAAATTACTTAAGAAATTAAAAGTAACAGCGATGTGAACGCATCCTTACGTTGAGGAGATCAGAGCCGTCCAATTGGGAACGATCCCTGCTTTGAGATAAGTACGGAAGAAATGTGATGGTCATTTACGAATAAAATACTCGTTACGTTTACTGAAGGCAATGCAGTTACTCTTAACTGGCGACATTCCATTTAGAAGCTGAAGGGTTCTTGAGATTGTCTAAGGTTCTGAATATCCTTTTTCTTTTATTTTCATGTTTGGTTTTATTGTTGCTGGTTACTCGTTAGTCGGGTAGTATTTTTTGTGGATTTATAGTACAATCGAATCATTAAAATTTTATGGTTATCATAATTTTATTTAAGGCGTTTTAAGTATGTATATTTTTTCGACATTATAAAAGAGATTACCGTTAATTAAAAAATAGAAAGTAAAAGGAAAATTAAAGAAACTCAAAATTGTGTTTTGTACTGTAGAGACACAAGGTATCACATTACTTAAGCCCTAGTGCACTTGCATTTAAACATGAGTCAGCATTTCACGTATGCACTGGCTTGAGAGACGATATTGTGAACGTACAGTCTGCTCCCATCCTCGTTCATGTAATTGTCATAATTACGGTAATAAAACTATCGTGCCGAACTTTATCTTTTGATTTCATATTCCAAATTGTGATCCAAGTTCCAAAATGTAAATTGTGATAACAAGAGACCATACTATTTACAGAACATTAAAAAAATGTACCTATTTAAATTAAATTAAGATAAATTACATTATATTTAATTATAATTATTATTATAATTAAGATAAGTAACATATATATGTATACAGATTTTTGTTTATTCAATAAACCACTTTCACAAATTTTACTGAACTACAAAACATAAAAAGTCAAATACAAATAAATACAAATACAAATAAATAAAATTTGAGTGTCTGTTTGTAATATGAAAATAACCGCTTTTTACTAAGTGCATTTGGATGTATACACGGTACATATACCAAAACATTTTTTACTATATTTGTCTATCTGTCTGTTTGTTCCGGCTAATCTCTGAAATGGCTGGACCGATTTTGACGGAACTTTCACTGGCAGATAGCTGATGTAACAAGGAGTAACTTAGGCTACTTTTATTTTAGAAATCAAAAATACTTTGTTAGGCGATACGAAGTTCGCCGGGTCAGCTAGTTGGCTTTAAAAAAACTACGCATATTTCAGAAAATAACACTGGCACACATATTAATGTTATTTAAAACAACACTGATTCATATTCCGTGTGCTGTACAGTGTACACTCCAGTACTAAAATATACGGTATTTTCCTACACAATTGAAATTCTCAATATTTACTGCATACCAGCTGCGCTCAGTGCATGTACCCGCAATCCCATGATAAGTGACTGGTACGCTGCTGAGGATATAACAGAGAATAAGAAAGGATCCAATCTAGTTAATACATCTTCCGATACTGCACTGGGTTAAGGGGAACTGGATTGGAGAGTTTACTTAGCTTTTTCACCCCCGACGCAAAAAGAGGGGTGTTATAAATTTTATAAAACGTCTTGTGTCTGTCTGTGGCATTGTAGTTCCGAAACTAAAGGATCTATATGATACGTTTTTTTCAAATTATTTACTGTAAATAAAACTATCGGGGTTTGTCACATATTAAAATGTATAGTTCTATAGCAGGTAAACTCAAAGCTACAACTTATTAATGGTCCACTATAGAGCACAGGAATTTTCTTACAACGAAAGGGAATGGCCAACCCAATTATTTATCTGTATGCTTTTACCCGAAGGCCTCAAAAATGGCTTATCAACTGCTTTCTAATGTTAACAAACGGTTGCGTTCGCTTTACGTGCGCTTACGAGGAAAAACAAGAAATCAAATCGAAATCAAGAATTTTTTGCCCTTATTTACTTATTTATGTACAATGGTGCTTATGACATAATATTAATTTGTTTGGATCAACCGTAAACTAAATTTTGTCTTTTTCATCCAGTTACTTCTAAAAAATATGTTTAATCTACAGACAACCGGAGAAGCAGTCAATAATAAAATTGTAAGATCGACAACAAGTTTAAAATTGTTATAAGTTACAAAAAGTAAGAGTCAAAACTTTCTTTTCTTTTTATTTCAGTTGTCGGTCTCATTACCGGCCATTGTTCTTATACAATTAACTGCAGCTTACATTTAGCTCGGGAAATGGACTGCTATTTAAATATCCTAGCAGGGATAAACGCTTACACAATAAACACTTACACACTCATACCCCCGCAGTAGGTTATTTCCTACTCCGCTGCTGGCATGGACGACACATATAACACATCAAAATAACACCCATGACCCGAGCACAAATATTTGTCACATAATTATCTGGCCCGGCCGGGAATCGAACCCGGGACCCATCGAGGCAGGGTCGCTACAAACTAGGCTACAGGGTCGTCATGCTTTATGATAGGATAGCAAATGTCTTTAGGTATGATTATTCTGAAATGTTTCGTTAGGTGTTTTAATTTACTGCAGAGTACAAACGCGATCTGTAGTCGAATTTCGACCATAATTTATATTGTTAAAGGATTACTTCTCACTATTTAATATTTATGGGAAAATACATGTATTTTAAAAACATAAATGGAGGCCCGATAGCATTAAAAAGGGCTAAGCCTCGGAATCAAATTACTATGAATGTATTAAACTGAAACCTTTTCACACACAAAATACCGAAAAAGTTTATCTAATTAATTTCCCGCTTTTGTTTTTTTATTTTGCCTTAAATATTTTTTATTGCTGAAAGAGAAAATTCTGCTCTCAAAAACGAAATAATGGAAACTTAATTTATTACAATTGGTTTACGCGCTGCACGCCAGTCACTATGTCAGTTCACACTAATTTCATGACTTTTTGACCCCTTTCCTCCTCCTTGCCACAGCCGGTCACATTTGTGAGACCTCAACCTACTATGTATGTATGACGTCACATATTATGAATTTTTACACCTAGAAAATATCCGATTCCGAGAAAATCCCGAAATAAGTTTTATTTCCATTAATTTAAAATTTAGGACCCTCTCCCACCCCTTGTCACACAATGTTACACTACATCGACCCCCCCCCCCTCCCCCCTAATGTGTGACATAATTTATGGATGGTCCCTAAGTATCATCACAGAGGAAATAATAGTACTTATAATAAGTAGTATCATTAGGATTTTCTTGGTATAGAGCGCGTCGAAACACCGAAACATAAGAATTATTATTATTTTTTTTTATCTTCGTGGGGTCCGCTTAGACAGCTTGGAGCCAAACGACTCGTCGTGTTCCGGCTGTGGTTCCTTTTCTTGGCCGGCGACGCATCAGTAATACTTTTGGTGTTGCTGATGTCCATGGGTGACGATAGCCACTTACCATCAGGTGGATCGTAAGCTCGTTTATAGGCTATTAACATAAAAACCGGGCAAAGCGTGTCAGGCCACGCGCAATGTACCCTACATAAGTAGTAGTAGTAAGTCCAAGTAGTAAGTTTATCGACTATTACTCATTAACTACTTATGCTAACATAGCCGTGATAGTTTTCCTTGCAAATTTATCATATAATCTATTTTTGAGATATTTTTCACTTATCCAACTCCAATAGTTTAGCCGGCATGGGGGGGGGGACACCTTGACTCTGACCAAAATTAGCACTTTAAAGCCAATTATTTCGCAAAGTGACCGCTAATTCCAAAAATGGTCTTAGAAGACCCACAATATTTATGAAAGGCCTTTTCAACGATACCCCACACTATAGGGTACGCAACGAATAAAAAATTCATCCTCACGTTACCGGTAGGGGAGATACCCTGAAAAAAATGTCTAAAATCTATGATTCTAGAGTTGTAATAAATATCTATATCCATGACAAATTACAGTTTTCTAGCACTAAGGGTCTCGGCGCTTTGCTTCGGACAGACAGACGGACGGACAAACGGACGGACGGACATGATGAAACTATAAAGGTTCCGATTTTACTTCGGAACCCTAAAAAGAAAGAACCTACCTAGTTATTGCCCCTTTCGACATTAAAAGAGTCGCACTATCAACTTTGTGTTAAATAAAATATGCAATATACATAGTAGGTATACCTTACTACTATTAAATATTTTACAAAGTCTTGAAGTGAATATTCCAAAGCTCTTTTATGCTGTTGCCAGCTCATTTCCTGCCCTATTGTCTCCGGAATGGCTTGCAAGTTGTTACATGGTGCATGTAAGGATTTTTCCTCCTTATTTAAAAACACAAATAGGAACTTCCCGTGTGTGGTATGAAATCTCATAAATAATGAGAATTATGAGTATGCTTCGCAATAAAATACACTGTATTATATTTATTTAGCTTATGTTTATATTTGTTACATATACAGTATAAATGTGTTTAAGTAACGACGGACGGACGGAAGAGCATTGCGGAACTATAAAGGTTCCTTTTTTAATAAGGAACCCTAAAAAAGGACTATTTCTAGCACCCCTGGACAGGAATACTACAGTATGAATCCCCAGTCGCTACACATATACATATTAGGTCTATGACGCTACATACTGAATTAGAAAATATCATTTTCTATCAGCTAATACTGATCCATAAATAAATAAGTTTCTTAAGTAAATGTTTTATTAATAACGCCTACACTACCGAGTACAGAAATATATACTCGTCAACTTTTCTGCCTCGCTAGGAATCGAACTCGGAACTCTTAGCACGGCGCGGCGGCGGTCCGGCATAGTAACCACATCATACGGGTCGTCAGAGTACTCAAAGTATTATTGATACTTTATAGTAAATCGCTCGAGAGACGATAACTGACCTGTCACAACTAGCCGTACCGTCCACCGTCTACCGTCCACGTGAATCCATAAATACCCGACGTAGACTCGTTGCCAGGGACAGTTTATTGCCAATATTCTGACCACTTAAGAAGCTGGTGTATGGCGCGAGAGACAGGATGTAGCGATTTATTTAGCTCTACTCGTATTAGTAATTTTTAATTATAATTTTTTAATTAATTGACTTAAAAATACAAGCCGAATCCAATCTATACGACATATTTTCACTTACATACTCGTAATATTGTAAGCAGGTATATTAAAATTATTGTAACTGAATCATAAATTATACCTAAAAATGTAACCACACATCCATTAACATTATTATTGATATTAAGTTATTAAGTTTATTACTGCTATGTATTAAGTATAATCTTTCCTTGAAATCTGCCTGGCTATACTATAGCTTGCTTGACTCACCCGCCAAACGACTCGTCATATACTGTCACTGGGATCCAGTAGAAAGAATTCTTGGCCGATATTGCATAGGTAGAGGTACTTAGTATCTTTGGTGTTGCTGCTGTCCATGGGTGACAGTGACCACATAGTACCATCAGGTGGCACGTCTACTGTTTGTCGGCTATTAACATAGAAAAAAAAATGATTGTGAAATATCTATACGGTAATGGACCTCTACATAAGTTAAAATTATGTTAAATATCATTTCATAATAACTATTTTATATATACAATAATAAAACAATAATGTTATGTAACACAGTAATTTTATGTATACGATAAGAAAATAATAAAACATAAATATCATGATATTAAAAATGTGTACCTCTTATTACTTGGAACACAGCCAAGAATAAATTAGTGCAGCAACCCCGAATAGCCACTCAACGTCCTCAAATACTTGCAATTGTTGTTCACTTCAACGTTTCCTTTGTACCAACTAATAATATACTTTAACATACGCTTGTATACTTTAACATAACACTTGTATACTTTGACTTACTCGTATTCAGTATGCGGGCTTTGTCATGTTGGGAGGTCACTTCAGGTATGACCTCTAGAAACTAAACTAGAAATAAAATTTATTTTAAAAGGATAAGGAAATAATGCGTGTCCTTCGTTTCCTTAGTGGCCGATGCTTTCGGTATGAATGGCTTTATTAATTAATAAAGACATCTATGTATTCTACTAGACAGAAATTTGAATGATGAGTTTGAATTTTTGTTCTTCGTCTGCATACCTATGTGCTTTGATCTTTGTGTGTTGTCCATTTGTCCCTAGCACCCACGATACAGAGAATTAAATCAAATCATTACATTTTATTAAGACGCGTGTTGAAAGATATGTTATACCTAATTTAAGGACGGGGTGATCGACATCGTATGGTCAAATTAAATAATATTAGATTGCTGTCTTACTCACACCGCTTACTTTCATAATAACATTATTCATTTGAACACGCACCATATTCGCTTTTGTATTGAAATTGAATAACATCAGAATGACCCTTAATTCCTGGAACACATGTCATGACGTATCAGACATCAACACAAGGAAAACATTTTGTCATGCGAATTTGAACCTTACTAAGTACTAACAAAAGTATCTTTTTACTTCGGACAGTCAATTACAGTGTACAGTCGGCCGCAGAAGTAGCTTAACATTATACTCGTAGTACCTTGTCACATTACATTTCTTGAATTTGTCATAGATGTTGCTAGGAAACCGTCGAAACAGTTACTATTACAAAGTACTAAAATGTTAAGCTACTTCTACGGCCGACTGTACTATGATACCTGTGTCGCTATTCACAAGGGATATCTTTAGTTGAATTAGATGTTTAAGGGTTATTTTTTGTTTTTTCCTAACCATCTAATAAAGTTTCATACTATAGATATCTGCCGTGCCAGCGATATTCTCAACAAATATGGTTTGCATAGTTTTCAGTACATAGTTGGTGTCCAAAGTTTTTCACTAAATTGTACTTATGTTTTTGATTGACGAGTTCGTCAGCTAATCTTATAGAGCTTCTGCGCTGATTCTTAATCAATATTTAACTCATTTTCGACAAAAACGTACTGTGCTTATCGTTAGCACGACAGCAATCTTCAAGTGCCGATTGAAGACTTCACAGTTCACAACTTCATACACATATAAGAATTAGAAGAATTAGGGCTTGTTTCACAATCTTCAAGTAGAGTCCTGAATAAGCTATTCGCCGGTTAAAGTGACGTTAAAGTGTCATTTTACATACACGAAATGAGGACTTACTTGAAGATTGTGAAACAAGCCCTTAGAAGAATTATGGATAACTCTCAAGTGCGCAGATCTCAAAACTTGAATCATATTGAGTTAGGAGTCCCGGGTTCGATTCCCAGCTGATGTACGTTTCTTGGTTTTCGGGTGTTCCTCGCATTAATTTCATTTGAATTATTAAAATATTTTTTTTTTTCATATTCTTGCTTAAAACTTCTGAAATAATTAATTTTTCAATCAAAAATTTTCATTATGGAAGTACCTACTATGTAATTAGTAAGGATTGTGATGAAATGAAAATACAATGAAATAATGACTTAAATGCTAACCACAACAAAACCTGAGTAGGGAATCGAATCCAGAACTCTAGCATGGACTCTATGTAGAGTAACCTCCTGAACACACAGTGGCGTAGCGTGAGGGAGGCCGGGGGGGGGGCTTGGCCCGGGCGGCACATGAAGAGAGGGCGACGAGCCACTGGATTTTTAAATTAAAAAAAAATATACATTAAAATTAATAATTTTTTATTTAAATTTTAATGTAAAATTGTGCTATGAAAAGACAAGAAAAGTGCATTTTTAATTAATAAAAAAAAATATGGGGGCGGCAAAGATCATTGGGGCGAGAGCCCACGCTACACCACTGTGAACACATTTAGCTATCTTTTATAAACCCCTATAAAATAAGATAATAAAAACACAAAAACTCTCAGGAAGTTGACTATGATGTTTTAATAAATCAATAACTTTGAAAAATTATAATACATTTTAATTAAAATTAAGTAAGTGATTCAGGATTCGAACCCGGGCCCTCGTGCGCGTATCAGACGTCGATGTTCAAACAAGACAATAATTTCTTACGTCGCTTAATGTACACAATATACTTAGCCTAACAATAAAATGTATTTATAATTTTATTATACTATTATTTATAAAACATAAACATATAAATGTATTTCTAACTAATTATAATATTGTTACGAAATAATGCATAAAATCCGCACATTATTTTTTCCATTCAACGTCCGACGATGCGACCTTCGCAAACCGGCTTATCTGTCATTATCCCTATCTTTGTCAGTCTCGCAGTCCTTATATAGCGTTGTCCTTCACCAACTCTAACAAATTTCAAAACTTAACAAAATATTAACATTTTATTATCACATTCGATTTTTGTAACAATTCTAAGCATCTTTTACTATGAGAGCATCGCTCTAAAGTCGATAGTTTCCAAGAAATAAGTGTTTTACCTGAATCACGCTTTCAAAGTTTTTTCGATCGGCTGCATATATACAAACGCGGCGGGTTAGTAAACGGGGAGTCCGGGCCTACGCAGGAAAACGGTTGTGGGGACGGAGCCGCTAAATCCGTCCCAATTGTGCGCAAGTAGCTTATGGTGGTACGGCTATCTATTGCGAATTCAGACGGGCTCCGGTACAAGACCGGCCCGGTCAGTCGCGACCCCATGTGGTCAGTCAGTCCAGACCTGAGGGTCTTCGGTGAATCAAGAATCGTTCCCAGTTCAAGGGGCTTCTTACACACGAGGAAATGGTCCTCAACCCCACTGCGTAGAAACTTTGACTCCCTTTTTAGTTTTTTTATAAGTTCACTAGCTGACTCGGCAAACGTTGTTCTGCCAAAAATTGAGGGGTGGACCACCCTTAACATTTAGGGAGATGAAAAATAGATGTTGTCCGATTCTCCACCCTAGCCGATATGCACGCTAAAATTCACGAAAATCGGTTGAGCCGTTTCGGAGGAGTTCAACTTCTAACACCGTGACACGAGAATTTTACATAATAGAAGATTAATCCACTAATAATGTATTTACTACTACTATATAGATTTACTACTATATACCCATATTTGATGTCGATACTATATAATTACGTAGAAATTAGATTAGTTGTATCTTAATTAAATAATTTTAGATAGGTACCTAATTTGCACTGTATTGGCAACCAAAAAAATATATAAATAAAATAAATAGGTACATGTAATCTCCGGATCACTGATAAAGATAAATCCCGTCACCTCTTACCCTCCTATCCATTATAACCCCCTATCCATCCTTGAGTCCAAGTCAACATCCCTGTTCGCGGGTCATCTGCTCTCGGGTACGTAATCGATGATAGTGATATTTTTGGTGTTCATGCTATCTGCGACACAGGGATTCCTATGTGCGGGACACGGCCGTAGCTAGGGGGGGGGGGCATTGTGGGGCAATGCCCTACTTTGAAATCACAATGCCCTACCTTAAAAATACCAAAAACTAAGATAAATTATTATAATTAAATTGTTTGTTCATAGTTTGAGATAAAAAAAAATGTAGCAATAGGTATCTAAACTTTTCCAAACATACCACAGTTTGTGACATTCATTTCATAATATAATAATTCTTTGTTCTGTGATCTAGAGGTCAGTTATATATATACATGGTGATTGATTTAGGAGTCGGTGCTTCGGAACATCAATTGTGATAATTTTTTTACTTCCGCCCTACCTGTAACCAATGCTGCCCTACCTCAAATTCGACTCTAGCTACAGCCCTGGTGCGGGAGCGTATGAGTGTGTAGGCGGTTGTAATTATAATTGAAGTGAATACTTCTTTAGAAGCGTGGGGCATTATTCAGATGGGAAAAAAACCATTGAACTCACGACACTGTTACCGTAATCTCTGTTCATATTTCATGTATTTGTGTTACGTTTAATATAATGTAAAATAGATACAATAGATGACAATTTTTGTATGTAAAATAATATATATGCATTATTTTTCATGTACAGTAGCGCATTAAATAATAAACTTGACAAGTGCGAGTTAAACTCGCTTGGAGAGGGTTCCGTACGTTGATTATGTATCTACCATTATTTTTCTATTGTATTTATTTATGCCCTTTTTTAAAGACCATAGACTTTTTAAAGGATTTCCTGTAATATTTAAGTAAAGAACTATTCTCTGTATTTTTTCAAAATTCTAGCATGACGCGGACACTAGAATTTTCGGAGATAAGGGGGGAGGGGTATGTGAATGGTAAATTTTTTGCTGTAATTTTCTTTCTTTCTTGAATAATAAAGCTGTACATTGTAGAACATAATATAAAAATATATTTGAGATCCTTACAACACGAGTGATCCATTTTTCGTTTTTCATACGGAACCCTAAAAATTGTAATATAATTTGCTGTACAATTACTTTATAATAATGAATAAAAAACACTTCATTTAAAAGTATTTCCTGCACAATAAAATATTTCCTGACGATTCAAAAACTACACACGTAATTGTTCAAGTTTTCACTTCTGTCGGCACTACAGGAGTGCCACCGTTTTTATTAAATTAATTAATTGTAATTGAAACGATAACAAATAATATTTAAGTACACAAAATAATAACATTACAAACATTACACAATTATGATTATCGAATAGGATAATGCTAAGTTGCCAATAATATGTATGTTATTTAATAAAATAATAACGGTTAATTTAAATAGAATAGATAGATACAATAATATACATTATGGCAATGAATATAACATCGATCGACCTTGTTTTAACTATTTGGAACGTTAACCATATGAGAATACGTTACAAAATCAATCGTATGAGCAAACCATGTGGTCCCACATGTGACATGTCTAACCAGTTTGACTGGAACCCGTTTTTCATGATAATTGAATGCTTTTTTTAACTGGTCACACTCGTTAAATATGTAATAAAATTGTGGCAAGGTCGAATAGAGGATTCACACTACTGCTTCAATGACGTAGTTAGTAAAGGTTACCATACCGGACCGCAAGGGTCCTGGGTTCGATTCCCAGCGAAGCGGAAATTTGAATGATGAATTTAAATTTCCGTTCTCGATCTGGATGTATGTTCTAGATCTGGATGTATGTTCTTGTTGGTGTATGTTGTCCATGGCTCCTACTAAACAGGGAATCATTCTAGGAGCTACGAGTGTGTAGTGTTATTATTATTACATATTAGCTGACCCGGCGAACTTCGTATCGCCTAACAAACAATTTTTTTTCTAAAATAAAAGTAGCCTAAGTTACTCCTTGTTACATCAGCTATCGGCCAGTGAAAGTCCCGTCAAAATCGGTCCAGTCATTTCAGAGATTAGCCGGAACAAACAGACAGACAGACAGACATACAAAAATTGTAAAAAATGTTGTTTTTGTATATGTACCGTGTATACATTCAAATTCACTTAGTA
Source organism: Thymelicus acteon (assembly GCA_951805285.1). Lineage (NCBI taxonomy): Eukaryota > Metazoa > Arthropoda > Insecta > Lepidoptera > Hesperiidae > Thymelicus > Thymelicus acteon. The sequence goes on from OX638234.1 coordinate 11,559,693, forward strand.
AAAAGCGGTTCTTTTAATATTACAAACAGACACCCCAATTTTATTTATTTGTATAGAATATAGATATACATATAGATAAAAAAGATGGGTAGTGAAGGTTTAATGAGTGAAAAGGGACGTGGATTTTGTAGAGCGAGGTTCCGGGTTCGATCTGGCTGGTGTCCTTTTTCCACTGGTAACGGACGAGAACGGGGCACGCACGTATATTTATGCCCCGTCCACGTCCCGTCCACGTCCCGTCCACGTCCCGTCCACGTCCCGTCCCCGTCCCGTCCACGATAGGTATGCAGCGACCTTTAGTACCGACTATCATACCTTACCGGTGTAATTACCTTCGCCCTTGATGATTATGTAAGTACTCCCAGTAATTATACAAATAGTTAACGAGAATAAATATTTAAATGTGACACATAACGCAACGGCCATCGATGTCAACTATCCATTGTTCGACCGCTTGACGTATCTGAATTGGATGGTTCAACAAAGGTCCGTTCGGGTATTGTTCAAAGCGATGCGATGGTGTGACCCTTACCGTGTGTTCTCGATGGTTCTCGTTGGTTCTCGATGGTTTAACATCGTAACCCATGTCCTCGAGTTTGAGTCTCCTCCTTAGTCCATCACGTTGGTAAGGGCGTAACCCATAAAGGACTTAACCCAGAGCAGGGGCGTAGCTAACGCCGTATTAGCCGTATCAATTATACGGGGCCCCCAGCTTATACTGGCCCCCACTAGCCCGCCTCGCCAGCGGCCTACGACCGCTACAGTTGGCACTCCTTTTATATTTGACAGCTGACGTTGATGGGGCCCCAAAACAAATATTGATATGGGGCCTCCTTAGGGCTACCTACGCCACTGACCCAGAGCAAGGGTATAAACGTAGTGAGCACCAGGTTTAGTTATTTATTTATTCTCTATTGTCAACTTAAACGACTAGATTATGATGGGTAGACTTAATGCCTGATGGAATGAACAAGAAGTGTTAGCGCTGAATGTGGCTGAAAATTCTTGACAGGTACTTTTGCCCTCGATATGTAGCTATATGCCTATAAAATCCGCCAGTTATACTGTCATGTCATGGGTTAAGTGCACCAATCATACTGGAGCAGTGTGGTGGAGCTCTAGAACTCCTCAAGAGTTGAGACTCATGCTCAGTAGCCTTATGTCATTATTACGTTGAAGCTATAGTATCAGTATCTTTTCAAGATTTTTATATAAGAAAGAGAAGTTGAGCCACCTGATGGTAAGTGCTCAGTTCCCATGAACATCAATTAATTCGGAAGGAAAAAGAGAATTTGACCGAAATTAAAGGGTTACTCACGTTGACATGTATTTGTCTAATGAAATTATACATTTTTTTTTACTTTATCTGTACAAAATATTACAATCCTACCTATTGTATTGTTAAAAATAGCTGTAAAAATCTTCTCTTTACGTATTAATAGTTAAATACCCATTTAGACATAAATCCATTCGGTCCAAAATTCTTTTATCCAGGCTTTATATTCCCAACTAATCCTCAACCTATTTATCTTGTTAAGGCGTGGTGTTACCTCAATATTCACAAAACTGGGTTTCTTTGACGCTCAAGTACGAGGAAGCCCAATAAAAATATCCCACGCAAAAAATACAGAGCACAGAAAAAGGTCTAAAGAATAGAATATTAACTGAATAGAATATTAAATAGTTCTTTAATATTTCCAATAAAAAAACAACAAAAATAAACTTTATCGTCGAAATTCTTTTTATTTTCAGCGGTAACAACTTTTTTTGAGCATACATATAATATTATGTATATGGTTTTATTAAAATTTTAACCGGACAGATATTGAATTTAATGCGTATATTCTGAATTATCTAAGGAAAACCCTCTAATTTAATGTTTATTCACAGCCTAGTTACATTGCTAACAAAAATATGCTTTGCAATTTTCAACCCTATTTAGCGTCACGTACCTAAATGTAACATTAGATTAGAAATCAACGTTTCTATATTGTAGTCATTCCGCGCCTTAACACTTAAAAATATATGTACATATATGCGTCTCTCAGTCTACTATAAGGGTCTCAAAACAAGCTTTGCAAATAAAAATTATTTAAAACCCCTGCTAAAATCAGAAGACAATTGATCAAAGGTAAAGACAAAAGACCTTTTTAAACATAAAAATATTTCAAATTGTCAAATTTTTAATTAAAATCGAAACAAATCACATCGTATTCTCGAGATTCAGTAGTAGCAGTTCCACTTACATATCACTAACGAATCTCTACCATTGTTCTTCTTTTGTTGACGGTACTGTCGTTCCAGTACTATTCGCATATTGAAATGGATTGTACTAGTAATTTACACGTTAAAAAACTTTTAGAACCCCATGCTTCGATGATTCTAATTTTACAACAGTAAGATTCTATTTTTAACCCCGACGAAAAAAGAGGGGTGTGTGTGATGGATCTGTGTATCTGTGACATCGTAGCTCCTAAAAAGATGAACCGATTTTGATTTAATTTTTTTGTTTGAAAGGTGATTTAATCGAGTGTCCTTAGCTATGTTTAGTGTAAATAAAACTGTTGGGGGCACGGACCTGAAAAAAAGACAAACGTAACCTCGTCTAATCGAGAGTGAAGCATAGCAATGGCCGCCCGCTTACCATGTGTACGTAATTTTTGATTCGCGATTGACGCAGTATGGTGACAATGTGGGGGTGTGTGTACTTGTACGAATAGAGAGAGAGTTGGTATTACTATGCGTGCTTCACTGAATTTGTTGTTGGGATTACGTCCGTCTGTTTTTTATATCCGTGGTTGGGGGTTATTTTTAATTTTAAATTTAAGATTACTATATTCAATTATTGCACTATTAAGCACCGCTGGTTGGCTTCAACTCATTAATGGCTGGCAGAGCACGGGTTACTTCTCCTTTAGGAGAGCTAAATACGAGTACCCTTTGAAAGGGTTAGTGGTCAACAAAATTTCAGTTTTTATACCTATGTTTATTTTCGGCGATCGAACTAACAAGTCGAACTAGTGGGAACAAAGCATTTTTATAATGAAAATTAATTATTTTTATAATGAAAACAAATTATATGATTTAAGAATAAATAATAATATAACTAAATAAACATCATTAATGAAAGAAATACAAGTCTACGAAATAGTTAAAACAGAACGGAAGTTTCAGTTATATCATTATATTGTTATCTCAGTCATAATGCCTGGCGGTCTCATCATAATTTGATACCCGCTGCATTCGTTCAGTGTTCAGCTATTATTGACGAGTAACCGCCCTCGCTTTGCTTCGGTTTTCTTATTTTTTTACACCTTGGGTTACATTATTGGAGTTTTATTAAGGATCCCTAATTTTTTTGAATATATAATATAGCCTATGTTACTCACGGATAGTGTAGCTTCCCAACAGTGAAAGAATTTTTCAAATCGGTTCAGTACTTTCGGAGCCTATTCAATGCAAACAAAAAATCAAATCTTTCCTCTTTATATATTAGTATAGATATGCAATATGCAGATCATATAGTAGGTACTCATTTTGTAACGATAATGTCCATTAAAATGTATAAATAAACAAATGAAGCGTTTGCCTGTACATTTTTGCCTGCTAATCTCAAATGCGGCTTAAACGATTTAGATGCTTGATGTTTTGTTGTACTTGTAATACGAGATTAACTATTCATTTTGTTTTACTTCAGTCGATTCACAATTAAAAAACAAACTTAATTAAATCGATTTTAAAAATTCCGTCTAAATATTTTTCCGAGATAACTATAATATATTATCTTTCTCTTCTATAATCTTCCTTATCTTACAACCTTATCATTCCTATATCTGTGCTACCTTATTTGATATCCTTGGTTTTGTCACCATTTACTTGGAAGGGGCCCCTCTTGTCAGCCATGAATATAAAAGAGATTACTGAGTGTTAATCTTTTTACTTTTAATAATTAAGTGCTTGACCTCTGTTCGACCTCATGCCAAGTGAGACTGTAGGTAGTGAAGGACATTAACTTATTAAAGGCCTGTTGACTTGCTTTAAAGACGCCATTACGAAAGGAAGCCTCTAATATTGTTTTCAAAATATAAAAAAGCGGCCAAGTGCGAGTCGGACTCGCTCATGAAGGGTTCCGTAGCAGCAAGTAACATAATATAAAAGTTCTTGTAGTTCGTTGTAACTTTGATCAATGTTTTTTGCGGTTTACGATTTATGACGTATTAAAAAAAAACTACTTACAAAATATCATTCAAACCAATTTTCGTTGGAAGTTTTCATGGTAATGTACATCATATATTTTTTTTAGTTTTATCATTCTCTTATTTTAGAAGTTACAGGGGGGGGGACACACAATTTACCACTTTGGAAGTGTCTCTCGCGCAAACTATTCAGTTTAGAAAAAAATGATATTAGAAACCTCAATATCATTTTTGAAGACCTATCCATAGATACCCCACACGTATGGGTTTGATGAAAAAAACATTTTTGAGTTTCAGTTCTAAGTATGGGGAACCCCCAAAATTTAGTGTATTTTTCTATTTTTGTGTGAAAATCTTAATGCGGTTCACAGAATACATCTACTCACCAAGTTTCAACACTATAGCTCTTATAGTTTCGGAAAAAAGTGGCTGTGACATACGGACGGACAGACAGACAGACAGACAGACAGACAGACAGACAGACAGACAGACATGACGAATCTATAAGGGTTCCGTTTTTTGCCATTCGGCTACGGAACCCTAAAAAACCAAGGTTACCAAGTGTATAAAAACATAATTGTAGGCGTTACATTTAAAATGTCAATCACGTATCTTCCATAATAAGTATTTATCATTAAGATAAAAGCAAAAATCGTTATTTTATCAAACATCCTGCCATTTATAGGAACGTAACCCGTTGCTTGCCGAACAATAAAATATTTACCCGTGTGCAAAAAATAAAACAAAAACTCGTATCACTATTCTCGGTCACCCGTATGTCCTTAGAACGACCTAAATAAAGACAGCGGCACACTGCCCACGTTTCTAACTATTTTGTGGTTGAATAAGTCCCGTATTAATAAACTGATCTCAGCTTAAGAGCGCGATCTCAGGTTTTACATAAGTCACTTTTACATACAATTTGGTATTCAGCATTTTAAACTGATTCTTGACATCGCTGATATCTCAAAGTGGGCAATAATGTACCCTCAAGACATTAAAGATGTATTTTTTAAAACAACTATCTTAAAACGAAAATTCTTGTTTGTAAAATATTTTCGCTCTTCCCCCAGGCAACACCATTTCGCCCTATATGCCAAAAGCCTATTAAACCTATATATATCTGCGCCAGCAACAAATGTAAGAAACCTTCCCAATGTGCGTCGCTCCTTATGACTTCTCGACTAACGGACTTTAGGTATGAAATATTAAACCCGGCTAAAAATTATGACTGTATATTTTTGGACAAAAAATCAGGTCATTCGTGAGTCACTGGTCATTTAATACAATAATAATTAGGCCATAGTGTAAAAACTTAATGTTTTAATATTATCGTTGATGTCGATGCATGTCGACATCGAGTAGACTAAACATTTCCTCACTACGTTGAAACCCCATCGGTATTAGAAATTAATTAATATTATACCTAAACTAACTGTGACCCGCGGCTTCGTCCGCAAAGTTATTGTTCTTTTTTCTAAAACTATTTTTTTTTTTCTAAAATAAGAGTAGCCTAAGTTACTCCTTGTTATATCAGCTATCTGCCAGTCCCGTCAAAATCAGTCCAGCCATTTCAGAGATTAGCCGAAACAAACAGACAGACAGACAAAAATTGTAAAAATGTTCTTTTGGTATATGTACCGAGTATACATCCAAATGCACTTAGTAAAAAGCGGTTATTTTAATATTACAAACAGACACTCCAATTTTATTTATTTGTATAGATAGATTATAAGTGTGAAAGTTTGTATGGATGTTTGTTACTCTTTCACGCAAAAACTACTGAACGGATTTTCATGAAATTTAGCAAACAGATAGACCATGATCTGGAATAACATATAGGGGTCCTTATTACCCCACAAAACGTGGGCAAAGCCGAGTTCAGAGCGCTAGTTAAAATGTAAAAATAAACAAAGCAACATTGAAGCCTGTACGGTTTTCAAAGAGATTCTCAATGTAACTGAAACGAAGTAACACAAGCAAGAAGAATTCTGTTCCGGCTTGTATCTCACGAAGTCTCACGATTGAGTGCGTTTGGAGCCGCGCCACAGATCCAATACCGTACCAAAAGGAAATAATACGTTAAGCTTCATAGTTAGTCCTCTTTTTAGAAGAGTCTTGTAAAACATTTTGGTACTATTTTGTATTGGGATATTAATGTTACTCGTAGTTTAAAAAAATATTTAGGCGTAAACAAAAATTTGTTTAGCGTTAAATGAGCTATTACAGAATACGTTATACGCAAATACAGAACATGTTCAGAATAGACGCGTCTGGGGGACTTCATTTTATAATATTACTAGCTGCCCGGACAGACTTCGTTCTGTCAGAAGTTTTTTTTTCATTAAAACCTTCCGTGTGCCATATGAGAGATGTAAGCTATCCTATCTTTCAAGTTGGATCAAACTGCACACGGTGTGCAAAGATTAAAATCGGCTAAGTAGTTTAGGAGTCCATCGCGGACAAACGTGACACGTAATTTATATATATTAAGATGTATAGATAAACACCAGAATATTATCGCCCATCTGTCTTTCCGTCTATTACGTATATAAAAATACCTTCTCCCATTGACTATGAAACAGTTTTTGCTGTAAACATTTTGCGCGATGTCGCTTACACCAAAAAGACGCAGTTTTCTGTCGAAAATTCCGTGTTTCGTACAAAGAGAATCTCGTTGTACTCGTAGGTTCAACGATAGCACGCTCTCAGTGGCCCTGTCGTGCGTTGCGAGTGTTGCGATACAAAGGCCTCAGTTCCAGTGTTGCAGAGAAAGAACAAGTCGACGTATTTAGATCGTTTTACTGGCATTTTATGCACTTTGGATTACACTTTATTGAATAGTTTACTAACTATCGATATTATTATTAATTCACTAGCTGACCCGGCGAACTTCGTATCGCCTAACAAACTATTTTTTTTCTAAAATATAAGTAACCTAAGTTACTCCTTGTTACACCATGGTCTACCTAAAATTTCATGTAAATCTGTTCCGTTGTTTTTGCGAGAAGATCCATACAAACTTTCACATCTATTATACTAGCGCTGTGCCCGGCTTTCCCCGGGTTTTCCGGGATAATAAGTACCCTATGTATTATTCCAGATGCTCGACCTGTGTGCTAAATTTCATGAAACTCCGTTCACCTTAGACATCACCGGTTTAGAAATAATAGAGAAGAAAAAAGGAAAGAAATCGGCGACTCTGAAGTAGGGTCGTCTAGAGCCTTAAAGTATCAAATCGTAGAGCTGCAGAATAACATTATAACCTAAAATAGTAATATAACAGTATACTACAATACTACATACTAGAGTAGTCGATTTTTTGATAAAATATTTAGGTATATTACCACGGGCAATAAACGAAATACTTTAGAAAAAAAAAACATATATTCTCTCAAGCGAAACGACGTTGTAACTTATTTTATGAATATTTTCAAACACAAGGAGTAATTTGCATACGCAAATAACGTATTCCGTCGACAACAACCCCACTTGAAGGTTCTGCGTACGAGGGTTGTTCACAACACTTCGCGCCCACTAAATTGGACAGATATCCATGTCCGATCTAGCGTTGAGTACGGAAGGGTTATGACATTTTATTCAACTACCCTGCTGTACACGGACAGGTTCGAAATAAATTAAAGGCAAATCGGACAAAATTTTATTAAGAAGTTTTATAATAAATAATAATAAATAACGCTTCACACTCATAGCCCCACACTAGGATTCTCTGTGTCGTGAGTGCCATGGACTACACACAACATAGACAAGAATATTCACACCCAGACCGAGAACAGAAATTCAAACTCATCATTCAAATTTCCGCCTCGCTGGAAATCGAACCCAGGACTCTTGGTGCGGCGATCCGGCATGGTATGGTTCGAATGTAAGTTTCATTCAAATGCAATCTACAAGCCAATCTCCACTCTCCAGCCGAGGAATACATGAGCTGGCAAAGATGAGTTTCGGATTTTTGATTGGCAAAGCACCGGTGATACTGAGGCCTCAGGTACTGATGTTCATGGACAATGGTGACAGTTCAAGAGATCAAGGTTTACAACTAGGAGAATCATTATTAGGTCTTTTGACAACAGCAGGCAGCCAAGATAACCTTGCTCAATGGTTAAAAGTCATTCTTCCGCTGCATATATTGAGTTATGATTGTGCTCATTTCTTGGAGCTTAGGTCAGAAGGCAAGACAAAGCCCCATGAGGCCTCAAACTTCAAAACTGTCAAAAATAATAACAGAAAAAAAAATCTTTAGCCACACAATCTTAGAGATGTTCTAAAAGCAGCTTATCAAAACAAACGAATCCATCTCATCTCCAATTCTGAGACGTAATCAAATCCATTATCCATTGTTTGTTTAATGTAAATTTGTATTTGAACGATATTGTATTAAATGTCGTCCAATAATAATAATTCCGAAGACGACCAAACGGCATTCTCTCGAACGAATTTTATGTTTCTTATCAAAGTAACAATTGAATTTCTTGTTCAAATATTTATTTCGATTTCATTCTGTTTATTTGCATCTTGTTTCGTGTAAAATTTTCTTGTGTCATCTATTCATCAGCCTTTGGAGGTTCACACCTGGACTTAGCCATCCCCTAACTTGCGCCAATTTAACCGATTCTGAGCCTTCTTAATCCAACAAATGCCCGCTGTTTTCTTCTTTTTGTGTTTAAAAGGCTGATGGCTTAGTTGTTTAAACCTCAGTCACAAGCACATCTTAATGTAGTCTGTACCATAGACCAAAAACTCTTATGGAGGCCATACACGATCAAGTTTATTTGTCAAGTTGCTTACGTTAACCATACGGATACTTTCTCGCAAATATTCGTGCTCGAGCTACTGATAGCTATACCGTGGCCATAAACGATCAAGTATACTGGATGCCGCGTCATGTCAAACTGCAAATTTGACAAGTCAAACCACAAACTTGACAAGTACACTTGATCGTGTATGGCCTCCATTAGACACAATCACACTCATTAGACACAATAACACTATCGAGATACGCAGTGTGCCACAACAACCTAGCGAAACCAAAGATATTCTATTGGATCTGGTGCAAAAGCTAGGAACGACTATCAATATGCCTATTGCGCGAACTGATATAAAGGACACCTTTCGAATTAAGTCAAAACGTACAACAAATAGACCAATTGTAGTGGAATTCGGTACGACGGTGCTTAAGGATAAATTCCTCAATGCAGTAAAAAAATACAAACGTGACAAAAACGGAAGTCAACTTACCACATCCAGCTTGCAAATCAAAGGTACACCAACTCCAATCTTTATATCGGAAAACCTAACTGCTAAGAACAAGAGACTGTTTTCACTAGCAAGAGACTTTGCCAAGACTAATGATTACAAATTATGTTGGACTGCTCATGGCTATATATACGTAAAGAAAAGTGATGGCATGTCAGCTGTTCGTATAACCTGCGAACAAGATTTTGCAAAAATTTTAGAGACGCAACGAATATCTTTGGTATTTTTGTTTTTGTTTTTTAAGTCATTATTTTGCTTTATTTTTGTTGGTCTAAAGCATGGTACCTATAACACTACCTATAATAATACTATGTTAAAATGTAATACTATTAACACGCACTCACACATACACACAAATACACCACATACAATATATAACACACTCAAAAAATACATGCAAACATACACATATAGCACACACACATATAGCACACACAACTATTTGATTTACCCACCTTACTATTCCTCTTTTTTGCCTAGAATATATGAAATGAGAAAATTATATATGTTAACTGTTAAACCTTCGAAATATGCACTGACTAAACTATCTTTTAAAATTCAATCTTAAAGCTAAATATGTAATGGAAGACATGGATGAAGCCGGAAAAATAAAGTGTAGTAAAATGAATGATCCTCTTGAATGTTTAGATATTTTATCACGCCAGGGTAAATTTTTAATATTGACTGTAAATATATTGGATTACAAAAAGCCTTCGACACGGTTTCCATTCCTGTTCTACTTACCCGTTTAGAGAATATAGGTATCAGAGGAATTGCCTTGAAGTGGTTCCAGGACTATCTTACCAACAGAGACCAGTGCGTTAAAATCAATAATTACACTAGCGACAAGTCTTCCATCACCTATGGTGTACCTCAAGGAAGTACCTTAGGCCCTTCCCTGTTCCTAACATATATCAACGAGCTGTGTGATATAGAGTTAGATAGCGCTGACGTACAATTGTTTGCTGATGACACAGTCATACTATTTCACGGGAAATCATGGAATGAAGTGCATGATTTGGCAGAGAAAGGAATGCGTACTGTGGCTGCATGGTTAGACGGTAGTTTGCTCACATTGAATGTTAGTAAGACAAAATTCCTGTGCTTCCATAGGACTTCTGTGTCATCTCCAAGATTTATTGATCTACACATCCATACTTCCTCCTGTACCAAGCAAATAATTACAACACAGCCGACATGTAGTTGTCCGGCATTGTCATAATTGACGATAAATTAAATTGGCACAAACATATCTTATACACATCCACACGACTGAGGAAATTAATCTACGTATTTAAAGAACTACGAACGGTTGCGGACCATACCTTGCTCGTACAAACATACAAGGCCCTTGCGGAATGTATAGCTGCTTACTGCATTTGCTCTTGGGGATCAGCGGCTAAAACATATCTTCTTGACTTGGAAAGAGCGCAGAGAGCGGTACTAAAAGTTATGTTTTACCTACCTTTTTGGCACCCAACACAAGCTGTCTATGAAAAAGCTGGTGTCCTCTCAATACGCAAATTATTCATTTACCATAGCCTACGCAGATACCACAAACTTTATGTCCCAAATCTGGGGGCACGGCAGTGCCCCCGCCAAGTCGAGCAAAAAAGCGCCACGGCCGTACCATCCTTTTCTCGAAGCAATTCAGGCCATTTTCGACCCCCTATAACTTCGTTGTGGATAAAGCTAAAAGCCTGAATTTTTAGTAACCAAGCAGGCATTGTATAAACACGTTATATTTCAAATTTCATTCGATTTGAACCAGTAGTTTAAGAATTATAACTAGTCAAAGTTTCTTAATTTCGTCACTCACTGACTGACTGACCGATCATCAAAACTCTAAGGCACTTCTAGCAGACATAGAAGCTTCAAATTTGGAACACAATTAGTGTTTAGTGTATAGATCAAGGAAAAACTAAAATATTTTGCAATTTCGGTCCAGTTTTCTAGATACATCAACTGCATAAATAACTTTGTAATCCCATATAAATATATAGGATTACAAAGTTACATTTGCAGTTAATGAATTATTGTACCTGTATAACAAAGTAACATTTGCAGTGAATGAATCAGTGTACCTGTATATAATATAATGGAATAATAGGTGTAGATAGGTACCTAGATATAATTATGTTCAAAGGTAACTTGTAAAAGGAAAAAAAGTAGAACTATCTACAAAAAGAAATGAGATGCCATCAAAAACAAAACTTGTAAAAAAAACCAAGTCTCGCAACTCAGTTCTTCTACCGTAAAAAGTTGTGAGATCAATGTAATACCAAGTCGGTTAATTTATTCAGTTCCTACTTAAGGGTCCTTCTGTCTTAAGTTATCACGTAATTAGCTAACCTAACAAGTAACAACATCTTATAGTGACCATATTATCAATATTAAAAATCTTTTATGTTTTAAATAAATAGATTGACTTGGCAATCGCACTAAACAATCAAATTTAATATAATACGTAGGTATTACTTGTGAGATATATTGTGTTTTCATGCGATGACCAAGTCGATCTATTTATTTAAAACATAAAAAAAATTTAATATTGATAATATGGTCACTATAAGATGTTGTTACTTGTTAGGTTAGCTAATTACGTGATAACTTAAGACAGAAGGACCCTTAAGTAGGAACTGAATAAATTAACCGACTTGGTATTACATTGATCTCACAACTTTTTACGGTAGAAGAACTGAGTTGCGAGACTTGGTTTTTTTTACAAGTTTTGTTTTTGATGGCATATTAAATTACCTGACAAAAGAAGACAACATTATCCAGTACCACCATCTAAAAGTAAAATAGCCCGACAAAACTTCACTTATTTAGCCCCTAAATTATATAATAAATTCAACAGTTTGTACAAAGGTAATAATTTATCAAATTATAAAGTCAAACAAAAAATCATAGAATGGTTGCGAACTCTTAACTACGACGATACTGAAAATTTGTTGTATTACACATTTTAAACTTTATATGTATACAAACACACACACACACACTCAGACACAAACACACGCGCACACATATACACACACAAACACACATACATTCACTCACATATTTATTTATTTATTTATTTTACATAAACACACACACTCACGATTATTTTAAATAGGTACCTGCTACTGTTTAACTATTTAATATTTATTAGTAGTGTTTTATTTTTTATTTTTTCATAACTTAATTTACATTTAAGACTGTAATTGTTACAAAAGAATTGGGAAGGAACTGTCTCCCAGGCCACAGCTCACGCTTTTCTGGGAGTCAGGGCTCTTCGTTTGAAATGTACACTCATTTATGGTCAATAAACGTTATTATTATTATTATTATTATTATTACAATTGCATATCCCTCATAAAAAATTAAAGTAATTAAAAACATCCTTGATATCACGGACCTGAAAAAAAGATGGACGTAACCTCGTCTAATCGAGAGTGAAGCATAGCAATGGCCGCCCGCTTAGCATGTGTGCGTAATTTTTGATTCGCGATTGAAGCAGTGAAGTGTCAATGTGTGGGTGTGTGTGCTTGTACGAATAGAGAGTTGGTATTACTATGGGTGATTCACTGAATTTGTTGTTGGGATTACGTCCGTCTTTTTTTTAGGTCCGTGCTTGATATATAACATTTACACGGAACTCAATACCAACCCAAATCAGACTCAATCGTTATTTAAAAAAGATTGGACACAGAAATAGTATTGTTTACAAAGGTTATACCAACAATGAAATAAACAACAATGTAAAATAACATACATCACGCGACGGCCGATAAACAAACAAGAGTGTTATCAAACATAACCATTCAATTAAAACACATTTAACTAGAATTATGTGCGACCCCTGACTGGTAGCGATAACTTAAAAAGTTAGCATATGAATATAGAAGAACGTTGTTTAAATGAAACTAGCTGAGCCGGCGAACTTCGTATCGCCTATTTTTTTTCTAAAATAAAAGTAGCTTAAGTTGCTCCTTGTTACATCAGCTATCTGCCAGTGAAAGTCCCGTCAAAATCGGTCCAGCTATTTCAGAGATTAGCCGGAACAAACAGACAGACAGACAGACAAAAATTGTAAAAAATGTTGTTTTGGTATAGGTACCGTGTATACATCCAAATGCACTTCGTAAAAAAGCGGCCAAGTGCGAGTCGGACTCGCCCATGAAGGGTTCCGTAGCAGCAAGTAACATAATATAAAAGTTCTTGTAGTTCGTTGTAACTTTGATCGATGTTTTTTGCGGTTTACGATTTATAACGTATTAAAAAAAAATTACTTATTAGATCTCGTTCAAAACAATTTTCGTTGGAAGTTTGCATAGTAATGTACATCATATATTTTTTTAGTTTTATCATTCTCTTATTTTAAAAGTTACAGGGGGGGGGGGACACACATTTTACCACTTTGGACGTGTCTCTCGCGCAAACTATTCAGTTTAGAAAAAAATGATATTAGAAACCTCAATATCATTTTTGAAGACCTGTCCATAGATACCCCACACGTATGGGTTTGATGAAAAAAAAAAATTTTTGAGTTTCAGTTCTATGTATGGGGACCCCAAAATTTATTGTTTTTTTTCTATTTTTGTGTAAAAATCTTAATGCGGTTTACAGAATACATCTCCTTACCAAGTTTCAACAGTATAGTTCTTATAGTTTCGGAGAAAAGTGGCTGTGACATACAGACGGACAGACAGACAGACAGACATGACGAATTTATAAGGGTTCCGTTTTTTGCCATTTGGCTACGGAACCCTAAAAAGCGGTTATTTTAATATTACAAACAGGCACTCCAATTTTATTTATTTGTATAGATGTATTGTTGTATAGATTGTTGTTGTATGTCAGCGAATATTAATTTATTTAATTAAATTGAATAATGCATATTATTATAATATTTGATACAAACAAGCAATCTCACCGTGACAAGTAGAAATTCACAACAGGGTAAGAGCACCCGTTTTGGGTACAACATGATAAAGTAAGTGTGAACGTATGTTGACCCTATTTGACCTGTGATAACACGGACCTATCCCAAGTATTGTAGTTTATCAAAAGTGTTGAGCGTAACGCACTCGGATGACTGATAAAGGTTTTATACATGCAACATATTAAATGTTTATTGGGTATTATAATTATTTTAGTCACAATTTATTTAGTGTTTATGAAATCAAACCCCATTAAAGTAAAGTGACGGGATCAATAGTTGGATGGATGACCATGACAACCGTTACTTACAAATTTCTTGGGGGTTTCAGGAGAGAAGATTAAGCCGTTGGCCCCGATTATTATAACAATTGAAATCCTTATATCATATCGAAAGCCTTCGCGTAGAACAAGATATTTGAATGAACCACTAACCACTGTCGTTAAGTATGTCGGATTTCAGGGGGTAAAAGATACTTCAATACTCCGCCCTTGAGTAATAGTCCCAGCTTGGCAGAATTAGCTTCCAGGTTTTCTCAATTGCAAGTGGAATATTGAGCTTCCTAAGCCACTAATAATTTTAAGCCATTCTGAAAACCACGATCTAAATGAAAGAGTTATTTTTAAGGGTAAATGTACGAACACGAACCCATAAAAATCATTAAACTTTATGATAAAAGGCTTTAAACGGAACTTAAATTGTTAATAAACAGTCCCCCGGAAAGATTTTTACAATCATTCCAACAAAATTAATAGAACTAATTATACATTTACAGAGATATGAGGTTAAAGAAACTTCAATAAATTCCAATTAAAATAATTTTGCGTGTAAATATAGTAACAGCTCATTTCACTTTCTGTTCATTAACAATTAAAATTGTGTCAATAAAACTGAACAATTTAAATCACAAGTAATCAGAAAATCTCACGCAAACGTATCACTTTCGCTACAATCGCGCAAACTTGTAACTTTTGTTACAATGAAGTCTCACAAATTTTGTGAGATTCTAGATAATTTTAACAACTGCCCATTATGAACCAATCTCGAAACTCATTCGGGATTTTGTTCATGAGATTAATTAGGCATGTCATAAATAATTGTAGCTCGTAATTTCTTGTTTACGACAACCTCATTAATCAACGTCTCCTTACTAACTTAACATTTAATTTTTCTTTCTTATCTCCGGTCCTAAGACCAGTAGACTAATAGCCTATTACCGGCTTTAGACAGAAAAAGACAACTGTAAAGCTATATTTTTTATAATAAGATTATTACATTTTCTGAGGTTTTAATTCATTTGTGGTGAGTGTTATTTATTTAAAGGCCAATGCATACGTAACGGGTTTTTTCACGTTTTTCGACGACGATGTTTTTCCCGTCCCGTACGTGCCACATCTCGTACGGGATTCCGCTGCGTATGCACTATCGTATATAATTTTTTATGAAACGATGTTTCCAAAACATCACGTCCCGTCCCGTACGGGAAAAAATCTGTTACGTATGCATTGGCCTTAAGTTTGATACTAATTATTGAGCGGTGTGTTTACGAAAAATATTCATGCGAGTAATCATGGTAATAAGTGAATCTTATTATTCACTCAGATTCACAGTCAGATTGAACACCTTTAATTTAGCACATAGCGTAGAACATAGTAGTATAACACAAAGAAAAAAATACATAGATTTTAATTAGGTACATTATTGAAATAAGTGTATAAAGTAAACAATTAAATGATTTGCTAATGATACCTACATTAAATTACAAAATATGTTACTGTAAGTCTGAGCATAAAGTAATTATATCGAGAAATCTTTGTTTCTTAATTTTCACGTATTTCAAGCTGATTTTATATTGTTAAGAAACTGAATGTCACTTTAATTTTTTTTTATTTAAATTACTTTCTTGTTTCAGGTACACATCTGGGAAAATGCTTGGTTACTTCCCTACCAAGTACCAACTATAACTTAGTAAGATTTAAAGCAAAGAATATTTCAAAGTAATTAAATGTTTTAGGTAAAATAATTTAACGTAATTATATTTTTAATATTATAAACAACACATTAAATATGTACATCAAACCATTGAAGTATAATGTCATAGAACAAACATCGCGAACTAAATGTGTGTCCCGCCGGGAGGTTCTATTTTCAAAATTGAGCCCCCGTTCTTCTTTCAAAATCGAACGAATCCATTGAAAATTGAAGCCGATCGACGCCAATTCATTGGGACATACATTGTGTTCGTAGTGTCAGTTCTATATACTAGTAATAATACTTCAATGCATTAAACACAGTAATAAAATGAGATGGCGATGTCTATACATCATCACACACCTAAGGAGAGAAGAACAAAAATGAAATTATATCATTGATGTACCCAAACAACATTTTGTAAACAATTTCGTTTTCATCACTTAACGACAAAGAAAAACATAAAGCAACGCTATTTCCGTGCAGTGTAGCTCGAGAAATAGCCGAAACAAATGATATTCCTTAGCAACAAATCTCCACACAAAAGGCTCTAAACGGAATATTTCCTTTCGAGGGTTGTTTAGTAGCGTGACTGCGTCATTTGACACGTGAAATAGTTATTATGTGAACACACTCTAAGATTCAAAATGGTGGATTACGTTAATAAGGGTATGACACGCTACGTTCCGGCAACAGGTACTTTTACCCTAATTTGGGGTGATTATAGCGATGGCCGTCGCATTATTTCAACCGTGTTTGATATTAGTACGATATCCATGTCGTATTCACGGTCTATGACCTTATAATCCACGATTCAGCTAGGTTTGTTTTATGTTTAAATGTTGTACTGATCGTAGAACTTAAATATAGACACAATACCACGGACCTGAAAAAAGACGGACGTAACCTCATCTAATCGAGAGTGAAGCATAGCAATGGCCGCCCGCTTACCATGTGTGCGTAATTTTTGATTCGCGATTGAAACAATATGGTGTCAATGTGTGGGTGTGTGTACTTGTACGAATAGAGAGTTGGTATTACTATGGGTGATTCACTGAATTTGTTGTTGGGATTACGTCCGTCTTTTTTTAGGTCCGTGCACGATAAGTCGTATAAAAAGCTCGCGAAATCACAAGGCACATACAATTGTTGACTTATTTCTTTCATGAACACTTAAAATACATATTTGTTAGTGATAGAATTACTTAGCAACATGACAATAGAATAATCTATTGGAATTTAATGTAGTATCGACAAAGTAAATATATTAATGTGAATATATTGAGGCTGACAGACACAATAAAATATATATAACTAGCAGCCCGGACAGACTTCGTTCTGTCAAAAGTTTTTTTTTATTATAACCTTTCGTCTATCCTAACTTTCAAGTTGGATCAAACTGCACACGGGGTGCTTTGATTACAATTGGTTAAGTAGTTTAGGAGTCCATCGCAGACAAACAACGTGACACGTAATTTATATATACTTATTAAGATTATAATGAAAATTTATTTCACAAACTATTAGCGATCTATGAAATTGGGTCGAACGCGTCGTCGCACAAAATCGTCTTAAAATAAAATGTAAGTATTAAAATAAAATGGTGAACTATCCACATTCTTACTAAACTTATTATTATTACTTAATACGAGTATATCGCAGTATATTATGTAGATATGCTTACCTCTACACCGCCAATCTCAACATGATGAATTGCTCGCGAATCGTTTGCATACCGCCTAATATGTTAATTTAAAATGAAAATGTCTCCCAAATGCCGTTACCTTATTCTGATCACGTAACAGCGCGGCGGTGACCTTAAGAGGATAAAGTGATATGATGTATTCTAGTTTCACGGTTTTAAATGTGAAGATTTTAGAGCATAAAACGTAAGGTCAGTATATGAAAGGGTGTAAGGTCTTAGTTTTTGGAAGTGAAAACCTCTTTAGCATCGTTGTCATTTGAAAGTCGATGAAACGAAAAAGGGACAGTAAGAGACAGACACATAAATTAGTAAGATTTAGGAGTGGGAGAAAATGAGATAGGAAGCATTATACAGTGTTTTTCTTCTCTTTTCTTCTTTGGCCGAATGCTTAAATGTATCACGGCGAAACTAACTTGGCGTGGAGTGACCACGCTCGCATTTAAAATTTTCAGTGTCCGCAATGATATAAGTTTCTAATCATAGGGTAAGAAGTTCTAATAAATACACTTTGCTACAATTTAAGAAACAAATAAACTTCTCATATTACGTAAATGCTGAAATATAATGCGAGTGAAATATTAACTTGGTGGCGATATCAACAGAGGAATACCAATAAACCAAGTTTCTTAGGCGGGTAGTGAAGGGTTCCGTAGGCTGGAACGATTTTTGGTAGCTAGAGGGTTTAATTTTTTTTAACCGACTTCAAAAAAGGAGGAGGTTCTCAATTCGACTGTATTTTTTTTATGTTCGTTTCCTCAGAACTTTGGACTGGACGAACCGATTTTGACGATTCTTTTTTTAATCGAAAGCTGGTGGCTGTCATGTGGTCACATATAAATTTTATTGAGATCTGACAGTGGCATCCATGATAAAACCATATAAGTATTAAATCTGTATTAAGTAAGCGCGACAAATGGACGAATAACTCAATATCACGCCAACCGTTTTCTATGATTCTTTTTTTAATCGAAAGCAGGTGCTGTAAAGTAACATTTAAAACTATTTTTTTTTCAGTAACTAACCTGGCTTATTCATTGTATACGAATTTTAATGTAACTAGCCGATACTCTTCCTGAGCTGATAATCTTCCTGATGGCAAGAAGCCACTGTTGGCCATGGTTATCGGTTACCACAGACATCGCCGATGCGTTGCCGATTATGAAAGAAATAAGAACACTCTTCCAAGTCCCCAACTTCGAGTTACCACCGCTCTCTTCGTTTTCCGAATTGAAGTACTAATAAGTATATTTATGTAATTTAGTTTATTATATCCAAGTAAGGAACCCTAAAACCGATCCTACTCCAAGCTTACTAAACACAGCACGAAATGTAAGAAACTATCCGTGAAAACCCTGCCTAATCCGTGATTATACTTGTCACGCATACTCAACTTGTGGTTTAAAAAGCGTGATGTTACTTTCACTCAAACACACAGTCACGTGACATAAATACTGTATTTGAAGGACTTTTTGACAATCTTGTTTATTTATTTGTTTTATTACAATCTTGTTTTAACGCTAATAATAACAAAGAAAGAAAACCGGCCAAGTACGTGTCAGACCACTCGCAATGTGGCTGTTACTCATTAACTACTGAAGCTACTCTACCCGTGATAATTTTCCTATTAAATTCATCATATCGCACCTTCAGAATAGTATGTACTTAACCCAAAATTTTAATTAAAAATATGCAACATTTCATTTTTTTTTGCTCATATTTCACAAAAGATAAACTTAATACAGAAATCAAATGACTGATATGTTTTCATACGAAATGAATTAATTAATCAGTTCGAACTTGAAAGTTTGTAGTTACAAAACTCCGTTTTTGTTTTCCCAAAAAAAAAGATTTTTCGAGATACGTCACTACTATTCTGAAGGTGCGATATACCTATACTTTTCATCTGAGCCTATACTACTGCCGTGATGTTATGTATAATGTCCAAAACCTGCCTAGTATTATCTTATTTTGTCATCCATGCCGCGACACATGTAATCCTAGGGTTCTATGAGTGTGTGTTTACCAGGGGCGTAGCTACCGCCGTATCAGCCGTATCAATTATACGGGGCCCCCAGCGTATAGGGGTCCCCACTAACACTCCCAAAAAAAAGCTCACCAGCGACCTACGACCGCTATAGTTGGCACTCCTTTTATATTTGACAGCTGACGTTGAGGGGGCCCCACAACAAAATATTGATATGCCTTAGGGCTAGCTACGCCACTCTGTTTACATATTATTATACTTATTTATTTTATAGAATACTTTTGTATATAAAAAAATAAGATAAACGTTACAAAAAACTGACTTATAAGCTGATTTTCCTAAGTCCCTCAAAGTTAGAAGATAAATCGTTCTGTTACTACCCGTTCCATTTTTCTCTCTAATGCACGACATTCATTCCTATCCCACTTGGATTAATGGTTTACGTATTTGACAGACTGCGTATGTGTATACAAGAATATAGCAGTGATAGCGTAGCGGTTAGAACCTTGGTCTCCCGAACCTTAGTCTCCCGATTCCTGGGGCCCGAGTTCGAATCCTGGCACGCACCTCTAATTTTCAGATATAATGTGCGTATAAGAAGTTAATTATCACTTGCTTCGGTGAAAGAAAACATCGCGAGGAAACCTTCATATCTGAGAATTCTCCATAATGTTCTCGAAGGTGTGTGAAGTCTACCAATCCGCACTTGGCCAGCGTGGTAGACTATGGCCTGTACCCCTCACATTGTGAGAGAAGACCCCGAGCCCAGCAGTCGGGCAATAATGGGTTGTTACTGGGTGTTAAGAACATATTATACATAACAACTATTTTCGTATATTGCTATAAAAAGTGTACAATAATATCCTCAGGGAATGA
This sequence comes from Thymelicus acteon, assembly GCA_951805285.1. Taxonomy (NCBI): domain Eukaryota; kingdom Metazoa; phylum Arthropoda; class Insecta; order Lepidoptera; family Hesperiidae; genus Thymelicus; species Thymelicus acteon. The sequence goes on from OX638234.1 coordinate 11,580,629, forward strand.
TTATTAAATCTATCGGTAGATATACATTAAACCTTTTCGTTCGCGCATTAGTATTATTGATATAAAATTGGAATTTAAATATACGCTTTTGGGCATTAACTTCGAATGAACTTATCGATTAAAATATTTGTAATGGTCCATACCATATGAGGTTTTTTCTTTATTTTTTGAAAGGTTTTGTCACTTCTGTGACTAGGTCACCCCCGTAAGGTAACATGATAACAAGATATTAAATACAATATTTAACTAAAACTAAGTACTATTGTTTCGCAATATTTGTCTATATAATCTGACGAGTAGCCGCCCTCGCTTTGCTTCGGTTTTCTTATTTTTTTACGCCTTATTGGAGTTTTATTAAGGATCCCTAATTTTTTTTTAAATATAATATAGCCTATGTTACTCGGGGATAGTGTAGCTTCCCAACAGTGAAAGAATTTTTGAAATCGGTTCAGTAGTTTCGGAGCCTATTCAATGCAAACAAAAAATCAAATCTTTCCTCTTTATATATTAGTATAGATGATGGGGAGGTCAAAATACTGTTACAAATTCCTACATTTTTTGTGAGAAATAAATTAATATTATTAGTAAGTTCTTCATTCCGGACACACTCCATCAACACATGGGTAACATCTTCCTGGATATTACAATCCGGGAAATTCGGTGATTCTGAAATGCCCTTCAAGAACTTAAACTTGTTTGATGGAATATCTCCAGAACGAAGCCGTAATAATATTATGTCGCTTCTGTTGGTATGTCGTTGATCAAACCATGGATAACGCTGGATGGATGGCTTTGAAACCATATGAGGTTAAGTTTTCACAATATTATCATTGGGCTGAACCCATTATGACTATAGGCAAGTAAATTGTTCTTCTTAAATAAAGTATAGAATAGAGAGCTTTTTTCATTTAAATACTAGCTGACCCGGCGAACTTCGTATCGCATAGCAAACTATTTTTTTTCTAAAATAAAAGTAGCCTAAGTTACTCTTTGTTACATCAGCTATCTGACAGTCTATGTCCCGTCAAAATTGGTCCAGCCATTTCAGAGTTTACGCGGAACAAACAGACAGACAGACAGACAAAAATTGTAAAAAAATTAGTTTTGGTATATGTACCGTGTATACATCCAAATGCACTTAGTAAAAAGCGGTTATTTTAATGTTACAAACAGACACTACAATTTGATTTATTTGTATAGAATAGATGTATAGATGTATACCTAGATGTAAAAAAAAAGCGGCCAAGTGCGAGTCGGACTCGCTCATGAAGGGTTCCGTAGCAGCAAGTAACACAATATAAAAGTTCTTGTAGTTCGTTGTAACTTTGATCAATGTTTTTTTGCGGTTTACGATTTATGACGTATTAAAAAAAAAACTACTCACTAAATATCATTCAAACCAATTTTCGTTGGAAGTTTTCATGGTAATGTACATCATATATTTTTTTTAGTTTTATCATTCTCTTATTTTAGAAGTTACAGGGGGGGGGGACACACATTTTACCACTTTGGAATTGTCTCTCGCGCAAACTATTCAGTTTAGAAAAAAATGATATTAGAAACCTCAATATCATTTTTGAAGACCGATCCATAGATACCCCACACGTATGGGTTTGATGAAAAAAACATTTTTGAGTTTCAGTTCTAAGTATGGGGAACCCCCAAAATTTAGTGTTTTTTTTTTCTATTTTTGTGTGAAAATCTTAATGCGGTTCACAGAATACATCTACTCACCAAGTTTCAACATTATAGCTCTTATAGTTTCGGAAAAAAGTGGCTGTGACATACGGACGGACAGACAGACAGACAGACAGACAGACAGACAGACAGACAGACATGACGAATCTATAAGGGTTCCGTTTTTTGCCATTCGGCTACGGAACCCTAATTATTAATGTACTTAAAAATGTAAAAAATTTCTTCAAAATTAAATGAAGAAATCACAAACACCCAAAAACTGATAACAGCCATCCCCTCTCAAGCTTAACCAGCATAAAATTAGTTTATAAAAATAGAACGTTCGTTACATAATAACTAAATTTATTGCCATAAATTACCATCTGTCCGTCCATTTCCTTTTCCTCAATGACGCGACATCCATACAATGGACATAATAGGAAATGACATCACACCATGTGCGCATAATTTAAATCTGATTGGGTGTAATGACCTATGAGGACGTGACCGGTCGCGCTTACATTATTATGCTTAACTTGCTTTATAAGCTGATCTCGACATGAGATTTATACGAGCTCCGTTTTTTGAAGTCTTATTTACAAAAAAAAAATATTTGCAATATCAAAATAAGGCACGCATAGAATGAAAATAGTTTAAAGAATAATGTAATGCCATAAATAATTTCTGTTTACCAACCAATTTAAATTAATATTTTGATAAATAGTAGTGCTAGATTGTCTACGAAATAAGTTTCGTCAAAAAAAAATGTTTATATTTTATTCTGCGATTCTGGAGTTTTAATAAATATGTATGGCTTCAACCTATTAATGGCCCACTACAGAGCACGGGTCTCTCCTCTTGAGGAGGCCTGGAGCATACTCCACCACGCTGCTCCAGTGTCGATTGGTGGATGGGTTTGTGGCCAACCCGAGTATCGGAAGTTATCATGTCGCCCGAGGGCCTCCGACATGGTTTAACGACGGTTATCTTACGATAACAACCGGGACCGACGGCTTTACGTGCCCTCCGAAGCACGGAAGCGCTCAAGAAATTTTTGCCACTAGCGGTCACCTATATGGTCACCCATCTACTACCGACCGCGCCCGGAGTTGCTTAACTTTTTCGATCACCTAGGATCGACGCAAGCCGCCGGGCTATGAGCGCTTTTATTCTTCGCGATAAATATGTATATCCATGCCAAATTACAGCTTTCTATCACTTAGGGACGGCGCTTTGCTTCGCACAGTTGGACGGACGGACAGACGGGCGGAAGGACATGACGAAACTATAAGGGTTCCAATTTTACTTCAGAACTCTAAAAACGGAGTATATTCCTACTGTTTTGTAGTTACGGAAGTAAAACTTAACACACAAGAGAAGATATACACAACACACGCACATAAAGACTAAGAGAAAAATATATAAAGAGAAAAAGATGGAGAATTTACCAGATCAAGATACACAATTAGATATTCGGAAGTTATTCCTTAACTATTTTACACATTTTTTTTAATAAGCAGGTAAATAGATACATAAATTAATTATGAATTTAAAACGAAATATATGTTTTTTTTTTGAATATAATGTAATTAGTAATGTTTTTTTCTATAAATTAGTTATTTTCCTTGCTTTTTATTCCAAGGTTGGTAGCAAATAAAAACCCAATTCATGAATAATAATATTAATGGCAGTAATCCCGCTAAAGAACTCCGCATAAGAATGTATTTATAAACAGCAAAGACAGGTAAAGTTATAACGACATTTTTAATCTTAACTAGAGGCACACGGCAGGTGGTGCATTTATTAAGGAAATTCTAGATAACTTTGTTTTTCCTCTTCATTTTCTTTTGATCTTGCCCAGATGGTAGTAAAAAAAATAAAGAACTTTCTAGAGACAGTTCTGGCTGAGTTGTATTTAAATTTTCTTTAAATTAAGCTAGTACATATTAACATTCTATGACGATACGACCCTGTAGCCTAGTTGGTAGCGACCCTGCCTGCGAAGCGAGGGGTCTCGGGCTCGATTCTCGGCCGGGGCAGATATTTATGTGACAGATAAATATTTGTACTCGAGTCATGGGTGTTATTGTGTCGTCAAAAGTTAGTATTGATAGAATTAAAATAAGTACACGAGTATGTGCAACGTTAGTATAACTAATGTTAACTAAACTATATGTATCTCATTTTTGAAGTTATCACCACAAGGAATTCAAAAAAGTATATCATGATAGCTTTTTTGATGGCAGGCGCGTTATTTATTTTTAGATTTATACTAATTATGATAAAAAGACACTAAGAATATTTACCATATAGGACTCGTATAAAAAACGGAGTATATTAACTATTGTATCTTCTAAATTTTTAAATCGTGATAGTGGGTTTTTACAAAGAAATGCATCTGTCAGCTGGGTTCCCTTATAGGATAGGATTATTTTTAAATGTTATTTTTTTAATACTAATAATGTAGTAAAACTGATAAAGTTTTACTACAGTGCCTATTTAATATTATTTGACAATTTGATATTGTACGTAATGGCTGTTTAAAGTAATATAATACTTGAAGAATTCAAGAGTTATGCCTTTACTTGATTTACCTACCCCGCCCTGAGAAATATTTATACTTGTGGAGGATCTACACCCTCGCAGTATAAGTTACTATCATGAATATTAACAAAAAAAATAGCGTAAGTATACATCCCATAATTTATTGAATATTTTCCCATTTTGTTCCCGCTAATTTTAGAAACAAATCAAATTGTTCTGCGGGTTCGTTCACGTGGAAAAGCAAGGGAGGTAATAAAATATACCGACATATCATCAGAGTAAATGGACTATGATATAGTCCATTAAGACTATATTTATGATAGTAATTTTCTTATTTTATTCTCTCTGGAAATACCAGGTAATCTTACTCGAGTCCTATTTTTATTATATAACCTAAAAGCCATTATTTATGTAGGATGATTTAGTAAGAAGGTTCTTCTCTTTTAACATATTGCTAAGGTAAATAAATGCTAAAAGCAAAGTAAATAAATTCTCACAAACACACACACACACACACACACACACACACACACACACACACACACACACACACACACACACACACACACACACACACACACACACACACACACACACACACACACACAACACACACACATACGTCTTTACCGGACGAGCTACAGATCTAAACAATGGAGCGAATAAAGCACTTATACATAAATCTATCCGCAACAATCTCCATGGATAACGATAGTCACTTCACCTAAAGCAGTTCAAGATTATTCAGAGCGTTCCTTAACCAAAATAGACAGGGGAGTGAGATGCAGTACAATGGACCTAGCACAATTCACCTCACCCAGTGCTCTGGAAATTTCTAAAGCACACTCCAGTTCAAATGCCTGATCGCATACCGTCCTTAACCGACATTGTGTACTAAACATATCCGAACTCAAACGGTATACTTGTATAGCAATATGTACTGTAGTATACGAGTACTACAGAATTCCTCTCGCACGATCCCTAGAGACACTCCACTAGCGACTGACTTCTACTGGTTAGCACCGGATTGAACTGGCTTACACCGGATTACATTTATTAAAACGCAAGGGATTCGAATAGATTGCTTCAACGCTGTTAATTGTATTTGATCGGAAATTGATTTGTGGTTATTGTTAATAAAATATGGATCACATAATTTTTATCCAAATACGTATGTAAGAGCAAACTTTTCTAATAATATAGAAAGAAAATTTATTTTGATCAACATACTATAAAATGTTACACCATGTACATTTATATAAACATACTAGCTTCTACCCGCGACTTCGTCTGCGTGGACTTTAGAATTGGATCCTTAGAGGAATGAAGAGTGTGATCAATAGAAGAAATGATAAGAAAATTATATGCTAGCCATTTTTAATTACACCACTTATATTGAGGGAACGGTCTATCCCCGATATAAATTTTTAAACTTAACTCACCCAGTTTTAAACTTAGCCACCATGGACCACGATCCATGCAACTGGGTCGAAATATCTTTTTCTGGTACCTTGTAGTAAATTAGAGTAGAGATTGTGAAAATACGACCTGTTCTCGTAACTACCACATACAGCAAAAAAATTCGTAATAAAAATGAGTTGAGCCGTTTCAGAGTAGTGCGAGCATAAAAACCGTGACACAAGGTTTTATATTATAATTAAGTAAATCGTAGTAAAAATCAGTTGAGCTGTTTCGGAGGAGTGCGACCATAAAAACCGTGACACGAAATTTTATATAATTAAGTAAATATAAATAAACATTTCAAATTTAATGTGTATTAAATAAATATAAATAATTATTTATCCTTACCGGTTGTTACAATCATACTGAGTGGGGTGACGTTTCGTTTTTAAAGCAGACGATCTCTAGTGGTGAAAGGCTTCATTGATCATTTGGTGATCAGTATAATTCTGCCTTCATAATAAACATCATTCATAACATAAAACTCAAGGTGGTACCTATCATAAGTTAAAAAAATATTTGACCGAATTTAATTTCACCTAAAACTTTTCAACTATTATTGTTTCGTTATTTTTTACTTTCAAATTATTCAAAGAATATGAAATGATCTGAAAAAATCTTCAAGTGGAACGATCACGAATAATATTCTTTTAATTTAAATAAATAACAAATTGAGATTAAACTGTGTTTTTCTGCCAACACGTTAACTTATCTTATTATATCTTATCTTATACGTATAATTTTGAACATAATACTGTTACAGTCAATCGATCAAAAGAGGCATAACTTTCCAAAAAGCTTGCAAGGTGCATTAGTCAAGAAGATAACTTAGTTAGTCAGTGAGGCAGGTTGACTAGGGTACGGTTTAAAATTCGATTACCTGGCAAACGATTTTAGTTAAAGTTACTAAGTTATGTAATGCACTCTCGCTTTGCTGTGCAACTGTTTATCATATAATGTATAGTGATTACAACCGAAATGATCATTTAATATTAATTTTAAAGGGCGTTTATTATACATTGTATGTAATTGTACTGCTTAATTTTAAGGAGTTTTCCTTCGTCTATTACTGGAATAATTAAATTTTGTCATATAAATCGACTTCGAAAAAAGGTTCGAATGGACAATTCGGTCAGTGTTTCTACCATGACAACTCTGTGATTTATGAATGAATTTGAATTATTCTTTTTTTATTTGACATGGGATACTTTTGGATTGATCACATATTTATCAAAAGTCAATTCATGACGCACCGAGAAACCTTTTTTGTTGGTAAAATTTTCTTTACATTATCTAATAATAATGTTCTAATGATATCCTTAGATGCAAGAAAGTCGTTATAACCACGACTATAGGATTACGAATGGACAATAATTAGAGAATAAGGCTATTCAAAATCCTGTTTCAAATAAAGGAATTATAACAATAGCAAGAACTTCAGGAAACGTGACCGGTGTTCCGATTACTCTCCGCAAGATTACTAACCTAGCCTAACCTTGAGTGAATCTAAACTGTCACATACATTGCTTTCTTAGTAAGGTATTCAACTTTGTACATTCATAGTAAGCCGGCAATGGAGATGTGCTAGAAAATATATGTTAAAAGTAAGTTGTAGCCGGTTTCGTGGTACGGACAACCTTCGCGTCGGTCACTGACTGCATTGTGTATTTAACTATAGTTAGGTAGTATACGTGATGCGTAGTTAGTTAAGTCCCTTACCAGACAAGGCAATATCTTTTGTAATACTAGACCTTACTAGGTTCTAGGACTCTACCAGGCTGGTCCATTGTGCTATGGAATCATGGAGAGGTTTTTACAGGATGGAGGAGGTTTTTAAGGGGCCATACATAAATTACGTCACACGCGGTTAGGAGGGGGGGGGGGGGGTCGATGTAGTGTGACATTGTGTTACAAGGGGTGGGAAGGGTCCTAAATTTTGTGACGTCACATTTGGTATGTATAGGTAAAAATTAATGGAAATAAAACTTATTTCGGAACCGCTGTTTTAATTTAATAATTTTTATTTGTAAAATTTCATAATATGATACGTCACACTAGGGGGGAAGGTCTTACAAATGTGACCAGCTGTGACTAGGAGGGGGAGGGGTCAAAAAGTCATGAAATTAGTGTGACGTAATTTATGGATGGCCCCTAAGTTGGTCTCGGCCACACATGTACATTGGTAAAACCAGAAACCATGACACATTATTGACCAAGAAAATAATATCCAGTCTTGTTCAATACTATGATCCGAGTAATACATAATATGGGGGACGGAAGTCATATGGAGGACATGATGTTTAATAATAAAAAACATGTTTTGATAATAATAATAAAATTTTATAAAAAGTTGCTAAATATTGTTATTAATGACGTATACCACCTACTTAAGTCAGTTTAACAGTTTATTATTAAGAGATATTCGAAAATTGTTAAATTTCGAAAGGGGCATCGTTAAAACTTTTAAAACCTAACTTTTAAATCTAAACGAATATGGTTTAAACTTCAAAATAAAATTCGCACCGCAATATTAAGATTTAAAGTTTTAAGAACCAATATCTCGACAACATTAACTATTTTAAGACCGTGTTTACGACCCCGCCGGCCGCCGGACATGCTTCCGGTAAACGTTACTCGGTTAGATAACGCTGTTTAAAATAAACTATAATGGTTATTTTAATAGGTCTTCAAAGATTCGTGCCGCGGTTGTGGTTTTAAAACGTGTTTAAAGTAAAACAGCAACGAATCATTCAAGTTCTTAACAAATGGTATTGTGTATCATTCTGTTCACCAAAGTTTATTATTAACTGATCTTAAGATATCTGCGATCTCAAGATTCAGTTTGAGATGCTGAAATGTATAAAATCATATGAAGAGTTTTGTCATATAATCATAATCGTCACATAATCATATGAACATTTGTAAGATCTGAGATCGTGTTCGAGAAGTTAATTATCATTTGATTCCGTGCAGGAAAACATCGTGAGGAAACCTGCATGTGCCTGCACACCTGAAAGTTCTCCACTATGTTCTCAAAGGTGTGTGAAGTCTACCAATCCGCACTTGGCTAGCGTGGAAGACGGCGTACCTTAGATTGTGATACAGTGGAACAATTATGGGTTGTTACTTTGACTTTTTTTACTTTGAGATCGGGTTCTTAAGCCGGGATGAGCTTATTAATATAGGTATAGTATAGGTACACTATTGATAGTCCCAGGCTCGATTCCAAAGTAGTCATATATGTGATTTTGTTTGTTACTTCATTAAAATGTGTAATTGAAATCCAAAACACACGGAGTGCTTGTGAGTAAGTGTAATAAAGTAGAATTTTAATCTGACATAATATTGTATTGTGCAAAGTTTCATCATAATCGGTTCAGTTCAGTAAACTAGTAGAAAGATTTGAAACAAACAAGACAAGCAACTTTAAAAACAATCCGCCAAAAAAGCAATAGTACTCTAGAACTCTAGAAAACCCATTACCTGGTACGTAAATAAAAGATTATCACCAAATTATAATAATCTTCGGTTAAACCTAAACCGCTTATCAAAGTCTGCCCAAGGTTTGTGTAAATTCAATTACTCAAGACAATTGCCGTTCCAAAACCTTATCAATCACGGATCCTAAACACACAATCTTTATGACAACGCCAGATGAAATACCAGGTCCACTTGGAAAAACAATACCCAAAGACGGATTATTGGATATCGGTCTTATCTATCTCTTGTGGAATTGGGCCTAAAACATCAAATATTAAAGCCATTCGTAATGGAAATTTAACACAAAGGCGTAGAGTTAAAACTGGATTGGCAGAACATGTGTAGCTTCCGAATACCGACAGGTACTACGTTGTACGTATCGAAGCTTATCTAAAGAAAAGGTTTAAGGAAGTTCAAAGTTACTGGAAAACTGAGCTTATACTTCCTCATCCATCCAGCAATTTCCACATCATCCATCTAAGGTCGATTGGTAAACAATGTCATTAGGAATGTCTAATGGTTTAGTTTTGCCATGTATTTCTTCTTTAATGTGAAATTAATGTAGGTATATAATTCTTGACAAAAAATAACTAATTTAAAAATAACTCAAAAACCACTCGTCAGATCTCGCTCAAATTTAAGTGGGACCACATGACAAGGACTAGCTTTCGATTAAAAAAATAATCATCAAAATCGGTTCACCCAGGCGAAAGTTCTAAGGTAACTTGAGTTATTTTGAAGTCGGTTATTTTTTTGTTGAAATCAAACTGACTGTAAAGTCAAACTGAGTCACCGTTAGTAAGTTACACAACCATCAGGAGCTTGAACATAAGTCACCTTATCGCACAACAGTTAACTTACTACGAACAGTTGTTTCAAAAGAATCCGGTACCTAACTACTAGTATTATCTAGTACACTCGTATCGCAATCCAGGATTTAGGTTACACTCGTTACCTGGCTGTTACCGGCTGTTATTGGTCATTGCTACCGGTCTGACATTATCTTGCTTTGATACGACAATGCCTTGATTTTATCACTGATTGGGAACATTACGAACACTATTAGCCAGTGGTTCTCAAAGGTTGAAATAATCAACAAACGCCCCCTGTAAGTTAAATTTTAAAGTCTAAAAATTTTGTAATCTAAAGCCAATGTTAAGTTAAAAAATTGCAGGGAATTTGTTTATGAAAAAGATTTATTTTATATCATGGAAGTATCTTCTTAATAACTTGTATAATGCAGAAAGGACATTCGGATTGTGGGTATCTGTGAAATTGTGATGACTTCTCATCCGTACCCATGCCACACAGGGAATCTTCAAAAGTGTAATAGTCTAGGCCCCTTATTCAAAAAGCCTTTTTAAAAACAAAGAAAGCTATAGAAGGCTTATAAAATGTTCTGTTTCTTTCTAATATAGCTTAAATAGGTTTGTTAAGCATTTATGACTAAAGCCGTAAAGGTATATAAAATATCAGCATTGATTAAATGAAGTTCAATAAATCCGAACCATGTACTCGGCAATGCACTTACATATTATGTACTAAGTAACAACATTACACTAAATGGAGCTAATAAATTAACACCAAACAACGCTCTCAAGCTAACATTAGCTATTCTTGATTACTTCGGAGCTAGTAAACACGTTAGTCCCAAACTTTATTATAGTAGTAACATTGAGATCCCAGGGTTTAAATGGTAGTAGCGCAATCCCTATGGAATACTGACAAATTGCGAAGTCTAGCGTTGAGATATATTATACACTGTCTTAAAAGAATTCTGTTTAGATCCAAAATAATGGAATGGTTGGAGTGTTAGATTTAAAAGAACGAAAAGAATGGGTCTCGCTCAGGGATTTTTTTAAATAAAGCTAATTAATATAACAGCTTTGGTAGATATCAAATATAATCAAGTGTAAGTATTAAAGTAGGAACTGTTTTTGAGTGGATGTGTAAAGTAATACACTTACGCCCCAACTCAGAGTCACTAATCACTTACTTACTTTAATCACTCTTTAGTAAAGAATCACCATACAAATTCTGTACTAAGGAGCGATTTAAGTAATCGTTAGTGACTCTGAGTTGGGGCGTTAATTAAGTAAGAAGTAACTGAGTACCTGAGTAATATATAGTAAATTTAAAACTACTGCCAAAAATAAGGTCGTATTCAAAGATTAACCTACGTACCTAAAATGTTAATGAACACAGAAACACCAAACACACACAATACTCAAAAGAACCGTATCTTGACGTTAGTGAATAATTAAATTCATAATTAACGTGACATACAATTTTATTCATGTTAATATTATTCGTGAAGAAAAATTCTAGCAAATTAAGGCTCTATTCAAATATACTTCATTTAATAAATATACTTCATTTATTTCTCAAATACATAGATATTACATTTTATATGTATGCAGTAAGTTGATTTTTTAAATAGTGCGGCGGATAAAACATATAGTATATGATGCACAGACCCTACACTAAGAAAACTTGTGTTGTAGGAGTCTGCTAAAAGTCGGCTCTATTCAAAGCTTAGCGATATTCTAAGAAAAGCGTGATGGCAATTACAAACCAGTGTCAACCAGTGTTTTTCAATGCCGATAAAGTTGTTGGCTCATTTATAGCGTAAATAAATGAAATATACGAGCAATATTTTAATATGGTATATTATACCGCTACATAATAAAACGCTATTCATTATTCGTGATAAAAAGACTATCTGCTGTTCGCAACACGTGCCTAATGTTGTTAGTAGTGTAAACTAAATGAAAATAAGTTAATAATTAGGTAAGTGACCAACAGGAAGTTTGACCAAATGAGCTTTGACCAAATGCGTGTTAATTAATTAATTAATTAATTAATTCACGTTTAAGAAATTTATGAGTTTTTGCTTTAAGTTTTAACTAATTTTAACTAAATCCCGTATAAATTTCAATTTGCTACGCCAAGAAAATAAAAGTGGGCCCTCAGTCCAGATGCACACGTTTGACTTTGAGCGTGTTTGACATTGAGCGTGTTTGACATTGAGCGTGTTTGACATTGTGCGTATTTGACGTTGTGCGGATTTGACATATTATTATTGAGTGTTTATCTTTATGCGTGTTTGCCTTTATGCGTTTTTGACCTTAAGAGTATAATCCGATTTAACCATGATGCAATTGAAGTACGTTTTAGAAACATGAAATTTGTTTATTGTACATTTAAATTATTATTATAATTTAGGTAATATTAGTGCAATAAAATTAGCATTATAGCTTAGTTTACAATACCACGCTTTATTTATCTGTAATCGAATCGCTGTCAGTGGCGCCACGCCCTCGCTAAAGCCTGTCGGCAGGAAACTGTATTGTGCACGTGGGTTTACAAATTTATGTACTGGACATTGGACATAAGTTTTGTTTGTTACTGTGGAATTATTAATAAGTTTCTAATCGTTGATTTGTGATTGATTGAGTGTACAAATATCAATTTTATTTGCAAACAAACTAGCGACAATTTCACAGTATCGTAAAAATTAATATAGTTACAGGTATCGTATTAGTAGAACTAGATAGATAGTAGACTGGAACTAGAACAACTCATCATTAGGCTTATTTATTAAGTGCCGCAATTATTGCGGCAATTTCTGTACAGAAACTCTTATATATGAATCCCAGATGTTAATACGTAAATCCTTTTTATTCCTTAACTAGCTGACCCGGCGAACTTCGTATCGCCTACGAAATTATTTTTTTTCTAAAATAAAAGTAGACTAAGTTACTCATTGTTATACCAGCTATCTGCCAGTGAAAGTCCCGTCAAAATTGGTCCAGTCATGTCAGAGATTAGCCGAAACAAACAGACAGACAGACAAAAATTGTAAAAAAAAAATGTTTTGTTATATGTACCATGTTTAAATCCAAATACACTTAGTAAATAGCGGTTATTTTAATATTACAAACAGACATTCCAATTTTATTTATTTGTATAGATGTATAAATGTTTAGATGTAGGCGAATATCAAGGAATCCTGAAAAGATGCCTTTGAAGTCTAAATGTAGTTCGGAAAACAATTCCTTGAGAATTTTATAAAATCTGACCTAAATATCCTCAGACAAGCATGTTCAGTACGCGTAGTAGTTTTACAAGTATGTACATTATATGAAATTTGTATGCAAACTTCCAGCTTTCTAGTTCGAAGGGCATAAGCTAAGTGATGATATACATATATCGCTCACCCAGTAATACAACGGCACATCGTAGATTTGTCATATTTTTTTTTACACGAATAAGTTAATGCTTGACCACAAGCATTAACTTATTCGTGTACTTTTCTTGAAGACATCCACGTCGTAGGCTGGCGGGAACGCCGATTTTAACAGAAACGAGGATCAAAATGTTTAAAATTAATTTATGGGTTCTTTTAATGTTTTTAGAGATTGTATGGCTTTGGTTACTAGTATAGACATTAATACATATTTACCACTATATAGATTATGCACTATTAAACACATATACCATATAAACTCAATTTCGCATTTTTTGCAAATGTGCCATTATATTATTAGGTGAGCGATATATCAGTCTGTTTCGACACCTAGAACTTCTCCTTTTATAATATTAATATTATTCACAAACAATGCATTTCGTGAATACAATAAAAGATAGTAAATAACGAAACAATAAAAAATAAAGTTAAACTAATAAACTAAATAAAAATGTTAAGACTCGCTAGTTATACAGTAGTTAATTAAAAGCTGTGAATTAGATTTTTCGTTCCACCAAGTGGCTTCGTTAACAGATTTTGGCGCCGATTCCCCGTTGGCTTAGACTTTTAATCTTGCCAAGTAAATTACTGGGCGGCTGTTCCGACTGGCTGGAAACTTTGCGAATGGACCGGAATACAAATAAACAGTTTTCTAGTAAAAAATCCTATGAATCCTACTAATAATATAAATGTTAAAGTTTGTATGGATATTTCACGCGTTGATGCTCTTTCACGCAAAAACTACTGAACGGATTTTCATGAACTTTTGCACACATGTACGGCCATATTAATAAACATAGACTAAAGCAAGAGTAACTTTAAAATTTGTCGTAAATAAGATTTAATTAAATTCAGTATTAATAAATATAGAGTAACGAAGAAGTAAGCTACTCCGAGTCTAATCTCAGAATCAAAGTTAGTCCATGTCGCTACATAGTTTAGCGACCGATTTTCTTCTTCATCCTTCTTTCATTAGTCCAAGTGTAGCTTCAGATGATGCTTGGAATAAGCGATTTTTATTAATAAGGGTGGTAGACTATAATCTGGAATGAGAAACAGAGTACTTATTATCCCGGAAAACCTAGGTAAATTGCGGGCAAACCATCACAAACCACTGGTCTCGGTCTTCACAATGTAAGGTATGATCATCATGCACCATGGAGAACACAATGAAAAGGAAAACAAAGTTAATTTATTTACATTTTTAAACCACCTCATTAATGGAGGAGGTATTCAATTCGACTGTTTTTTTTTATGTTTGTTACCTCAGAACTTTGAGCTAGATACAACGAGTAGTTTTTGAGTTATTTTGAAGTCGGTTAAATTTTGTCAAGTTAGTGAGTCTACACGAAGACAATTACTAGTAAATAAATTATTCTACCCAAAATCCAAAAACTTTTTATATGTAATTTATCGTTTATATGACACTTGCTAAGAAAATCTATTACCATGGTATTTTTTTGCATAATACTTTAAGCATGCTTGGTAGCTAGTAACAGGAGCAGCTGAGCTGATAAAATTAAGCTCAAACCGGCTTACAACTGCAGTCTCATTGCCGCGTCAAATTGTTACGAGTTAGGCACCTTCATTTAGGCAACCTAGATGTAGGATGCCCGGTCCTATAGTCAACGAGCATAATATTACTTTTGTATTCAACATCCACGGACCTGAAAAAAAGACGGACGTAACCTCGTCTAATCGAGAGTGAAGCATAGCAATGGCCGCCCGCTTACCATGTGTGCGTAATTTTTGATTCGCGATTGAAGCAGTGAAGTGTCAATGTGTGGGTGTGTGTACTTGTACGAATAGAGAGTTGGTATTACTATGGGTGCTTCACTGAATTTGTTGTTGGAATTACGTCCGTCTTTTTTTTAGGTTCGTGTCAACATCATCATTATTTTGGTACAGTTCTTGCAGGGCGAGGGAGAGAGAACAAGAAATATCTCTCATGAGAGGATAAACACTTCATTGAGTTACAAACTTTACTTATTTTTGTTTTATTATATTTTATTTTATTCTCCATAAGCTAGGGACTAAAAGTGGCGAACTTAATGCCTTTTTCTGATGTGTTTTCGGCCGAGAAAGAGAGAAGAAGAAAGAAAGACTGACATCTTCCGCTTACTCAACTACACTGAATGTACTGACGTATATTAATACTAGAACTCAGTTAGTGCATAGAAGTGATACAAGAGTACTCTACTCCAACTATTATTTATTAAAGAAAACCTCTTGATACAAGGTCCTCTAGAAATCTGAAAAAGGAAAAGAGGTCCAACTGCGTAGATATGCATTTATTTAATTTTGAAGACTGAAACTTGTTTTATATTCAGAATAAAACGGAATGTCAAATAAGATCACTAACTAGTAAATAACTTACAGTCGATGCACCTCCCAAATGATTATTTTACCAACTCGCCATAGAGCAAGTTCCTAGATCTACAGGAATCTAATTTTCTACAAAGCGATCGCTATCTGCTTTCACAATTCCGTCGGAGAACCAGATTAACTTGAAGCAGTTGCTCAATTACTTGTCAAACTTATGCAATACTGTAAGCTTTGCTGAGATTTTCCATTTCAACTCCGAGTAAATCGCCTTAGTATCTACTGTAAGCACTTCTAGGCAAATACTGCGGGGAAATGAGCAATTGATGTTGGTACCTAGCTTAGAAGATTTGTAAGCTGCTTATTTAAAACCGCGTACCTAAAGAAGTAAAAACATATGATGTTTCTTCTTGATTTTGATGGGGCACGTAAATTCCTGGTTGTGACATTTTTAACATCTTATAAATTATCTTTTTATTTTTTCTAAGTTATTACAATGTTGTGTTCTATACTTTGACGACCCTGTAGCCTGGTTGGTAGCGACCCTGCCTGCGAAGCGAGGGGTCCCGGGTTCGATTCCCGGCCGGGGCAGATATTTATGTGGCAGATAAATATTTGTACTCGGGTCATGGATGTTATTGTGATGTGTTATGTGTAGTCCATGCTACCAGCGACACAGGTAATAAACCTACTGCCGGGGTATGAGTGTGTTAGCGTTTATTTATGTTTATTTATACTAGCAGACAACTGATTGGTCTCGTAGAGGTTTTCATAGAATTCATATTCAGTTTGGCCATAATAGAGGATAACATGTTGATAGAGGATAGAATGTAATGTTAGTGTAAGCTTGGAATTAATAACAACATTAATCTAAATTACGGGTTTCCACAGTTAGCAGCTTAGACAATACCTTGATATCAGTCTCCTCATTTATGTATAGTAGTACAAATTTATCATAAAAAGATGCCGTAGGATAACACAGTATAAAAATATCAGCGATAACAGGAAATGGAACTGGAACAGGAATGGAAGACTTCACTTCCCAGGACCATTACCCATTAAATTATAGGATCTTCAGATAAAGACCAACTCGATTAACATCAACAAACAAAACTTCTCATTGTTTGTAACAATTCACGATGGCTGCCAAACGATCTGCCCTTTCATCGGTCGTAAGTCGTAACAAGCAATTTGAACTCGTCCCAAGGAAATAGGGATAATGTAAATTCATTTGCTAAGTCTTCGTGTATTCAAATTCGTTCATTTAGCTTTCAGGGTCTCGTATATTCAAATACTACATTCATCTCTAAAGATACGTGATACTAAGTATCGATTGCTTTGGTAAAATCTTTTTTGGCGAAACTTGTACACCTTAGAGTTCTCCATAATGTTTTCGAAGGTTACGTATAAGAAGCTTATACAAGGACACAAAACAATTTATATTGATCACTGTTAAAAGACTTTCCTGCATGTAATCAAGTTTTTTTTATATATCTTATAAGTTAATGCTTGACTACTATCCCACCTGATGGTAAGTGGTGATGTAGTCATGGGTGGTAAAAATATCAAGTTTCCGAAACTATTAGTATCCACGAATAAAACGTTTTAAAGTAGACGCTAGCAAATGTTTTGACCAATTATAAAATCTTAAGTATTTTCTGATCAAAAATGGGGATGCTGATGGTTGATTTCAAGAAGCTATATACAAGAATGAGTAGCCTATTTTAAATCGAGTAGTCAGATGATCTTTAATTTCAAATATTTGACATATAAAGATAATTACAACTTTATTTTGAAAAATATTGAGCTTTTAAAGCACGTTTCTGCTAATTATTTAATATTTTTAGTTTGTTTACTTTAAATGTTAGTTAGTCAATTTAAATTAGTGAAGAAGTTCTAAAAAATTGTCTTAATAATATTAATACATAAAATTATTGATAATCTAGGGTGTCCGGCCTTTTTACCCAAATGTCCGGCCAAACTGGCTGGTCTGTCCGGCTTTTTGGTTGGCCGACCTGGCAACCCTAGTTGCAATAATGATGACATCCTAGGAAAATACTCTCTTTTTGTTTCTCTTTATATTTATAGTTATCTACTTTTGTTACCTATCACGATCAATTGTCTCTAAAGGCAGATATTGAGAAAAAACTTTATAAACTATATTTCATTTCATTTCAAGTATGACGTAGCCGTAATAATTAATGATGAGTTTTCATTAAATAATATACCACATACGTCATCAATATATTGCCGACCAAGGGTGCAGTGTTACATACATCACACCAGTGCTTGAAAGTTTAAAAATGTTAGTAGAACATTTTGTTTTCTGTACAGTTTTAAGTTTAACAATATGTGGAGTTTCCTTGACTGAACGCTTAGCACAATTGTAGCCATATTCAGGCTTTGTTTGCACCGAGCCCAGCATTGTCTCAAGACAATGTACTTTACTTTCATCGTGATATTCTGTAAGAAAATGTAAATCTCAACAATTGTTACGTGTTTGGACTTTAATCTCGGTTCATTGTTACGTTATATCAAAGAAAATAAGGTTTAGGTAAAGTTTTAAGATAATGATACTTGTGGTCCTTATCTTGATTTCGGAAATCCGAAGGATGTTTTTATTTGACGACCCTATAGCCTAGTTGGTAGCGACGCTGCTGCAAAGCGAAGGGTTCGTTTCCCGGCCGGGGCAGATATTTATGTGACAGATAAATATTTGTTCTCGGGTCTTGGGTGTGATTGTGATGTGTTATATGTGTTACTATCCATGCAACTCGCGACACAGGTAATAACCTAATGCGGGGGTATGAGTGTGTTAGCGTTTATTATTACTATTATTTTAGGATATCTTCACATGGTGCAAAATTGCAGTATATTTTTTATGAGAGTGGTTTTGGACAATTTTATTTATGTGCCTACTCTCAACGCTTTGTGAAAAGCTGTTATTAATGAGAATGCTGCTTCTGAACCGATTTCCCATTTATGTAAGTCCTTTATAAAACCGATGATTTAACTGATGATAGTGTAACCTTCATTGATGTCGTGTTGTTTGTTGGTGGTAGATATTTTCCTGCCGTGTAAAGGGATACCTTATATACGTACTATATTGGTCTGTAGTGGTATAGCCTTACTAATCGAAACTAATGAAAATTCTGACACAGATAAATTTTCAGATTTATAGAGGAGCAACTTAGCAGTTAATAATTTCCATAAATGGAACAAAACATGTAACTAAACATTACTTCTTGACGTCTGAATCCACGACTGTAGACCCTAGAAAACGTGACGTCTGAGACAGGATCATTAATCATCCGCGAGTATTACGACAGACGGGAATGATTCGGGAATGTTACGGTAATGATATAAAAACGATTACATCTTTTACGTATCATACGTCTCATATAACAGTTGAGTATTATTGTACACTTGAGAAAGGATGACTAAAGAATATGATTTCTTTTATTACTTATTTGGTAGAAAGTAGTTAACGTAGTGAAGAATACAAGCCCCACATATGATTCCCTGTGTCGTGGGTGCCATGGACAACACACTGAGACAAGAACACATACACCCAGACTGAGAACAGAAATTCTTTCCGCTTCTCAGGGAATCGAAACTAGGACCCTTGCATGGTAACCATTGCACCACACGGGTTGTCAATAATAAACTATTGTCAACTTCGACAGTAATGAAGTATTGTAATTGTCCTTTGCAAGACAGAGTGCCTTACCATCCAGAAAATCCATCAGACTGATTGAAAACGTCTTTCCAAATGATTCTGCCGTCAAAGCAACAGGAAAATCTTGAGATCGGTTGCATTTACTGATTACATCATTCTTTCATATCCAGTTTGCTATTGATCTTCCGGGACAGATACAGACAGATGATATCCATCCATCCAAGATAAAATCCAAGAGGTTGCAAAAAATGAATGAAATATTGTAAAATCAATAGGTATGTACTACATAAACACACCAAATGAGAATAAAGGTGAAGGTGACGGGGACGGGACGTGGACGGGGCATAAAATAAATATGCGTGCGTTCCCCGTTCCCGTCCCGTGCGTGCCTCCGTGGCGTATGCGCTATCGTTTACATTTTCTATGGAACGATGTTTCCAAAACTTCACGTCCCGTCCCGTCCCCGTCCCGTCCACATTACGTATGCATCGACCTTTAATATCATCGTGAAAAAACAATTATTAAACACATATTTACACTAATTATACATTGCTTACGGCAATTTCAATTTAAAGTCACCAAGTTCCAATCCATCTTGATTCAGAATATCTGCCGGCGGTTTTGGCATAACAACTTCGGAATACCCACTTTAAGTATTGTTTCCAAGTCGGGATATTGGAAACAATACTACGGCTTTGAATGTAATCTAAGTCGTGACTAAGCCACAAGAAGTAATTCATAGCTCGTACTATAACATCTTCCCACATTTCTGATAGCAAAATTAATATTAACGTTTGGAGCTAATGATATTTTATGAAGCAGGATAAATTTACTTTGATTAAAAATCAAATCAAATCAAATCAAAATCTTTTATTCATATAGGTATCACTGATACACTTATGCACGTCATTTTTTAATCTACCAGTTTTTCGGAAAGGTGCTTTGTCATAGAGGAGAAGAAAAACCGAAAGAAACTCCTCGCACATCTTTTAAAATCATGAAAAGTTACATAATATCTTCTAACCTACGCGGAACTGGATGCGGCACTAACTTCCAGGCGTCTTTGTCGTTAATATATTCATTTATGCTATAGTATCCTTTGCCTAGTAGCTGAGATTTCACATATCTCTTAAACATTTGGATAGGTAAATCACGTATTGACTTGGGTAATTTATTGAAAAAACGTACACCGAGCCCCATATAAGAGCGTTGTACCCTACTTAAGCGAAAAGATGACGTCACCAAATTATGTCTGTTTCTAGTTAGATGATTATGCGTATCACTATTCTGCTTGAACATACCTAAGTTGTTTTTTACAAATATAATATTGCTGTAAATAAATTGAGAGGCTACTGTTAATATGCCTATATCTTTAAATTTCTCACGCAGAGAATCACGTGATTTCAATTTATAAATGGCTCTGATTGCCCTTTTCTGCAAAACAAATATAGAACCAATGTTAGCCGCTGAACCCCACATCAATATACCATAGGACATGAGGCTATGAAAGTATGCAAAATAAACAAGTTTCGCAGTTTCTACATCGGTAAACTGTCTTATCTTTCTAATCGCATAAACTGACCTACTTAGCTTACTCGCGAGAGCCGTTATATGGGTGCCCCATTGTAGTTTAGAATCTAAGGTGACACCCAAGAAAACTGTGGATTTTTCCATAGTTAGAATTTCATTATTTAATTTCAGGCTTTTACTAATATTCCGTACATTAGGTAGTGTAAATTCAACACACTTAGTTTTTTTAGCATTAAGTAGCAAATTGTTTGTTGTAAACCAGTGTGATAAACGAGATAGAGCACTGTTTACGTCGTCAAAATTCATTTTATTTCTATTCGTCTTAAATATAAGGGAAGTGTCATCAGCAAACAGGACAATCTCTGCATGTTTCTTAATATAATACGGCAGATCATTTATGTATACTAGAAAAAGGAAGGGGCCCAAAATCGAGCCCTGAGGTACACCCATAACAGATTGAGATCCCGATGACTTGGTATCATTTATGCTAACACATTGGATTCTACCCTTTAAGTACGACGCAATCAAGTTAAGTGAGTTATTCTTGATACCGTAGTGGCTGAGCTTAAGTAGAAGTGTTTCGTGTTCAACACAGTCAAATGCTTTAGACAGGTCACAGAATACCCCTATGGCATTTTGTGAATTCTCCCAGGCCTCAAAGATGTGTTTGAGAAGCCTAGCACCAGCATCTGTTGTACTACGGCCTTTGGTAAAGCCGTATTGATCAGGGTGGAGTAAATTACAAGTGTTGAAGTGCATCAGCATTTGATTTAATATAATTTTTTCGAATACTTTACTGAGAGTTGGTAAAATAGAAATAGGTCTGAAATTATTAACGTCTGTTTTATCCCCAGATTTAAAAATCGGTATAATCTTACTATACTTCATAAGATTTGGGAAAGTACCTAAATCTACACATTTATTGAATAACCTAGCTAAATAAGGGGCTATCACATCTATTATATTATTTATAACTTTGACAGACATTCCCCACAAATCACCCGTATTTTTAATGTGCAATGCTCGAAAAGTTCGAACTATTTCCAATGAGGAAGTATATTTAAATTGAAACGAAACACTACATTCATCAACGGTATCTTTTAAAATAGAATGTGCTGCTGCCGGGGATGAAGTCAGCGATTTAGTCAACCTAACCGGAATATTTTGAAAGAAATTTTCAAATGCATTAGCCACCTCTTTATCAGAGGTTATTTTATTTTCATTAACTAATAATTCATATTTAGAATCGCGTAAATTATTACTACCAATCTCGTTTCCAATAATACTCCAAGTGGTTTTTATCTTATTGCTTGATTTGACAATTTTTTCCTTGATATGCATAGACTTAGCCATAATACACACGGCTTTAAAAATTTTTGAATAACTTTTTACATGTTCAAGGAAAGATGGGGAATGGTTATATTGTTTTTCTCCATATAGCTCAAATAATCTATCCCTACTTTTAAAAATACCTCTTGTGGCCCAATCACTAAAATTCAAATTTTTATTTAGTTGAACCTGCTTATATTTAAAGATTTTATTAAATTCATTATTTATAGTATCGAAGAGGGCCCTATATAAGTTATCGGGATCAGTCTGTTTTAGTGATAAGGTACTGTAGATTCGGGTAGGTACTGTAGATTAAAAGCGTTTAATGTAACATGTTGTGTTCTTATCTTTGTGTGTTGTCCATAACACCTATGGCAATGACACAGGGAAACCTAGTGTGGTGCAGTGTGCGAAGCGTTAACACGGTTAAAAGAAGAGTGGACACTTGGTTATTTAACGTGTTTAAAGAATTTTTTTCTAAAGAAAAGACAGACGAGCAGAACAACCACCTAATGCCAAGTGGTCACGGTCGAAGAAAGGAAGAAGGCAAGAAAGAACTATTCACTCAAGGTACACCGAAACGCGACGGAAAGAGAGTGGCCTAATGATAATCTTACCATTATTTACCAATATTAATAATAATACTTACTAATAATAAGAACTTAAATAGCCCTAGCTTGAGCTTACCAGTCCCCCCCCCCCCCCCCCCGCCCCGTTAGATGTCACTTCGGAGCCTTGTTCCTGTTCATGAATGGGTTTATATGTGTGGGTAGCTCAAGCGCGTTTATAATAATTAGGTAGCTATCTTTCTACGTGTCTCTATTATCTGCTACGAGTATGTAACACGAGGGTTTCTGCACACTGAATGTAATCAAAATCGTGACTTTGCCAGAACAGAAAAGTTCGTATAAGGAACTCACAAGACCGCGCAGTTACGGTCAGCCAAATTCGGTATCTGGATTTATATGAGAGACAATCTTACAGCGAAGTAAGGCGTAAATTATTTTGCCGTTGGTAGCGACCCTGCCTGCGAAGCAAGGGGTCCCGAGTTCGATTCCCGGCCGGGTCAGATATTTATGTGACAGATAAATATTTGTACTCGCGTCATGGGTGTGATTGTGATGTGTTATATGTATCGTCCATGCCACCCGCGACACAGGTAATAACCTACTGCAGGGGTATAAGTGTAATAAGGTGTAATAAGAGTATTTTTTCGTTATCTTGTAAATTATTTAATTTCCTTACATTCTTCTTCTATATTATAAAAGCGAAATGATATACCCCTGATGGAAGATGAAATGTGGCAGGGAGGTAATTTATGAGTAGGAGATATCAACTAAGAACCGTTTATTGAAAATTTATCCAATAAGGGATAAAAAGCTCTAGGCCTCCTCAAGAGGAGAGACCCGTGCTCAGTAGTGGGCCATTAACGGGTTGAAGCCATGTATTTTGTGCCGTTGTTCAGCAAGGTGCATCACAAAGGTAGGTTGGGCTCAGTGGATGACGGATGAAGCCCAAACCTCAATCACACGGGGGATTGGCTAAGTTTAATCAATGGTGTCTTTTAAATCTAACACAGAAATTACTCACGATTTTAGTCTGGTAACACGTTAAACCTACAAAGTCAGCCGCCAAACGACTTGTCGTGTTACGGCTGGGGGCTTGAGAGCCAGTTCTTTCTTTCTTGGCCGGCAACGCATCAGTGATGCCTTTGGTGTTGCTGATGTCCATGGGCGACAATAGCCACTTACCATCAGGTGGATCGTTAGCTCGTTTGCCGGCTATTTCCATAAAAAAATAAACTAGAAATAATCAAAGGGTAACCCTTTTGCTACAGAATAACGTTTTTAATCCCTGACGCAAACAGAGGGATGTTATAAGTTTGACGTATCTGTCTATATTCTGCGTATCTGTGGATCTGTATGTCTGTCTGTGGCATTGTAGCTCCCAAACGGATGAACCGATTTTCATCTAGTTTTTTTGTTTGAAAGGTGACTTAATCGAGAGTGTGCTTACAATTAGCTATGAAATAAAACGGTCGGGGGTTATGTAACTAATTCCTTAAAAAGTTTACAAAGGTTTTCCGTTCACAAATTAATAAATAGATATTGGAGGTCGCAGATTATGCGGGAACAGCAAAAGCGATGAATTTTGCACTAACCTATGAAATCAATTTGTTATTCGATAAAGTAATTGAACTATTACCCAAATTGATTGACGCACCGTGCAATCAATTTACGTAAACTGGTAATGGTTGACAAATTGTTAAACTATTTATTTCTATATCAAAATTCGACGTGACGTTTAGTAAATAGTGCTCTGTAGGTTTTAGTAAATATTGAATATGAACGCGAAATTCGGTTAAATCTCTTGATACGATCATGTGTCGAATTTGTTACCTTACATTTTAAAATGAGTAAAAACATTTTTTGGGTAAATATTAGTAACTATTACTACGTAATATTTGGTGTATTTAATTACATTAAGTTACAACTAGAAACGCTTCCTTAATTTTTTCTCGTTTCTTTTTGGTTAGCAACGTATCGGTGATGTATGGGTTACGATTATCATTGCCTGCAAAGCGAGGAGTCCCGGGTTCGATTCTCGGCCAGGGCAGATATTTATGTCACAGATAAATATTTGTACTCGGGTCATGGGTGTTACTGTGATATTTTGATGTGTAGTCCATGCCACCCGCGACACAGGTAAAGACCTACTGCGGGGATATGAGTGTGTTAGCGTTCCTGGTATTTTGGAAGGCTGCACTCGGGTTCATGATGTCGCTACTCACCACAGCTCACCACAAACTGCCCTTATTAGTATATTTCTATGTTTCGTGAGAATCCATAACCTTACCAAAAATTGAACCCTAGACCGCAATCAATACAGAACTACTTAACCAACACTGAGATACAAAACCACTTAATAGAATGTAAGTCGTGTAATAACTACTAATTATACAAAAATATATAAAGCGTACTACGTAGACGCTCATGAACTAACCGGAAGGAGATAATTAACCTAATGAAATACATCGTGTCATTGAACTTGCTGAGATGAACGCATTGTTCAATTGAATCGCTAAACAACTCGTTAGTTGTTGAGGTGACAAGCTAAGCGACTTGTTCTTTTGAGATCTTAGCGGTTTTAACGCCAACACACTCATACCCCCCCCACGCCCCTGTGTGACGAACGTGTGAAAGAACGAAAGAAATAAACATGTTTACAACAACTCATTCATTCGAGGGACCCTTTAAAAAGAACACAACAGAAAATATTTGCCATATTGGGGTATTATAGTATTCTAAATACTAAACCCAATCCCACGGATGGGTGTCGTAAGAGGCGACTAGATCCCGCTAGTGGAATTAGTCAAAATTAGCAATTGAATTGCAAGTCAAAATTTTGGAAAACCTTCCCAAAAAATCCCTACTTCTAAGATTTTAACATAAATAATATTTTAACACATGGCCACGAGTATCAAACGCTTACTTCATTTGAAACTGATGAGTGTTATAGTATAGATATGTATTTTTTTTTATGCTTTTAGCAGGCAAACGAGCAGACGGGTCACCTGATGGTAAGTGATCACCGCCGCCCATAAACATTAGCAACACTGGGGGCGTCACCAACGCGTTGCGGCCAAGAAAATGACGATAGACCCGCTTCTTGAAGGACCCCATGTCATAGCTTAGGGGGAACACCGATGCAGGAAGTTTGTTCCACAGTTTACACGTACGAGGTAGAAAATTACGTGAGAACCGAACTGTGGACGAATGCCAGGTATCCAGGTGATGTTGGTGGAACCTGGAACCCCGTGATGTGCGGTGTCGAAAACCAACTGCAGGTATTAAACCAAATAGTTCTTCAGAACATTCCCCATTGTACAGACGGTAGAATACGCAGAGAGAACCTACATCTCTCCTCAACTAAACTACTACTTACTATGTATATAATATATATGTACATGTAGGAACATAAATAACAATAGCTAGTGATAACTGGTTGAGTGGGTGCCTCTGACCTCGATGTTCCGGGTTCATATTTGATTGATAACTGCTATTTGTAATGACAGTTTTCAATAGTTTTTTTGTTCAGTATCAGATTTTTATAGGTGGTATTTATTTTTAACCGACTTCAAAAAAAGGAGGAGGTTCTCAATTCGACTGTTTTTTTTTTATTTTTGTTACCTCAGAACTTTGGACTGGGCGAACCGATTTTGATGATTGTTTTTTTAATCGAAAGCTGGTGGTCCCACATAAATTTTAGTGGCTGTCATGTGGTCCCACATAAATTTTATTGAGATCTGACAATGGCATCCATGAGAAAACCACATAAGTCGTAAATTTGTGTTTGGATGTGCGCGACAAATTGACGAATAACTCAATATCACGCCAACCGATTTCGATGATTCTTTTTTTAATCGAAAGCAGGTGCTTGTCATGTGGTCACACATAAATTTGAACAAGATCTGAAAAGTAGTTTTTGAGACTTTGAAGTCGGTTATTTTTTGTTAGTAAAATTTAGATTATATTTTATGCAGTAATCATATGCTACAAACCAACTTCGTCAGTTTTAGAGTTATGAACATGAATTTTTTATGAAAGTTTATAGTTATTAACAAAAATTAATTTTAACACATTTTTTTGGAAAACCATCCCGTCAAGGGTTAATTTAGGGGATGGAATTTAGTACGCAACTTCGTAATTTTCGAAGTTAAAATCATGTAAATTGATATATTAGCTCAAGTCTAGATACAAAATTTAACAGTAATGCGTTTTTTTGGAAAATCATCCCCAAAGAGTTAATTAAGGGGGTGCAAGTTAGTATGGCAACTTCGTCAGTTATGAAGTGAAAAGGGTTTTTTTTTATGGAAATAGCCGGCAAACGAGCTGACGATCCACCTGATGTTAAGTGGCTATCGTCGCCCATGGACATCAGCAACACCAAAGGCATCACTGATGCGTTGCCGGCCAAGAAAGAGAGAAGAAAAAGAAAGAAAGAACTGGCTCTCAAGCCCCCAGCCGGAACACGACGAGTCGTTTGGCGGCTGACTCATGCTCGAGGGTGGTAGCTATCCAGGCGAACCCCATGGAGAAATAATAATAGTAATAATGGTATTAATTAAGAATTAAAATCAATATTACCAATATAATCCCTCGAGGGGCCCTACCACCAGCGGGCCGGATTTAGTCGCCTTTTACGACACCCATCCGGCGTGGGATTGGGGTTAGTATTCTAAGCCGCCCCAATACGGCTAAAAAGGGGTGAAAATTTGTATAAAAGATTATAGTTAGGAGGAAGGAGTAGGGAGGAAGGGAGGGGAGAGGTAGTGTCTCTAGAGTGGGAATTTAATAATCTCTGATTTGTTAAACCTACCAGAACTATAAAAGTATAAAGTAATAAAGTACATTCACTGATTGTTAGGCGATACGAAGTTCGCCGAGACAGCTAGTGTAATATATTTATAAAATATTGGAATTAAAAATACTCAAATGAGCATTCGCTCGCTTAACATTCGTTCCCGCAGGATACTTATGATATATAAATTAGCTTTTATGACATACTTTTACAATTAATTTCAACCAACGAATTTATTGTCTACTTTAAAGTAGAAATATGTAATGGAATGAACGTAATTTTATACATATAGCGCGTAAAAGAAAGATACTTAGAACAATCCTTTCAGGTACTAAGGCATAGATTTCCTGATAGAATCGAGGAAAGAATAACTTATACTAATATAAATTAGTGTAAGTTTAAAAATAATACTAATAAAATAAGAAAATTACGTAAAAACTACGTGTAAAAATTAGAAAATAGGATAATACGGTAATGTTGTAGCGGTTTAAGTATTTGGTGCGAGAACTCTATAAAAGTTGCATAAAAGAAAATTGTGTTTCGTTGGAATACTACGAACAGAAACGTTTCTTATAACAAAGATTACCATGCTATAAGGGAAATGGGACTCAAGATTTTCTTTTAGAGCTCGATGCTACCATGTTTAAAGCGCGGCGAATTAGAAGCGGAAAGCGGAAACGCCCGCAGTACTTTTCTGATGATATGAAAATAAATTATCGATGATTTTTGGAACAAAATATTTATTTAAGACTAGCTGACCCGGCGAACTTCGTATCGCCTAACAAACTTTTTTTTTAATAAAAGTAGCCTAATTAACTCCTTGTTACATCAGCTATCTGCCAGTGAAAGTCCCGTCAAAATCGGTCCAGCCATTTCAGACATTAGCCGGAACAAAGAGACAGACAGACAGACAAAAATTGTAAAAAATGTTGTTTTGGTTTATGTCCAAATGCACTTAGTAAAAAGCGGTTATTTCAATATTACAAACAGACACTCCAGTTTTATTTATTTGCATAGATGTATAGACAGATCACTGCAGAATATGTACATCTACAGCTCCCTAAGCACAAAATCATTGCCATTTGAAGTTCGTAAACTAATTAGTGCTGTAATCAGATTTAATTATGGCCTTGTAATAAGAAGTAGAGTTCGTAAAAACAGGTTAAACAGGTTGATATCCTGTAAGACCTGAACAGGTATTTAAATCTAGGTTTAGAGTTGAACGTTAACCTAAGCCTATTGCAGAACTGATGGTGCTATTGGTGGAAAACTCATGCAGTTTACTAGCTATAGATAGGCACCATAAAAATTCCCGATCGCATTCATGTTGCTTGAATTAGTCCCCTGCTTCCTTAGTCGACAACGCGTCGGTAACATTTCTATCATCACTTAAGCACATACTTGTATAACATGTCGTGTTTGTCCATTATTCAATTAAATAAGTCTCAAACGCTCGCGTATTTTTGAACGAGTCTTTACAAGATAAACAGCTGAAATACTGAAAATACTCAAAGATAAAGAAACGTTGAAGTGAGAGCGGTAAACGTTGGTAATTTATATCTATTACTCTCTATACCTACTGGCGTGAGATGCTAATTCGGGCGCTGAAGGCATTAGAATAAATTTATAGAAATCAAGAAGTGTAATAAAATAAAGATCAGCTTGATATTGTTGCTGATTTCAAGTAGGTACGCATTTGTAGGTACGCCTTATTTTTTGTTTGATGTTTTGCAAAGCAAAATTGTGTAATAGAATATTATATTAAAGTATTTCCTTTTCTCTTTCTTGGCTGATGTCTTTGGCGACGACAGCAACTAACCATCAGGTGGATCGCCAGTTTGTTTGCCGGATATTTCAATATAAAGAAAAAAAAAATTAAAAAGGAACTGTCTTCGAGAATCTAGGGGCATGGTAAGGTACCCACCAAGTTTGACAAAAAGCTCAGACTGGTGAAACATCTTGGAACCGTTGTATAATATTTTGCGTCTTAAATGGAAGATGTGCAGGTAATGAATTAGGGGATGATAGAAGCAGTGGACAAAACTGGAAGTTACTCTTAAAAGAAAAAGATCGTTATTTTGAGGTTCATATTTTATTTACTTTTAAATTTTAGCCTTATTGCATAATGAGCTGTGTAAACAAGATATTTTTTTTGTTGTAAAATTTATGAACCTTTCTTAAATATAAAATCTGTTTCATCTAGCAAGATCAATGTTTGAGACTAAACGCTAGGTTAATTTAATTTAGTTATAAGATAATCACGCAATTAGACAAAAATCATTTTTATGCACTCCTCTTATTTGGTTCTTTATACCATATCACTTAGAATGAACCTCTTTAAAGATTACTACTGTCTATACTTATCTACTCTAAAAAATATGTATGTATGATATGTCATATTATCATTTTATTTAAAAAATTATATAATCCTATTTAGGGAATGTAAAAAATAAATAGTTATAAAAATATATTCAAACAAATGATTTCCACAATAAAGAATACGCCTGTTGGAACATTCCACATAATATTATTCATGATATTAATAAATTACATAGGTACAAAATGCAACAAATCAATTATGCATTGAATTATACATTATAAATGTACCTAGTAATTATGTAAGGTGCTTACCTCTCAATCAATTACAATTGACAAGCAGTTATATAATTAATCAATATCTTTGTGTATTTTTAATAGAGACCGACTGAACTTTCGGTTTCGGTTTCGGTTTCGGCCAGTTTCGGCCAAAAAATCTAGTTTCGGTTTCTGTTTCGGTTTTGGCAAAATTTGGCCGAAACTGA
Organism: Thymelicus acteon; assembly: GCA_951805285.1. NCBI lineage: Eukaryota > Metazoa > Arthropoda > Insecta > Lepidoptera > Hesperiidae > Thymelicus > Thymelicus acteon. Next base: position 11,611,062 of record OX638234.1, read on the forward strand.
AACCGAAACTCTGTGTTCGTGAATTGTCGTGCGTAATTTCGTCGTCGTGCTAAATTCGCGGGTAACTCGTGGGCGCTGACTTTTCAAGTGAAGTCATTAATTTAACATGTTTATTTTATTTGTTTATTAATTAATTGACAGGGTGCTTTGGCGCTCATTTGCACAGGCCTATGTTGAGCATAGGACTTTAATTTTATTGTTTTTTTTTTCATTTTATCTAACACCTTAACTGTCTGTAGGTATATACCATCATCGTCATAGCCATATAATGAAACTGTAACTGTACTAATATTTGAGTAAAATTTTTAATAGGGGTATGTATTAGCTATAATAGATTAAATAAAAATTAATTTTTATTTATTTGTCTGTGCGTTTGTTCCGACTAATCTCAGGAACAGCTTAACAGATTTAGCTGCGGTTTTCACTGGCTTATACGTATTGTAGTGAGCTTGGGTTAACATTTAGTGTTTGTTTTATTTCAAACGGTTCACAAATAAATTACGTTATGTAAATTCCACCTATACTTACATTTATTGATTGAGGCCCGACAGTTTGATATACACTAAACATAGCTAAGAACACTTTCGATTTAGTCACCTTCATTTCTCCGTTTGGGAGCGACAATGCACAGACATACATCAGATACACAGACACATCAAACTTATAACACTCCTCTTTTTCGCCGGGGGTTAAAACAGCGCCCATTCATTCAGCGCACATTTTTTTCAAATTTTGGTCGTCTATGTATTAAGATATAAGTTTATCAAACTCAAGGCACGTACTAGTACTACTATACAAATGTGTAAAAAACACGCTATATTTAAGTACCTATAGGTACTGAAATACCTATAGGTACTTCAGTATATACATAGTCTTGCCAGATATACTGTTACAGCCTTGTTTAATTTAAGTACCGAATACTAGCGAGAAATGTTGCGATTGATTACGAATGAGGAAATTTTGCACTATCTTAAAATAAATAAATAATTGATATTGTGTCATTTAATAAAAAATGAGTGGACGTTAAAATAAGACACACACGGGTTATTAAGTTGCACCACTACAGCTATGCAGCTTGAGGTTTTTAAATTGCTGAAAATTTGAAAAATAACTCATGGATTTTTTTTATCGTACTATCAAATGATTCCCTGAAATTTCGAGCTTCGAAAACCGTAGAAGAAGCGCCCAACCTTGCACGGTTAGAACGCCAGCGATCACCAAAGAGGTACAGGCGCGAATTAAACGACTTCCCGTCCGGAAGCAAAAAATTTTAGCTCTTCAGGTAGGGTTAAGAAAAACTACCATCAAATTAATGTTAAATGAAGACCTTGTACCCAGAGCTTATCGACGACATACAGGGAATTTCCGTAATGAACCTCCAAAAAAATTAAGGCTCGAGAGATGACCAGCTTTGTTAAGAAGGTACGCGAGAAAAAAAAACCGCCAAATTATTATTTCAAACGAAAAAATTTTTGGCATTGAAGAAAGTTACAAAAAACAAAGTGATAAAATATTATGCCCACGTGAACAAAGAAGCAACCAGGCGTATGCCAATAATCCAGCGTGGGCAATATCCTGCGTCAATCATGGTTTGACTTGGAGTCTCATATTCGGGCTCATCTGTGATATTTTTCTGTGAAAAAGAAGTGAAGCCCAGTATTTTTGAGTATTAAAATACTATCCTTGCAAAGGTTGTGGAACATCCTCTTCAAAAAATTATCGAAAATCCACAATAAGTATTCCAATAAGATCCAGCGCCAGATCATCAGAAAGCAGGATACAAAACTGGCTGATTGGTCATAAAATTTACTTTATAGGGCACAACGAGGGGCCCTCTTAAAACACAGACTTACATCCGTTGGAAACAAAATATGGCAACAATGGAAACAGAAAGCATGCGCTAAATCTCACCAAAATTTGAAGTTTCTGAAAGCATCCATGATTAAAGCAGTGGCTGATATAGATACGAACCTTGTACATGCTACGATTGACGACTGGCCTAAGAGGTTGAGGCCCTACATTCAAAACCAGGGAGGGTATTTTGAATAACCTAAACAAAACTTTAATTAACATTTAACTACCTTTGTTTTTATATAATTAATTTACAGATATCTTAATTCCAAAAAAATATATTTAGTGAAGTGTTTGTAACAGTATTTATGGCTAGACTAGGTATATACCTATTTATAGGGTATCCCGTAAGTAGTGGATCTACGTTAGCAGACTTGAGTTTCAAAATTTCAACAATTCGGTTCCTTTACACTACTTTTTTTTGTTGAGTCCACAAATGAGCAGCTCAAAAAATACTTTAATGGTGTGGCCAAACGAGCACATTTTTTGAGCTGTGCGTTGCGTAAAATAGCGTAAATCGTAAAATCGCATATAATATAAATTCCAAACAATTCAATTTGAAGTTTTGTATGAAACCAGCTCATTTCACGTGACTCACAGCTCCAAAAATATGTTCGTTCGGCCTCACCCTAAGTTTCGGTTTCGGTTTCGGTTTCGGCCGAAACTGGAACTGAGGCCGAAAGTTCGGTTTCGGTTTCGGTTTCGGCTAAAAAACCAGTTTCGGTCGGACTCTAATTTTTAACTAGTCTTATTATCTCTACATAGCTTTTATGTACGGAACGGAACATTGAATACTAGTATTAAGACTAATGCGGACCACAGAGAAAAAATAAATAAAGCATTATTTTTTTACGAATTAAAACTGATGCACATAACAGCAAAAAGAGAAAATATGAAAAATAAATTATTTACTTCACACTACACAAATAAATAAAATTGGAGTGTCCTTTTCTAAAGGTAAAAACCAAGTCGAAAGTATAGTGTGGTCCTCCACACTTTTACACGTTTTACACCACACACATACTCACATGGCGACCCTGTTAACATTATTTTAATTAATTTATTAATTTATTTATTTATACATTTATTTATTTATTTACTAAAGATAACAACAGTTTTTCCCAAGATTTCCATTCTTAAAAGGCAAGTGAAACTATTGGTTTTTGGTTCTGGGGAGTATAAGTTCTGCTTACACTTGGCTGGTCTACTAATTCCTCCAACGAGCACTCCACTGCTTCTCAATTACAAGGAGAAACTAATGCTCTACGGTGTAAATGGATTGTAGCCAAATTCTACAGATGAATTTCAAAATGTCGCTTAATTCATCAAACGGATGGAGGCGGTCTTATTCAAGCGCTTAAAGTTATTCACGCACGTACTGTAATTTTAGAATTATCTCACTTGTTGGGCAATTAAATACTTAATAGGTTTTAAGATTTCCCAATAAGGCAAAATTGCAGTAACGTAATTTAGCCAGAGAATAATCGTTAAAAACTTATTTTAATAAGTAAAATAACATGAAAATGATTTTTAGACAGCACTATAAATAAAGTAGCTGCTTATATAATATTTTTAGAATTTTTCGCCCTAAAATATAAAAACAGTCTAATACCTAACCTACTCCGTATAGTAATCATATTTGATTTGAAGATTGGCAGAGTTTTTTTTTTAATTTTTAAAGAAAAAACTAAACATTAATCATCCGGATTTTAAACAGAGATAACACGAATAATGCTCGCTATTTCAGAATTCTTTTTTTCACAAAAAGATAGTCATAATCGATTTAATACAATTTTCCTTAAAATTAACTCATAAAACATGATACGCCGGTTACACACATTCAGCCCGACCTAAACCACAAAGAAGTTAATTATTAATCGAGTATTTGATCCGTTCATATTCATACATTGTATTGAATGTATTGGAATGAGTGAGATGCCGATAAACTGGCAATAGAGTACTCTTTGGATGCTGGAATCAATCATTGCTATCGGGCCGGTCGGCTTTGTTCGGATCGTGAGATTACCAAGCTTCATCCGATTGTACGAACTGAATTTCTACCTGAAATTAATTTGACGGAATTATAGGACGAAGCGTTTATCGTGCAATATATGCGGCTAAAATAATAATTAGATCACGTTTAGCTGTGCAAAAACAATGCTTAAATTGGTACTAATATTACATACCTGTGTATTATCAATGATATTATAATGTAAAAAGAGGTAGATATGGCACTACTGCGCCGACGATGAAGAGCGTAAGAACAGGTAATTGGCCGTTCTGCTCGTAGTTGCTCTGTCAATACAAGACGATACGCACGCTTTTGTTGTCGTCAGAAGTGCTCGACATTTGACATACAGCGTTAAAATGCCTTCGTGTATTATACCAATGTGAACGGTATAGTGAAACAAAAGATAAACGTGTGTGTTGTAGCTCTTTTCGGAACAGATTTTTTGGTTGATTTGTAAGGGCATAAGATCTATATTTAATTATCATTGGTTTTTAAGCAATTTATGAGAAAATTAAATCGCTCTTAATTTATCCTTCGTCCTAATTCATAAACGTTATACCAGTATATTATACCAGTGTGAACGGTGTAGTGAAACAAAAGATAAACGTGTGTGTTGTAGCTCTTTTCGGAACAGATTTTTTGGTTGATTTGTAAGGGCATAACGTATGTATATTTTTTTAAATATCATTGTAGATTACCGACAAACAAATCATAATTATCGTTGTTAGCTAAAAAGAAAGATAAGACCCTCTTAAAGCTGGCTCTTTTTAGTCTGCAACCGAAATTCGTTGAAACATTACTGCTTTTTGTCAGGTGGGTAAAATATCCTATCGTCCTACTTAAGAATACCTGGAATAAGATATAGGCACGGACCTGAAAAAAAGACGGACGTAACCTCGTCTAATCGAGAGTGAAGCATAGCAATGGCCGCCCGCTTACCATGTGTGCGTAATTTTTGATTCGCGATTGAAGCAGTGAAGTGTCAATTTGTGGGTGTGTGTACTTGTACGAATAGAGAGTTGGTATTACTATAGGTGCTTCACTGAATTTGTTCTTGGGATTACGTCCGTCTTTTTTTTAGGTCCGTGGATATAGGGTACTTATTAGTTCAGAAAACGCAGCAAGGCTGCGGACGGAGCACTATGTATGTACCCTATAATAATTATCCCAAAATCCTGTTATAACTACAAAAACAATCGCGTGAAAGAGAAAATAAGTAATAGTAAAAAAGTAAAATGTAAAATGCCGAATATAATGGTTATATTAAAGAATCCAATCACTAAAAATATTATTTAACTAGTTGACCCGGTGAACTTCGTATCGCCTAAGAATGTAACAAATCAGAGATTTTTCTAAAACTATTTTTTTTTTCTAAAATAAAAGTAGCCTAAATTTTTCTCCTTGTTACATCAGCTATCTGCCAGTGAAAGTCCCATCAAAATCGGTCCAGCCATTTTAGATATTAGTCGAAAAAACAGACAGTCATACAAAAATTGTAAGAAATGTTGTTTTGATATATGTATCGTGTATACATTCAAATGCACTTAGTAAAAAGCGGTTTTGTTAATATTACAAACCGACACTCCAATTTTATTTATTTGTGTAGTGTGAAGTAAATAATTTATTTTTCATATTTTCTCTTTTTGCTGTTATGTGCATCAGTTTTAATTCGTAAAAAAATAATGCTTTATTTATTTTTTCTCTGTGGTCCGCATTAGTCTTAATACTAGTATTCAATGTTCCGTTCCGTACATAAAAGCTATGTAGAGATAATAAGACTAGTTAAAAATTAGAGTCCGACCGAAACTGGTTTTTTAGCCGAAACCGAAACCGAAACCGAACTTTCGGCCTCAGTTCCAGTTTCGGCCGAAACCGAAACCGAAACCGAAACTTAGGGTGAGGCCGAACGAACATATTTTTGGAGCTGTGAGTCACGTGAAATGAGCTGGTTTCATACAAAACTTCAAATTGAATTGTTTGGAATTTATATTATATGCGATTTTACGATTTACGCTATTTTACGCAACGCACAGCTCAAAAAATGTGCTCGTTTGGCCACACCATTAAGGTATTTTTTGAGCTGCTCATTTGTGGACTCAACAAAAAAAAGTAGTGTAAAGGAACCGAATTGTTGAAATTTTGAAACTCAAGTCTGCTAACGTAGATCCACTACTTACGGGATACCCTATAAATAGGTATATACCTAGTCTAGCCATAAATACTGTTACAAACACTTCACTAAATATATTTTTTTGGAATTAAGATATCTGTAAATTAATTATATAAAAACAAAGGTAGTTAAATGTTAATTAAAGTTTTGTTTAGGTTATTCAAAACCAGGGAGGGTATTTTGAATAACCTAAACAAAACTTTAATTAACATTTAACTACCTTTGTTTTTATATAATTAATTTACACTACTTTTTTTTGTTGAGTCCACAAATGAGCAGCTCAAAAAATACCTTAATGGTGTGGCCAAACGAGCACATTTTTTGAGCTGTGCGTTGCGTAAAATAGCGTAAATCGTAAAATCGCATATAATATAAATTCCAAACAATTCAATTTGAAGTTTTGTATGAAACCAGCTCATTTCACGTGACTCACAGCTCCAAAAATATGTTCGTTCGGCCTCACCCTAAGTTTCGGTTTCGGTTTCGGTTTCGGCCGAAACTGGAACTGAGGCCGAAAGTTCGGTTTCGGTTTCGGTTTCGGCTAAAAAACCAGTTTCGGTCGGACTCTAATTTTTAACTAGTCTTATTATCTCTACATAGCTTTTATGTACGGAACGGAACATTGAATACTAGTATTAAGACTAATGCGGACCACAGAGAAAAAATAAATAAAGCATTATTTTTTTACGAATTAAAACTGATGCACATAACAGCAAAAAGAGAAAATATGAAAAATAAATTATTTACTTCACACTACACAAATAAATAAAATTGGAGTGTCGGTTTGTAATATTAACAAAACCGCTTTTTACTAAGTGCATTTGAATGTATACACGATACATATATCAAAACAACATTTCTTACAATTTTTGTATGACTGTCTGTTTTTTCGACTAATATCTAAAATGGCTGGACCGATTTTGATGGGACTTTCACTGGCAGATAGCTGATGTAACAAGGAGAAAAATTTAGGCTACTTTTATTTTAGAAAAAAAAAATAGTTTTAGAAAAATCTCTGATTTGTTACATTCTTAGGCGATACGAAGTTCACCGGGTCAACTAGTTAAATAATATTTTTAGTGATTGGATTCTTTAATATAACCATTATATTCGGCATTTTACATTTTACTTTTTTACTATTACTTATTTTCTCTTTCACGCGATTGTTTTTGTAGTTATAACAGGATTTTGGGATAATTATTATAGGGTACATACATAGTGCTCCGTCCGCAGCCTTGCTGCGTTTTCTGAACTAATAAGTACCCTATATCCACGGACCTAAAAAAAAGACGGACGTAATCCCAAGAACAAATTCAGTGAAGCACCTATAGTAATACCAACTCTCTATTCGTACAAGTACACACACCCACAAATTGACACTTCACTGCTTCAATCGCGAATCAAAAATTACGCACACATGGTAAGCGGGCGGCCATTGCTATGCTTCACTCTCGATTAGACGAGGTTACGTCCGTCTTTTTTTCAGGTCCGTGCCTATATCTTATTCCAGGTATTCTTAAGTAGGACGATAGGATATTTTACCCACCTGACAAAAAGCAGTAATGTTTCAACGAATTTCGGTTGCAGACTAAAAAGAGCCAGCTTTAAGAGGGTCTTATCTTTCTTTTTAGCTAACAACGATAATTATGATTTGTTTGTCGGTAATCTACAATGATATTTAAAAAAATATACATACGTTATGCCCTTACAAATCAACCAAAAAATCTGTTCCGAAAAGAGCTACAACACACACGTTTATCTTTTGTTTCACTACACCGTTCACACTGGTATAATATACTGGTATAACGTTTATGAATTAGGACGAAGGATAAATTAAGAGCGATTTAATTTTCTCATAAATTGCTTAAAAACCAATGATAATTAAATATAGATCTTATGCCCTTACAAATCAACCAAAAAATCTGTTCCGAAAAGAGCTACAACACACACGTTTATCTTTTGTTTCACTATACCGTTCACATTGGTATAATACACGAAGGCATTTTAACGCTGTATGTCAAATGTCGAGCACTTCTGACGACAACAAAAGCGTGCGTATCGTCTTGTATTGACAGAGCAACTACGAGCAGAACGGCCAATTACCTGTTCTTACGCTCTTCATCGTCGGCGCAGTAGTGCCATATCTACCTCTTTTTACATTATAATATCATTGATGATACACAGGTATGTAATATTAGTACCAATTTAAGCATTGTTTTTGCACAGCTAAACGTGATCTAATTATTATTTTAGCCGCATATATTGCACGATAAACGCTTCGTCCTATAATTCCGTCAAATCAATTTCAGGTAGAAATTCAGTTCGTACAATCGGATGAAGCTTGGTAATCTCACGATCCGAACAAAGCCGACCGGCCCGATAGCAATGATTGATTCCAGCATCCAAAGAGTACTCTATTGCCAGTTTATCGGCATCTCACTCATTCCAATACATTCAATACAATGTATGAATATGAACGGATCAAATACTCGATTAATAATTAACTTCTTTGTGGTTTAGGTCGGGCTGAATGTGTGTAACCGGCGTATCATGTTTTATGAGTTAATTTTAAGGAAAATTGTATTAAATCGATTATGACTATCTTTTTGTGAAATAAAGAATTCTGAAATAGCGAGCATTATTCGTGTTATCTCTGTTTAAAATCCGGATGATTAATGTTTAGTTTTTTCTTTAAAAATTAAAAAAAAAACTCTGCCAATCTTCAAATCAAATATGATTACTATACGGAGTAGGTTAGGTATTAGACTGTTTTTATATTTTAGGGCGAAAAATTCTAAAAATATTATATAAGCAGCTACTTTATTTATAGTGCTGTCTAAAAATCATTTTCATGTTATTTTACTTATTAAAATAAGTTTTTAACGATTATTCTCTGGCTAAATTACGTTACTGCAATTTTGCCTTATTGGGAAATCTTAAAACCTATTAAGTATTTAATTGCCCAACAAGTGAGATAATTCTAAAATTACAGTACGTGCGTGAATAACTTTAAGCGCTTGAATAAGACCGCCTCCATCCGTTTGATGAATTAAGCGACATTTTGAAATTCATCTGTAGAATTTGGCTACAATCCATTTACACCGTAGAGCATTAGTTTCTCCTTGTAATTGAGAAGCAGTGGAGTGCTCGTTGGAGGAATTAGTAGACCAGCCAAGTGTAAGCAGAACTTATACTCCCCAGAACCAAAAACCAATAGTTTCACTTGCCTTTTAAGAATGGAAATCTTTGGAAAAACTGTTGTTATCTTTAGTAAATAAATAAATAAATGTATAAATAAATAAATTAATAAATTAATTAAAATAATGCTAACCGGGTCGCCATGTGAGTATGTGTGTGGTGTAAAACGTGTAAAAGTGTGGAGGACCACACTATACTTTCGACTTGGTTTTTACCTTTAAAAAAGGATTTATATACTATATTATGTTAACTAAATCAATTTACAAGAAATTGTATTTAATAATAATCTAAATTTTACTAACAATAAATAACCGACTTCAAAATTACTCAAAAACTACTAGTCAGATCTCGTTCAAATTGATGTGGGACTACATAACAAGCACCTGCTTTCGATTAAAAAAAGAATTTGCCATTTGAATTTGAAATTTGAGCATAGTTTAATATACCTACAAATATTATAACTTAATCACTTCAGAATCATACTCATGAAATATAAAATAAATTAATAAATTGGAATTTTGTAATTGTGACATAAACCTTAATATATAATTTAATTAATAAGTAAATTGTATATATTACTAGCTGCCCGGGCCGACTTCGTTCTGTCAAAAGTTTTTTTTATTAAAACCTTCCGTCTATCCTGTCTTTAAAGTTGGATCAAACTGCACACGGTATGAAAATATGATTAAAATCGGTTAAGTAGTTTAGGAGTCCATCGCGGGCACGTAATTTATGTATTTTAAGATATAATGTGACGTGACATGTTTTAATTTAATTTGATATAATTTAATCATGTGACGAATTAATTGTTGTGAAACTGTGATGATAATGAACTTTGGTTTTATATAAATGAATTATTATTATTATAACAATGAATCTCCTAGTTCTTTCTTTCTTTTTCTTCTCTCTTTCTTGGCCGGCAACGCATCAGTGATGCCTTTGGTGTTACTGATGTCCATGGGCGACGATAGTCACTTACCATCAGGTGGATCGTCAGCTCGTTTGCCGGCTATTTCCATAAAAAAATAACAATGAATGTTAGACACAGTTTGGAATGAGTGAATGATGAATTCTGTTTAGAATTCGTGGAACAGAAAGTCCTCTTCAATTCTGGCTCCATGGCATTAGCTTTCTGTTGCAAGTTTTATCTGTGATTCCCTTTCGTTTGACTGGTTTCAGTGGATGGTTTTGAACGCGGTTTTTGGCACTAGGCCTTAAGGCGACTCGGGTGGAAAGGCTTAGTTAGCGCTGAAAATTTGGTACTATGTGCGAGAAATATATTTTTATTTGCAGGTCTAGTGCCGGGTTTAATAGTTTGGTTGTCTATTGCATGTGGTAAGGTAAATGTGGAATGGAATCACTTTTTGAGTTAGGATTGTATCGACGCTTGAAAGGCAAAAATTACCAAGCGACATAATGACAACTTTACACTAGAGCATTTTCAAGTTTTTATTTTAGAAAAAAATCGTAATAATCGCTTTATTACGCATTTAAACTGCATGTAAAATTCATTGGAATTAAGTAGCTATGACTAATAGGCGATTTTTTACGATTTTTTTTCAAACATTTTAACTTTAAAATGCTCTAGTGTAAAGTTGTCAACATGTCGCTTGGTAATTTTTGCCTTTCAAGCGTCGGTATGATACATTTTTTTTATTGATAGCATAACAGAATAACATGAAAATATGGCGAATTTAGAATCGCGTTTTACAAATACTATAATGTTTTCTGTGGTTTTACACAGAATTGTAGCTGCTATATAGTCTTCTGTGAAATTCTTTTTTTAAAAGTAGCACCTCTCATAATTTTATTTCCATTAATTTTTCATTCCACAGGTTAAAGTAGCAAATCAAAATAGCCTCTACTCATAAAACGTTGTGGCTGCGGGAAACTCTAAAATATAACAGTTTTCAAGTGAAATGAATGAAAAAACGACGAAAAAAGGATGATAAATTAAGCAGTCTTATTTCACTGAAATTCGTTTCCCAACGTTACAGACAATCTGATAGATAAACTGAGGGCTCGTTCCTTTTTTTACTAATGTTTCTTTTTACCCAATGGTCTCATTACTTGCAGTGCGCGGTAAGCTATAATATAGATCGTATAGCAGATGTGTGACGGTGCGTTTTTTAAGAGTTTAAAGCCAAAGATTGCACATATTTATAAAAGTTTAAAATCATTTTTTTTTAAATCTTGGCGTACTCAAAGTGTGATGTTTGTATGTATCTGACCCAGGCGTTACAGAAAAAAATCCAGTAGGTATATTGAAAATTTTAGCACTATTTTTAAAGTTTACCTGTCTTCAACATTTTTTTTTAACGCTGATATGACACCTAGCGTTAGGGTTACTTTTTCTTGGGTGGCATGGATATAGATTTAGTACGCGTTGATTTTTCAATAACATTATTACATAACTGTAGCTTAGCACGATATCTTTCGTGAGCCGTATGTAGTACAGGTCATTTATTCCCGTGAAGGCAGTTGTGAGATTAATGGCAAGATTTCACAGGAAGTTAACTCGAATAATTTCAAGTGATTTTTTCCGCCCGTCGGGACTGCGTAAAGGCGCCTAGTTTTTCTGTTTTGTACTTTTGACTCGTTTTCGTGTCTCCTGCTCCATCACTCGTTTTGTCGGCACACTTTTCGTGCTCAGTGAGTTTTAATTATTGTTAAATCATTGTTAATTTACTCTGGAAATTTAATCCTTTACCTTACAGAGATATTTTTTGCAGAAATTTTGTAACCTATTAAAATGATCGTTAATGATTTGGGTCATAACTGAGTGTCTATTTTTTGTTTTTATCATTTGACAAGTAAATGCTTGATTGCATTATATTAATTATTATTTACACATCACATTAAATCCTCATAATAGTTGCAGAGTTAATATCATCAGACATCATGTCAAGACTATTTCCACACTTTGACCGTGAATACGACCCATGTTGGTCGAAATATCGGCGTATAAATATCGTGAGTACCGTTACTAAAAAAAAAACTGTTTCATGAAGTTTATTAGTCTATAACTCTACGAAGTGAGTTTATACAAAAAGAAACGTCAGGAAAGTTAGTTTATCAAATCTAAGCTTAGCTTAGTTCACCGATCGTTAGCCAATTCATATCGACAATCCCAATGTTTGGATTAGGCTAATGCGTATCATAACTTGGGGAATACGTTAAGATAGCTGTTATCATGAGTAGTTTATAACTTTACAGAGCCAATCATAATGCTAGGCTTTCAAATGTAAAGTGCTTAAGATTTTGTTTTATTTGTTAACAATGATATTGTAATGTAAAAAAGAGGTAGATATGTCACTAGCGCGCCGACGATGAAGAGCGTAAGAACAGGCAATTGACCGTTCTGCTCGTAGTCCCTCTGTCAATACAAGACGATACGCACGCTTTTGTTGTTGTCCGAAGTGCTTGAAATTTAACATGCAGCGTTAAACTGCCTTCATGTATTATACCAATGTGATTGGCGTAGTGAAACAAAAGATAAACGTGTGTGTGTTGTAGCTCTTTTCGGAACAGATTTTTTGGTTGATTTGTAAGTGTATAACGTGTGTACAGAAGTAACTGTTAGCTACCTTACTCGTTTAGGTAGAGTACTATGAAGAAATCATGTGTGTAATTAAATTATCATATTATTATTACATAAGAATAATAATAGATCTATAACTAACTGATGTCTGTACATGGAAGATGTTTAAAAAAATGTTTTAATGGGGAGTATTTACTTACAAAAAACCCATAACAATGTATTTTAAACTGTTTGTTTTTTTTTTTTTTGCATTTCATTCAGCTAATCTCTGAAATGAGCTAAGAATATGATGCGGTTTTTACTATTGTATTAAAACTGGGTTCACTTTTACTGCTTATTTTAATTCGTTCATAAGCAAAAAGATAATTAAGAAGAGGTTGGGTGTTAGATAAAAAAAAACTACAAAAATATATTAAAAGTTTTATAAATAAGTTAACAAGAGTTTTTGACGCAATTTTCTCTACGCTTCAGTGCAAACTATTCTACGGATTTGATGATACTGATTTCAAAATAAAGTTTAGGTGTGTACCTTTAAATAAATAAATAACTCTTCACACTCATAGCCCCACACTAGGATTCCCTGTGTCGTGGTGCCATGGACAACACACTAGATAAGGACATTCACACCCAGACCGAGAACAGAAAGTCAAACTCATCATTCAAACCGCCTCGCTGGGAATCGAACTCAGGACCCTTGGTTGCCATTGCGCCACACGGGTCGTTAAGCTTTATATTTTTATTATGTTTTATTACGAATGGCGTAATGTTTACTATGACTGTCCGCCACTCCAAGGGCCCCTGGGGTCGATGAGTTTAAATTTCTGTTCTCGGTGTGTGTGTGTGAGTGTTCTTGTCTCTGTGTGTTGTCCATGACACACACCACACAGGGAATCATATGTGGCTAGGAATATGTAGCGTTATTTGCTATGTTACAAAGACTTCAAAGTTTTATGAATAAGTCACCAAGACTTTTGCGAAGCAGTTTTCTCTATGCTTCGAAGATTTACTAACACCGACCACAAGCATAGTTTATCTGTATTATATCTTCATACTAAGTATTTTTTATAAGCAAGAAGATTAATATTTTTAATACCTATTTTATTTCAATCTAGACTACATAACATAACAGTCCTACTACCAACTTATACTACAGGGTCCTCAGTAAATAAATGTTTACTAACTAAACCCTTCAGCGCGTAGCCTTTTAAGAGCGCTATAGTAGTTACTCTTATATCTCCGAGGCTAATTGCCTTTTACTATAAGCTTTCTAGTTTAAGTTAACTGAAATACTTTTAGCTTAGTGGTGTAAAGGTTAGTTTCTAATCCAGGTTCGAATTTCCCATCCAATTTTCGTGCGTATTAAAAACGTTTACTATTAAAAAATGTTTTCTGGGATAATAAATACCCCATATCTTATTCCAGATCATGGCCTACCTGTGAACATGGTATATTACTATTTTTAATTTGGATAATTTAAATCTGAGCAAAGCCTGTGTACTGTTTATAGATTTCGCCCAATAATACAATATTTTGTTAAAGGTTATTACATCCTTAACATTTTCAAAACACGATTATTACCTTATTACTTTAAAATATCGAGGAAGTCTTGATGAATCGCTTGGAGCTTGCGCACGCGTCACACGCCGTCCCTTTCAGTTTCAATACGATTTTAGCCCTTTCCTTTTCGCTCGGAACCGGTTGTCGTGGTCTCATGACACCAACAATGTTGTAATGGGACAATCACTAATGCATGTGTTCTATTGACCGCGAGAAGCGATCGCTTAGAAAGCTTGCGATTGAGATTGTGACCTGCAGTCATCTACAGTATGTTTTGTTATAAAAACGAATTTCAAAACTTGCATACCTAGCTGCAATTACTTTACTGAAGACAGTGATTTATTTATTTTGGCCGACAACGCATCGGTGATCCCATTGGGTGACGTTGACTACTTACCTTTAGGTATTGTATAGACACGTTGTTTAAAATTCTGTGTCTAAATTTTCGAAGCAGTAGGTATTTATTTCTTTAGTAGGCACGCCAACAGCATAATATATAAATAAACGCTAACACACAACTAACCACCCCCGCAGTAGGTTATTATTACATGTGTCGCGGGTGGCATGGAAGACACATATAACACATCACAATAACACCCATGACCCGAGTACAAATATTTATCTGTCACATAAATATCTGCCCCGGCCGAGAATCGAGCCCGAGACCCCTCGCTTCGCAGGCAGGGTCGGTACCAACTAGGCTACAGGTTCATCGATAGTACATAGGACATACATACAACATAAGAGTAATAATTTTAACAGAATTACACTTCTAGGTACAAAACTACAACTACAAAAAATGCATAGTCATTTTTAAACCAATAACTTACGAAAGTTTGAAAAAAAAGAATACAAAATAAAAATTTACAACCAATCCAAATTATTACTAGGTGTAAGTGACAATAAGAACTTAAAGCGAAGACCTAGTTTCTCGTTCATCGTCCTTAGTGAGACTAATGCCTAACTGAGGTAAGTTTGCATAATTTGCGCTCGAATGAATTATGCGCCAGAAATCTAGACAGCCTGTGCTTTGTTACCGTTGGTGGGAATAGATTAGTCATTACAGTGTTGAAATATAACTGTGATAGTGTTACAAGAAGTTACCACCCACGTATCACGAAGTGAAACTAAAATATAGTGCGTGTTATAAGGTCAGAATAGTTGGTTGACTAATTTGACTATATTGAATTTCTTTTTGACTTTGTTGGGTTTTTAACGAGTTGCAGGATCATTAGATTTAGCTATTATTATTGTTGTGTTGTAATATAATTTTTTTATATATCTCAAAATTTAAATTATCTTATAATTTAAGTTAATTTTGACTAAATAAATAAATACATTTTCCTTGTTGATAGTGACTTTGATGCAAATGCGAGGTTCGATGTCCAGCCCAGGGATGACTAAGATTTATTTGTGTAACATAAATTTAATAAATTCGCGTTAGAATTACCAAAGTAGGTAGTAGGCGTGGCCATATACAGATCTGAGACTATACAAAAACCATTATCCGGGAACCGAACCCTGAGACTTGAATCCGAAACACGCCGCTTCGCATTCAGAGTCACACAAAATTAATAACCCTAAAAAGTATGTGGCGGTAGCAAAATATGACTGTACAGCTTATTTGCATAAGATGAATGCTCAGTTATTCTAATCAAGCGAAGGACCAGGTTCAATTTCCGGCTTGAGCATATATTTCAATGAACGAAAAAAAATATTACAAAGCAATTTACGAGGACCTATTTTTAGTTTGGAAGTTTTATCGTTCATCTATTTAAAAAACCGGACAAGTGCGAGTTAAACTAGCGTGGAGAGGGTTCCGTACGTTGATTATGTATTTACCGTTATTTTTCTATTTTATTTATTTTTGCCGTTTTTTAGACCATGGACTTATGATGGGTTTTCCTGTAATATATAATTAAAAAAATATTCTCTGTATTTTTTTCAAAATTCTAGCCTCATTAGTTAATGAGATAAAGAGTACGGGAATGGTCAGTTTTCGTCTCCAATTTTTGTTCTTTCTTGAATAATTTTAAAACTATCCATTGAGGAACTGTAGCAAAAAAAAAAATATTTGAAATTCATACAACAACCCTTTCATTTAACATCACCGCACACACACACAACACCACAGGAAATGGTTTGCAAAACAGTTTTTTTAAATTCGTTTGTTTAATTTATACTTTCGTGTTTGTCACAAAAAAGCATGAGTACCAAATTTAAACTCATTTGGTCCAGCAGTTTTGGAGTAAACTGGCTGTGGAGGGCGGACCGACACACGAGTGATCCTATAAGCGTTCCTTTTTTAGTTTTTTTTTCGTACGGAACTCTAAAAAGGATAAACAACGCACGATTAGAAAAAACGAAGTGGTCAATATTGAAAATTCTTTGATACGGCCAATGAAAGAACTTAATTTTTTTCAACTCTGGTTCTTAGTTTGAACATAATTTATATTTAAACACAATTAATATTATCTTACCTGGCTTCGGTATGATCTATAAACTTGTTTAGAGTAATGCATCACAATAAATTTCATAACAATCTGGTTGTGAATAATTCACTGTGCGGACCTGTAATTGTCAATTCCGGCATCCTTGGACCGCTCACTTGCATCTAATTTTGAATGTCTGATCGTTACAACAGCTTGCATTGAGGCCAAGTACGATAAAACCTCATTCTCGAAAAGGCCAAGCTAAAATATTTTAAAGAAAGATTATTTTGAATGTGACTGTATGTTTTTGAAACAGCCAATGAATGGTATGCAAATAAAATATGTGTCTATAATAAGAAATTTCAAGCAAATAGTCAAATAATTATATTGTTGTTACATTAAATATCTATAGTTATATATATTTATTTATAATATTATAAAGAGATAAGTTTTGTTTTTTCGTTTGTTTGTCTATACTAATATATAAAGAGGAAAGATTTGATTTTTTGTTTGCATTGAATAGGCTCCGAAACTACTGAACCGATTTGAAAAATTCTTTCACTGTTGGGAAGCTACACTATTCCCGAGTAACATAGGCTATATTATATTAAAAAAAAATAGGGATCCTTAATAAAACTCCAATAATGTAACCCAAGGTGTCAAAAAATAAGAAAACCGAAGCAAAGCGAGGGCGGTTACTCGTAGTAGATAAACTCAAAAACTACTTGACCGATTTCAAAAATTCTTGTGGTTGAAAAATTTAGTTGTGGTTGCGTATAATTGGGAAGGCACTTGTATAAGTTTGTATGATTGCTATCTAGATTTAAGGTGTAGTGTACTTTCCGTTGGCAATACTTAAAATTAATAAATAAAAATTCTTTGACCACTAGAAATCTACATTATTCCTGAGTAACAAATGCTATATTTGATTCTGATAATACTATTTTTACTTTATTGCAAGTAAAAATGTTTGAAACCCAGCAAAGTGGGTACATGGGTCAACTAGTGTAATATATAAATAATTAAAAGACAAATTTCTTATTTGACTGCAAAAATATAAACTTGTACCTTTTTTTTGTCCTTTCAAGGAATGGATATCTAAATGTCATAAAAAAACATTTTATAGTTTTTACGTTTATTCACGGTGAATGTAGGGTATGAATAAAATTATTACAAACAATGTACAATTGGTATAAGGTCCCCATCAGATAGCTCTGCGGCTTATTTGTCAGCTATACACAATAATATTTAAAAACTTCATGCCCATACAAATCAACCAAATAATCTGTTCCGAAAACAGCTACAATACACACACGTTTATCTTTTGTTTCACTACACCAATCACATTGGTATAATACACGAAAGCATTTTAACGCTGTATGTCAAATGTCAAGCACTTCTGACAACAACAAAAGTGCGCGTATCATCTTGTATTGACAGAGCGACTATCAACGACAGCGACGGTCAATTGCCTGTTCTTCCGCTCTTCATTGTCGGCGCGCTAGTGACACATCTACCTCTTTTTATATATAATATCATTATATTATAATATCATTGGCTATACACAAAACAATCTTATCGATAAGTGAGGGCGAATTTTCTTTTTATCTTTCACTTGACACTCAATGTAAATCTATTTCCACCGATATAAACAAATCTGTCACATTTAACAAAACGAGAAGAAATAGTATTCCGTAAAGTGCCGATAAATGTCACCTTCGATATTTTCCAACTGAACAATCAAGATGGGAAAAAGTGAATTTGGAGAGCGAATGTTCTTGAGAAAAGTGCGCCGAGGTAATATTCGCCATTGTCGGCGAAATTGGGAATTTTACGGGTTGTTGCGTAAAGATGTGTAGATCTTAGAGCCCGCCTACTGCGGAATTGATGTAGTTATATAGGTTGACATCATCACTTTTGAAAATAAATCCTGTGGTGCGGATACGCTTTTCTTGATTTGAACAAATTGTTAGTGATATATTATACGTATCAATATAATTATGTCATACTTAGAATTACCACTAGGTTGTGTATACTATTATTATAATAACTATAAGGGTTCTGATTTTATTTCAGAACCCTAACAATCTTTTTGAATTTTGAAAATTTCCTATAGCAGGCAGATACAAATTGTTTCGGCTGCCATTTTGTGACAGTTCGACATTTTGATACCCAGGTTTGATATAAGTTACGCCGTTGACATGCAAATCTCGACGGATGGAGTGATTTATGACCGGGATCCGAATGGACCATCTCCTACCTTTTTATCAACGTCTAAATGACAGCCGGTGAGATTGCGAGGTGTGGGGGAAATTGAAATGCACTATTTGAATACAGAGTCGGCATTACTGGAGTCTTTAAAAAGTTTATTGGTAATCGATGACGAATAAACTCCAAGCTCAAGCTGTTTATGGGTGAGGCTGCCCAAAATGATTTATTTTGATGGACGGCAGTGTCCTTCAACTTCAAAAAAGTGTTATGTGATTTTAAGTTACTTACTATTCACATATTTACATTTGCTTTCATTCGACAGATCATTTTGTAAATGATCTTTTATTTGGAGCTCTAACGCCCCAACTCAGAGTCACTAACAGTTACTTAAATCGCTCCTTAGTAAAGAATCACCATACAAATCCTGTACTAAGGAGCGATTTAAGTAACCATTAGTGACTCTGAGTTGGGGCGTTTAATACATAAGTTATTAATTATACGTTAAGTTTAGGTGCGTTATTTTTGTGTTGCTTTTCTAGACATGGTAATATTTGCCAAAGACGGCCTTACCTTTATAGCAACAGCTATCAGTTAACATTGTAAGGTTGTGACAATAATTTCAAAAGGATGGATACTGTCAGATCAGTTCACAGAAATGTACCTCTTAGAAGCAAAAAGTAGCGTCAGCTAGAACTTAGGCAAATCAGCGTCACCTTGTTTAATAATATACTGAGCATTGGTCCAAATTAGGCAAATCAAAGTGCCACGCTTTTAACGCGCCTAGGACCTTAATATAAGTCTTGACATTCGCGTTATGAAGACTTGTGTGAAAGAGAAACTGTGGGACTTTATATTTTCTTTCGTTGGATACAATGTACACTCGCCAAAAGATTTAGGTATACAGGGCATGGAACAAAAACGTAAAGTGATGTTTAATTGTACATAATTTTTGTGTTATTATGAATGTTAAATCGTACCTTGCGCATATAGGTAGCATTTTACATTGATTATAAGCCAAATTTCTGTAATATTAACATTACCGAACATTTTTGTTTCATGCCCTGTATACCTAATTCTTTTGTCGACTGTACATTACGCAAGGTGAAGGTTAAACGAAATCTTTCAGGCTCCCCGTAATACCTAAGTCGAATAGAATACGTCGTGAGGCTTTAGACGCAGATATTCCTCACAAACAAAGTTTCCCTATAGAAGATTAAAACGGTTTGAAGATATCCCCCTGATAGCTAAAAATAAATAGATCCTATCACTCTCTCATCTGTACATCTGTACATCTGTACAAATAAATAAAATTGGAGTGTCTGTTTGTAATATTAAAATAACCGCTTTTTACTAAGTGCATTTGGATGTATACACAGTACATATACCAAAACAACATTTTTTACAATTTTTGTCTATCTGTCTGTCTGTCTGTCTGTTTGTTCCGGCTAATCTCTGAAATGGCTGGACTGATTTTGACGGGACTTTCACTGGCAGATAGCTGATGTAACAAGGAGTAACTTAGGCTACTTTTATTTTAGAAGAAAAAAATAGTTTGCTAGGCGATACGAAGTTCGCCGGATCAGCTAGTCTATCCTATAGCTCTCATCACTTTTATTATTACAAAACTACCTACCTTTAATATAATACACATAAGTAGTTCCCATACTGACGTATCTTTAAATATAATGCTCGCTTCACTTTGTATTTCGAAGCAAGTTAAGGTGCCATCATATATTTCTGATAACTTCGAAGAGTTTTATTGTATACTAATGGATACCCGGCGTGTACTTCTACACTAAAATAAAGAAATAAATTTCAGTTCGGGAATTTTTTTGAAAAGTCGAAAATCGACTTCATGAATGGACCGAATGTGCCTAATGCATTGTTTTAGTGGTCTCAAACCATTTTCGCATTTTTGCCTTTCAAATGAAACCAGTTTGGGGCAAATCGGTTAGATAGTTTCAAATTCTGTAACCTATATTGGCACAAACATTTTTTGCGTTTTATATGTATGTATGTTATACTTAAGATGATTTTAAACTTACAAGTATATAGGTATACTGTCTTATTATTTTCTGCAAGTGCTTATTATTTTTGTTTTATTGCTTCTTTAATGCTTACATTTACCTACTGAAATTGCCATAAATTATAAAGCAACTTGAATAAAAAACATAAATATTCTTAATTACGGTATTCAAAATGTATTGAAACTACACATAAAATGTTAAAATAAGTAATTAGAACGTAATGACGTATTCTAAACATTTATGTCTGAAGTTTAAACATCTTGAATCCTCTTTATTCAGACCATGATCTTGACTAACATAATTATAGGGTATTTATTATCCTGGAAACGAAGGCAAAACTGCGGGTTGAGCGCTAGTAATTAACATAGAAAATTGTAGAAGCACCTTTAACAGAGGTCACATTAGAAGACGAAGGCTGCCATTTATCACGGCGACAGATCACCCCCTCGCGTCATGAGAAGCCGCGGTAAGTGGTTTGCTACTTTTCAATTTATTTGGAGTAAATAACCTAACTGAGTATTATGATAGCAACACGTTGTTATCTTATTGTTGTTTATAGCTGTCAAAAAAACTTAAAAATCGGGGGCTTTCGGGCGGCATGAAAACTTCCGACTCTTGGGTTGACCTCTAACTTCTCCACCAATATTACTATAATTCTCGTGTCACGGTGTTAGAAGTTGAACTCCACCGAAACGGCTCGACCGATTTTCGTGAATCTTAGCGTGCATATTGGCTAAAGTGGAGAATTGGACAACATCTATTTTTCATCCCCCTAAATGTTAAGGGTATTAGTTGTATTATCATTTACTCCACCCCTAAATTTTTATTTTTATTTTTTTGACAATTTTTTTTGTTTTTATTTTTTTATGATACAGCATACAAAAATAATAATATTAAAAAAAAACTTTTGACAGTACGAAGTTTGTCGGGGCAGCTAGTAATAATACAACAATCGCGATATCATGACATCAATATCTTCTCGTATACTAGTATGCTAACGTGTATTACATAATGTAATAATAGTATTCATATTACATACAACAATATTTCATGTATAAAAACTAAAGCTTGTTATTTTTTTGTTACAGGATTGTAAAGGAGGTTTCCAGTTACAGAAACATCAGAAGTTCCGGTTGCATAAGGTATGTATGTATGTATGCATAAGTAATTAATTTTCCTTCTTAATTATTTTTAAAGAATTGAAGGAATAAAACCGGGCAAGTGCGTGTCAGACCACGCGCAATGTTAGGGTTCCGAAATAGTAAGTTTGACTCATTACTTATTAACTACTTATGCTAATATATCCGTGATAGTTTTCCTTGTAAATTCATTATATAGCCTATTTTTAAGAATTTTTTCACTTTTCCAACTTCAACCATTTAGCCGCCGGCGGGGAGGGGGGGAACACCTCACTCTAACCATAATTAGCACTTCAAAGCAAAATATTATGCAAACGGACCCCTAAGTCCAAAAATAAGTGACGTCGACTTTATTCACCTGAGTTAATTCACCCAGGTGTCTTAAGTCTATTTTTAGTGTACTTTATTCACCTATATACCCAGGTGATTTAAATCTACTGGCCGCAGGTGAATTAAGTATACTAAATCGGTAGACCTAAATTCACCCAGGTGATTAAGGCCAGCTATACACGAGCCTATGCCGAGGTAAAAAAGTAAACTTAATTCACCTTATCAAAAAATATTTGAGTGTAACATCGACTGTTTCTAGATATTTTTTTATTTTTAGTTCTTTACATATTCGAATCTGATGAAGATCTTCGGAGATCTATAGAATGGAACCCGCGCTTGCTACGATCGTAAATTGTAGATATAGTTTGTATAGTCTTGCTTCCGATAGACGGACGGACATGACGAAACTTTATAGTTTCGTCCCTTATGGGTTTCAATTTTATTTCGGAACCCTAAAAAACTGAAGGACGAAATAATTTTTCGGAAGAAATAAAATAAAATAGAAATAAAATTCTTCGGTCGAAATAAATCATTTTCCGTTCTTACAAAATGCAGGGCATATTATTATTATTGGAAAACTACAATTTTGGTAATTTTTGCACTTCTTGTACACCTTATCTGATTATATTCCTCAGCTCAGCATGAAAGTATTTCTCAGTAGGTTACTCAGTACTTTTTTTATCTTGTCATAGGATAATGATTTCGCAATTAACATTCCTTCAACAATTACAAAAATGCTGATGATCTTCACAGACATTCACAGACACACTCGTCAAACTCATAAATCCCCATTTTGTGATAACGGTTAAAAGCAGAAAGTAGAACAGTGAATTCATGAAAAAATATAACTAACTCAAAACCAATTAATAATAAACGTTTTTTAATAAGCGCTAACACACTAACACACTCATGGTCGTGGGTGGCATGGGCGACATATAACACATCACAATCACACCCATGACCCGAGCACAAATATTTATCTGTCACATAAATATCTGCCCCGGTCGGGAATCAAACCCGGGACCCCTCGCTTCGCAAGCAGGGTCGCTACCAACTAGGCTACAGAGTCGTCAATTCACTTTGAATATTTGCACATAAATTCCATCTTATGAAAACAACTTAGATATGAATATGAATACGTTAGGCATATCACGCGGCGGCCGTCTTATTGAGATAAATGCTCTTGTAAAGCTGCCAACATTTAATGAAACTCGTGCCAAATAAATACATGTGTTTTATCTACCGAGACTGCATTTAACGAGGAAATTGTGATCTACGAATGCAGTTCTTTATTTAGGTATGCCTTTTTTAGGGTTCCGTAGCCGAATGGCAAAAAACGGAACCCTTATAGATTCGTCATGTCTGTCTGTCTATCTGTCTGTCTGTCTGTCTGTCTGTCCGTCCGTATGTCACAGCCACTTTTTTCCGAAACTATAAGAGCTATACTGTTGAAACTTGGTAAGTAGATGTATTCTGTGAACCGCATTAAGATTTTCACACAAAAATAGAAAGAAAACAATAAATTTTGGGGGTTCCCCATACTTAGAACTGAAACTCAAAAATGTTTTTTTCATCAAACCCATACGTGTGGGGTATCTATGGATAGGTCTTCAAAAATGATATTGAGGTTTCTAATATAATTTTTTTCTAAACTGAATAGTTTGCGCGAGAGACACTTCCAAAGTGGTAAAATGTGTGTCCCCCCCCCTGTAACTTCTAAAATAAGAGAATGATAAAACTAAAAAAAATATATGATGTACATTACCATGCAAACTTCCAACGAAAATTGGTTTGAACGAGATCTAGTAAGTAGTTTTTTTTTAATACGTCATAAATCGTAAACCACAAAAAACATTGATCAAAGTTACAACGAACTAAAATAACTTTTATATTATGTTACTTGCTGCTACGGAACCCTTCATGGGCGAGTCCGACTCGCACTTGGCCGCTTTTTATAAGGTTTGTTTTAACGCATTGCGCATACAATAAAATAATTTGGTGTTCAAATATTTAGTTTTCTGTGAGCTTCATATTATGAAGATGATGATTTTCGTAATTTTTATTTCTAAAGCAATGATACTAAATTTATAAAAAGAGGGTCTAAAGATCTGTCACTTGTGTCACACTTTAAATAGCCCAGAAACCCAACAATGGGTCAATTAAAAGTTATGATGATAATGTTGATTAATTAAAATGCATTAATAGGTAAGATATGTTAGAAATATATAAAAGAAGAAGTCCTGACTGACTGATATCCAAGCACGCACTCCAAACGTTTAGGGCTAAAAATCTGTTTTTTTTTTCATACATAATTTATGGAAATTGCTAATGATGAATATTTTGATATTCCAACAGGAATTTTAGGAGGACTGTAATAGACTCAAGTTACTAGTGTTGAATGTTATAAAATTATTATTTAAATTAAATGAAAACGAATTCTTGTTATTCCCGTGTCATTAATTAAGAAAAAATAAGATTTGTATTCATGAAACGTTACTTAAATTACGAGTATAATATACCTAATAGATGAACATCGACAAAAAGTTTTGTATCTTATTTGAAAGCACCTCAATTTGAGGCTTTTATTCATTTTATTAATCAAGCTTCATTAAGGTTCGTTTATGAATTAGGACAAAGGATAAATTAAGAGCGATTAAATTTTCTCATTTGCTTACAAACTAATGATATTTAAATATAGATATCTTATGCCCTTACAAATCAACCAAAAAAATCTGTTCCGAAAAGAGCTACAACACACGTTTATCTTTTGTTTCACTACACCAATCACATTAGTATAATACACGAAGGCATTTTACCGCTGTATGTCAAATGTCAAGCACTTCTGACAACAACAAAAGCGTGCGTATCGTCTTGTATTCACAGAGCGACTACGAGCAGAACGGTCAATTGCCTGTTCTTACGCTCTTCATCGTCGGCGCGCTAGTCTAGTGACATAACTACCTCTTTTTTACATTATAATATCATTGTTATAAATAGGAAGACAAGCCGCGGTAGGCATTCTGTCTCATGACCATCATTGCAGCATTAGTTGGAGAGTTAACGTATGGTAGAACTTCCTAAATCGTGATCGTCTTTTGATTATGTATGAAGAATGAGCAGTAATTTACAAAGGACGTTATTCATATTTAACTAGGTACATCATAGTAATGTCTTCAACATTTTCAGGTACCTATTTGCATAATATCTGGCCCATATTTCTTAATTGTGTGGAAAAATGTAATTCAATTCGCCGGTATTCCTTTGTCGTTCCTACGACTTCATTACGTTCTGTTCCAGTGTCGCACGACATTCAAGCAAGCATGTAATTTACATTTAATAAACAAATTATCAGGATGCTTGTCCGAAACGGTTGTTCAACAGGTGTGCTTAATTTGTAATCCAAATAAACGCTACGAAACGTTCCTTAACTAAATGGATCCATTAGCCGTTGGAAATAGAATATTACAGGCAATGAAATTGGAACGTTTTGTCATAATCGAGGAATAATGGGTTCTAAAGTTGAATCGTTTTGAAGACGGTGGGAAGGGGATAGACAGATTTCAATATTCTTTTTCATCAAATATTTTTAGGGTTCCGAACGAAAAATCGAAAAACGGAACCCACTCGTGCGACCGCCCTTCACAGTCACTTTTCTCCAAAACTTCTGGACCAAATGAGTTAAAATTTGGTAATGAGTTAAAATAGCACATGAGCTATTTTGTGACCCAAAGACGAATATATAAAGAAACCAAGTGAATTTTGAAAAAATATTTTTTTTGACGAAATCAGAATTAAAAATGAACTATTTTTGAAGCCGCATTTATTTTCTGCATTTAATCAGCCGAATATTTTTTCGCAATCCTTTCTTTGCTGCTTTATCACATAATCAGTGGCGCATATTGGTAAAATAATAGGATTTGTCTTAAAGGGAATTAAATTCAAGGAACTCTATTCGTAAAGGAAAAAAGTTGTTTATATTGTCGGCTCTAGTATTATATCTTACTGATAATAATTACGAAATGATATATAAGTATAGTATTATCTAAAGCACCATGACCACAGAAAACATAATAGCCATGACGTTAAAAAACGAGCGCTCTCATAAAAAATTGCGAATACACACGAAAATCCTTTTAAAACGAATGACTGTACACCGTGACGATTTTTACATTATTTACTAAGGCCCTATTTGTTTTAACACAATAACCATTGGGTTCAGCGCATTACCGCCTTTGTTGGCAAACGTGACTTTGTCACTTAATCTCTATTGTTGGGTGACAGTTTAAAACGATATAAACGAGCCATTTCCACGTGGAAAGGCCAACGCTTAGTAAATATCTGAATCGGATCGGGATTAACTGTTCTTTTTTTATTTTTTTTTATTAGGGTCTTTCCGTTTAGTATTACACACACACATCTGTACGAAAATTATGTAAAGAATACAAATTTTATGTAAATACTAGCTGACCCGGCGAACTTCGTATCGCCTTTTTTTTCGAAAATAAAGTGAAAAACCAGTGAAAGTCCCGTCAAAATCAGTCTAGCAATTTCAGAGATTAGTCGGAACAAACAGACAGACAAAAATTGTAAAAAAAATGTTTTGGTATATGTACCGTGTATACATCCAAATGCACTTAGTAAAAAGCGGTTATTATATATTACAAACAGACACTCCAATTCTATTTATTTGTATAGAGTATAGATGTATACCTACATTGTATAGATGTGACAAATGGACAGACGAGTCTCCTAAACGCGTGAAGTTGTAGAAGCCGATAGTGCCAACAGCAACTGTCCATTCGAAAAAAGACTCTAATGGTAAGTTATAGTCAACGTTGCCCACGAACATCAGTAACCAACGCGTTGCCGACCAAAGGGAGATCCGTATTATTACTGACTCCGGCACTGTAACTATGTTACAGGATTTAGCGACGCCATAACTTGATCCGTTGATCAGCAGGGTGCACCAAGGGAGGTTAGCTTAAAATTAACCCTTAACTTAAAGATGGATAGCTTCTCATATCCCTGAACTCCAACTCTTACTAAGTTACCCTAACAAATACGCAGGCTGGTAGTTTTGAATCAATCAACGATAGTGATAGATAGCATTCCGATTCACGAATTGCGGTGGAGCCATTTGTTGCTAATCTTTAGCCCCATCTGTGCAGCTCCGATACCTTTATGATAAATGTCTTTACTAATATTCTTAGTTTGAAGCGCTCATAGCCCGACCGACCGAGTTGAGGACGCGATCAGTAGTTGGATGGGTTGCTGGCATTAATAGCCCACTACTGCATGGGTCTCTTCTCTTGAGGAGGCCTGAATACACGTATATACTCCACCACGCTGCTTTAATGCGTTGGTTGAGGGGATGGTGGCCAACCCAAGGGTTGTAAGTTTCCATGCCATCAGAAGGCCTCCGACGACTGTTATTTTACGATAATAACCGGGATCGACAACTTTATGTGCCCTCCGAAGCACGGAAACCTATATGGATAGATAGTTTTGTTAAGCGATCTGTGAAAGCTCTGCTAGTAGGTAAAGGATACTATAGTATAAATGAACGCCTAAAATGTTGTTTAGAATAAGTATATCATTATTTCAAAAGATGTACGGAGGAATTTCTTTCGCCATTTTCTCCTCCTTCACAAAGTCCTTTCCGAAAAGTTGGTAGTTAAATAATGATGTGCATGTTTGTACATCTGAGGATCCTGGATTTTTTTCTCATAGACCACTTTCAAAAGCTGGTTCCGGTGGACCCCTGCAGCTACATTTCTACCATATTCCCAAAACTCAACAAAAAATGTGAAGATTAGATCTAACTACGGAAATTTGTGTTGCTGCTGAATTTAGATTATATAGAGATTAATGGTTTTCGAAAAAAAAGTGAGAATTGTTTGGTTAATTAATTAATTAGATTTTTTGTCACGCTAACGTAGACCCCTGTTGAGTCTCTCGTGGACCCCTGGGGGTTCACCTGATCACTTTGGAAACTAAGGATATAAATGATTGATTTTGACTTAGACTTTTAGTTTGTGATTAAAGTAGTCAAAGAAATAACACTTCGTTTTACGTGAGTAAATAAATACACATTTTGTGTTCATCGTTTATTTATTTATTTAACTTACCTATCGTAGTTCGATACCGTTTGTTCAAACTCAATTTGTCATGTCATCCAAACTTTCCAATAGAATTTGTAACAGTTGCTATCTTAAGTGAGAATGTTCGAAAATTCTACGTTCACATCGTAGACTAAACTTTGCGGTTTGCCGTTCGCGACCACTTTGATACTTTAGGTATTGAGATAAAATTGGAAATGTTAACTAAAAGGCCATTGTTTGCTTACAATGTGGTATGTGGTATACGTTTGTAAATTTCGTTCGTAACTTTACTAATGAACAGAGGATAATAATAGGATTTAATTCAAACGGATGTATACTTATGTACACACTAGTATACACAATTAAAAACAAATTCAAGTTTTCCTTTATAGTACCTACTTCTTTATCATCGAAATTTGCCAACTGTGAAAACACTAATTATTTTAATAACGCTTTGGCCTAATTCTATAAAGTATTTGAAAAGTTTTATCCGTCTATAATGAAGCTCGTTTTAAGCGCCTTAGGTTATAATTATCGGCCTTGTGTTGGCCTTAATTTACGATTAATTGTTGCAATTTAAATTAGGTGTGAAGCCTACATAATTGATAGATGGAATATTAAATAGAGACTGATACAGAGATACAGGGTCGGTCATTGTACCCGATGAAAGGTAAGGTAATTGAAGGCATCGCCAATTCAGTACCAAAGGCCCTGTAATCAGGTACGAATTGCTTTGAGTGCTAATTGAGCAGTAATTTCTTAGTACAAAATCTATCCAATACCTGGTTTCAGTTTTGAATTTGATATTGGATTTAATACTCATGGGTTGTCGGGCAGAGATCATTACTCTAGCGATAAGACCGCCTGTTGTGATTCCTTGATTTTGTTAATGACTCTTCTTTCTGTCATTTATTAGTGCACATCTATGAGTGCAAAAAAAAATAGTGTATTATATTGTGTGTAACTATGTAGTCTATTTTAAGAAGCCAGTTCTGAAAAAGAACTTCTTGATTATGTAATGATTGATACGACTTTTATGTATAATTAATTAGTCATCGGTTCTTTATGAAATAAGATGATGATGCAAGTATCTATTCTTTCAAAATATTTGGCTGATTAAAGCACAATGTTTAAACGAAGATATAAAATTGACCGATTTTAATTATTTATATTTAAAACCGGATTTTAAATGTTTGATCAGTTTATTTATTAATATAATAACATCTAGTTATTTCTACAATCTATTTGGTATTATCATATTTCGCTATTGATACAGCTAGTACGCAAATGAATGTATGTACGCTATAAATATAGCAATTAAAGTTAATTAAACGGCCATGTACATTAATTTACGCATATAATGGACATGTCACAATAATTGACAGTCAAAGGTAATCGATTAAAGCTTGTGTCCATCACACGTAGAGCTGTAGTTGAATTATAGATAGCATACCATGAGGATCTGATTAAACCGTTCGGGTCAAATTGACCCGTAGGGTTAACATCTTGAATTTTGAAAATTCCGGACATTTAGTTCGATATTATAACAAGTTAAAAGTAAAAAAAAACTAAATACAAAATGTTATAGTGTCAATGTAGGTACTAAAGAAAAAAAGAACAGCTGTCATGGGACGGCTGACAGATGTGAAACATCGAAATGCGTCGCCACGATCGCCAAGTCTAAAATCAGGTTTACCCCTCGCGTAAAGATGTTTCGCATCAAATATGTTTTAGCCGTTATGGAGTTCCCAAGGTTAAATACAAGTTTTGCAAGCCGATCAAGCCAATCAATTCTCTTAACTATATTTATAGATTAAAAAAAACACATTTTCAATTATGTCATCATGACTAGAAGATCACGATAGAAAGGTCATTAAAAATTTTTTAATCATTGCCGTTGCATACTATTTATAAGTAACACTAAAGCCATCACCGATGTGTTACGAACCAAGAACGAGAAGAAAGATCAGTTAAGTCACGTAATATTCGTAAGCCAACCTTTTTATCAGTAACGGCGGCTAAAAATAAATAAATATAGGCGAAATTCATTATTAGTGCGTTCTTGTAACCAATTCAATGAAACCGTACGGAATATAGACATTGATTTATTTTTCACCAACGACGCTCCTTAAACGCACACTTACTAAGGATTTTTTTTAATTTAGAATGTTTTTAAACTTTTTTTGTATACTTTTTTGTTACACTGCTTTACCACACCTATTATCAACTTTCGAAATGTGTGTCTATTAATGTACCCATGTGTACATAATGTACACATGTTAGATGCGATTTGTAAATGGCCTTCAGTCACTATTGTTACCAGGTTATTACTCAATGTATTAGCTGTAAGTTTTCCAAATATTAAAAAATAAAATAAGACTAGAAACCCTCTCTGCGGTCAAAATTCAACCGTAAGTGTCAAATTCAACTCGAATCGAAATTGACAATGACAGTTCACATTGACATTAGTGTACCTATGTGTACGTGTATGTGTGAAAACTGTGCATTTCACTGTGTGTAATGTTTATTTTTATTAATTTTATGCATTTGTAATGCATATTATATAAAAATATTACCTTTCTGCACTTCATTACCATGTAAACTTTTTCAAAAATCAAGACTTCTACGTGCCTCCATTATTCTTAAAAAGGAGTACAAATAATTTATTTATTTATTTCCCTTCACGTTTTAATATATAGATTGGCCACTGAGCCCTTTGACTCTAACGATCCTCGCACCATACTCACTAAAACGAACGAAGTAGAAGACCAATATCAAGTTCAGACATTAAAAGTTATTCCAATTAAATAATCAACTAAAAGTTAAGAGTTTAAAATATCAAAAGTTGACTCGGTTAACGCCAACTTTACGTTTTCTGCGGCTTCTGTTATACGAAAAGTTTGACAATATGTCGGAAAGTATCAACTTCATACCACATTAAGTGTAAAGCTTGCCTACATTACTTTTATTTAGGTCTAATTTACCGTTACTATACAAGATAATCATAGTAATTGCTATGAAGAAGTGGAATATACACGATTATTCTTTAATAGTTTCTCTCGGCACTTTGTACACCTGAGTTTTTTCATATACTTATAGCTCCAGAAAAAAAATGTTAGCATGAACTCAATATAAAATACCATATATTAGGATTATCTTAATACCTACTATGAATTTGTTTTCTCGTATACATACATGTTCTTAATGACATATACGAGTATATCAACCAATACTCATTTCATCAAGCTAAGAAAGCATTTATGCCAAATAATTCAGGTATCATCCGGAATATTCCAGTTTTAATGATTAAGTTCATTCAACTTCACAAAGCTTAGCCTTAACTCACGGACCTAAAAAAAAGACGGACATAATCCCAAGAACAAATTCAGTGAAGCACCCATAGGAATACCAACTCTGTATTCGTACAAGTACACACACCCACACATTGACACCATGCGGCTACGACATTGACACCATCGCCAATCAAAAATTACAAAATTACGCACACACGGTAAGCGAGCTGTCAGCTGTCAGCTTCACTCTCGATTAGACAAGGTTACGTCTGTTCTTTTTTTAAGTCTGTGCCTTAACTCTAGATTTTCTCATACATCAGAAAGGTTGACACACTACTTGTGAATTCGCGAATGAGCCAAGATTTTGCTTGCGAGTAAAGTTGAATCTTTTGTTCATGGAATCTACTTCTAGGAATTACTTACTTTCATATTATTACTGAGTTGGAAGGTTAGTTCTGAAACAGAGGTTATCTGAGCAGACCTCAGATCTCCAGTCTTTTAATATAATGATAACAAGAAATCTTGAATATGTAGGCACATGAGAGTGTTCTTCAGGATCAGCCATAGTTATTTACTTGGGCGTATAGGCGGAGAACAAGATAAAAGTCCGGAATTTATTGTATAATCACTTTAGCGGAACAAGAGCGATCCGTCGAAATAGTGGTGCGCAGGCAATGGCGGTTACGACGAGCCTCAACTGAATCCCGCCAACATGGCCGCGTTGACCATCAACACGACGTTCCGCCAGAAATGACAACTGTCAAATCTAGTTCCAGCGTATTCTGGTAGATGGTGTTTCGAATGCGCCGTCAAATATATTAAAATTTACAAAAATAAAAGTACAAGATAAACTTCTTTATGCAGTAAAACCACATGTTTGTATATTTAATTATCTATTTTAGTAGATCAGAGAATAGAGTTTGAGTGATCAGTTTAGATATCAATTTGAAAAAAAAGCAAAATGGCAACCCTCAAAGTGTTTGAACATTTTATTTTAGTATCTGGTGTTGCTCATGTCATACCACACCATAACCTCTCTGATATTTCGTCAGCCATTGAGGCTATACAAAGATGTTTCAAGGCAATCTATTTTGAAGTTATAACATAGAAGAAATAATAGTACTTATAATAAGTAGTTCTTACTTATAATATATACTTCTTATGCGGCGTTTAGAAAAAAAGGTAGAGAAAAATTACGATGCGACAGCCAAAAAGCGACATGTTCAAGGTGTGTGATACTAGGAGCTAGCTTTAGAGTCTGAAGGGTCGTGGCTGCGAGCGAGATGTACTTATAAGTAAGAGGTAAGTATAACTTCTTAAGTGCGTACGTAAGTTATTTATCTCTTAGTCTGGAGAAATCCAGAACCTTATAAAACCAACATTAATTCAATAAAGCGTGTAACATGTGCGCTATATTTCAAAGCCAGGGAAATATATTTTTTATAACATACAATATTTTATAGAAAGCACTGCAGTGCGACTCATCGCTAAATTACCGTAACTCACAGAGAATTATGACTTTCGTGTTTATTGAACCGACAAGTTCTAAACTTTATTTCTAACTTGAGCACGGAAGTTCGTTGTATCATTCGTATACGACTTTTTAACTATTTAAATAAACTTGTTATGCTCAAAAATTCATGCAAATTTATGTTTAGTGGGTAATTTGAATATTTTGGCTCAACCACAAGCAACTATTTTAGTCCAAGCTAAGCTTACCTGCTTGTAATGTAACCAGGTCCAGAAACTGACCATTGTACATTGGACACTAGTCATGTGATGATACCAGGGCCCTCTTGTTAGAAGTCCAACTATTTTTCGTACCTAATTAATACAGAAGGAGCTAAGCTAAAAAGGGAATGGCAGGAGATAGAACTAGCTAAGGAAAATAAGCACGCATAGCACGGCGGCTTGTCAAACCTAAATGATCGACTGAGTTAAAAAACATTGGACACGGTCGGTACTTAGAAGGGTGACCGCTGGTGGAAAAAAATTCTTGAGCTCTTCCGTGTTTCGGGGGATACGTAAAGACATCAGTCCCAATTGTTATTTTTGTTCATGTCTTCTGCATGAAAACTTCCGATTTTTGGGTTGGCCACTTACCCCTCTATCAATTCGCACTGGAGCAGCGTGTTGAAGTATGCTCTAGGCCTCCTCAAGAGAAGAAAGCCCTGTTCATTAGTAGGTCATTACTGGTTTAAAGTCAAGAGGAATCTCGTTCTACTATCCTTCACGAATACCGGGATTATTCCGAGTGGAGCAGAGGCTAAAGACCTGACGCCATACTTTGTCCTTTTCAGCAAGATGCACCACAGGTGTAACGCTAAGGATGAAGGATGAATGGTCCTCCGTACTCGTTGTAGGGTTATTATCCATATTATGCTGTCTATATTATTATACAGTTTATCATCATTTGGGACCTTTGGTCCATGCAGTCTGTGTCATCCTTAATCCTAAAACACCTAACATACCTACAACTTCTAAGGGCATCCGCTACTAAGGACATGCTACTTTTAGGATGGGCAATCGACAATTAGCTGCTTTTTGGAACGCATAGAGTCGCCAGAACATGCTAAAGTATCGATGCAAACGCAAATAGCCAATGCTAAAAAGCTAAAAGCGTATTAGCGAAGGCCCAACAGAAAAATATTGTCGCAAACCAACTTCCAACTTCATATCCATTTCATTACCAAGTCTATAAATGGAAATGAGTTCGCAATGCACTAACCGACGCAATAAGGCCCCGTATCGTATGGTGATACGAACGAAAGTGGTTTGATAGTAAAAGTGGATTGTGTCATGCTATGATGCGTTCTGTTGCACCGTGGGAACCCGTGTATGCGACATTACGCAATTCTTGCGTAGCGTTGCAGAGCTATTAGTTAGTAGACATGGCAAACTGTGGTTGTGTGGTAATCAATTTACATACATACCTATTTTATTCTTTATTAAAACAATTTTAACGTTTTAGACCATTGCAGACTTTTAATTTTTTTTAGCAGTTAATAATCTGCATACAATATTTATCGCGTTACCATTATCAACACCATCATTATCGTCACGATTAAAAAAAGCGGCCAAGTGCGAGTTGGACTCGCCCATGAATCTAGATCTCGTTCAAACCAATTTTAAGTGGAAGTTTGCATAGTAAAGTACATCATATATTTTTTTTAGTTTTATCATTCTCTTATTTTAGAAGTTACAGGGGGGGGACACACATTTTACCACTTTGGAAGTGTCTCTCGCGCAAACTATTAAGTTTAGAAAAAAATGATATTGGAAACCTCAATATCATTTTTGAAGACCTATCCATAGATAGATTGAAGACCCCACACGTATGGGTTTGATGAAAAAAAGATTTTTGAGTTTCAGTTCTAAGTATGGGGAGCCCCCACAATGTATTGTTTTTTTTTTTCTATTTTTATGTGAAAATCTTAATGCGGTTCACAGAATACATCTACTTACCGAGTTTCAACAGTATAGTTCTTATACTTTCGGAAAAAAGTGGCTGTGACATACGGACGGACAGACAGACAGACAGACAGACAGACAGACATGACAAATCTATTATGCCGTAGCCATATGGCAAAAAACGGAACCCTAAAAAGTCACACAGCTCAGGTTTCCATCAATATGAGAAGAAATCCACAAACTAAAATCAACCAAGTTTTTTTTTATATAAATAGCCACTGTCGCACCTGTCAAAAAATATATAGCCAACAAAAAAACAGAAGAGCCACCTGATGGGAAGTGATTACCGTCGCTCATGGATATCAGTAGTTTAGCATTGCGCAATCAAACTTCATGTAACTTCTAACTTCTTAACTATAAGATCTTAATATATCAGATCTTAATAGATCTTAATACTGATATATCTTAATAATCTTCTTCATAATTTTCAGATCTATGCAGTTTATATATTTTGTGATGAATTACATAAAATATTTAACAAAAATATGTTAAAAACAAATCATATAAATATTTAATATCCGCCACTGCAATTTATATAACCAAAGCTTTCACTTTAATTTCATAACAATTTTTATCACTGTGATGCTTAAATTATGCATAACATAATCACGATGCTGCATGCGTCGCGTGTGTCCGAGCCCTTACTAAAACACTGTATCAAACAACTCAATTAATTTTGCACTCTAGCACGTTGTAACAAGATTTAAAATTTAATGTAAATGTACGTAACTGAGGGTTGTGCCTTTCAACGTCATTATTTTGCAATTTGTTTGAAAATACAACTTTTATATTAAATTATAATGTTATATTGTGTCTGTAGAGATGGGGCCATAGTTGTTATCTATAATCGATAAATCACTGCAATATTATTCCCGTGTTGCTTATATCACCAATTTTCGACTAGCGAAATAAATTTGGAAATCATTGTTATACGATCTATTATTTCAATTTCCTTTATGTGACCAGTTACAGTTGTATTTGCATAAATATAGATTAAGAAAACTTAGCTAGAATTTGATCAAAACAAATGACGTTTAAGCAAACGCAAACATTCATCAATAACTTTAAATATTTTCCCTCATCTTTATCAAGATCTAAGTCAGCAAATATCCTCTTAGTAATATGTCTCTTCAAGCTGTCTCCATAATTTTATTACAAGCAAATAAATTTTATCCAATAGGTATAACTGGAGGGCATTAAAGTCTTCGATATCGGAACGTCGAATTTATTACCAGAGGGTGAAGATATCTTACGTTGCGTTGATTAATACGGGGCCTGGAACTTCGTATCGAGTTTCCGTGCTAATAACTGTGTTGTGTATTTCTTCGTTCTCTGTTCTTATATGTATATTGGTAAGTTCTTTTCCTCTATTTACACCAGTATTTGTTTTCATTGCCTTTAATTTTTTTATACCTTAGAAGTTAACGCAATATACTTAAATACTATCGCGTTAAAAATAATTAAATTAGCAATCAGCCTAGCTCAAACTGCGACGGGAAACTAGTTTTAAATATGTATTTTAGTAGGAAATAATATAGAGAATTCTCCCTCCCCCAAAAGAGTTGAACAAGTGCGTGGTCTTCTAGAGGCTACTGACTTATCTCAGTAGGAAATTGCAAAAGGGACAGGCCTCTCAAAAAGTTCGATGAAGTATATAAAAATGGACTTTAATATAACTTGTTGGGGCGTCGAAATTTTGCAAACCAAAACAAAATTAATGTCATATTTATTAGACATAAAATTGACCATTTAAATCAAAATCTGACGTTATGAAATTAAAAAAAATGTTACACTCTCAAGATGAAAAAGTCACATTTTTCTACCATGGGTAGACCCATTGTAAAAAATATGGCATGGTATAATATGGCAAGGTACTCTGTATAGTATTTTGTATGGTAATTATCTTAATAATTATTTTTTTAACGTTTTTCTTTATTACAAAAACTAGGTTAAGTTTGAAATTAATAACTGTAATGTACATACAAGTCTACCAATAACAATATATCGTTAACTGTTTATGTTATAGGCCGTTAACCCAAACTTGTCGGTAAACATGATAAGATTGTCCATAACTTGAATAAATTCGTGTCGTTGACATGCCACTATATGCTTTCATTTTCACACGATGTCTAGAAATGTTAAATGTCATTTTATAACATCGATGATTCAATTCAATTATGTACCTATAAATTTATTTATAAATTCTGATTTCAATTATGTTTTTTATGTCTAAAGTACATGCCATCAAAAACAAAACTTGTAAAAAAAACCAAGTCTCGCAACTCAGTTCTTCTACCGTAAAAAGTTGTGAGATCCATGTAATACCAAGTCGGTTAATTTATTCAGTTCCTACTTATGGGTCCTTCTGTCTTAAGTTATTACGTAATTAGCTAACCTAACAAGTAACAACATCTTATAGTGATCATATTATCAATATTAAAAATCTTTTATGTTTTAAATAAATAGATCGACTTGACCATCGCATGAAAACACAATGTATCTCACAAGTAATACCTACATATTATATTAAATTTGATTGTTTAGTGCGATTGCCAAGTCAATCTATTTATTTAAAACATAAAAGATTTTTAATATTGATAATATGATCACTTTAAGATGTTGTTACTTGTTAGGTTAGCTAATTACGTAATAACTTAAGACAAAAGGACCCTTAAGTAGGAACTGAATAAATTAACCGACTTGGTATTACATGGATCTCACAACTTTTTACGGTAGAAGAACTGAGTTGCGAGACTTGGTTTTTTTACAAGTTTTGTTTTTGATGGCATCTCATTTCTTTTTGTAGATAGTTCTACTTTTTAGGGTTCCGTAGCCGAATGGCAAAAAACGGAACCCTTATAGATTCGTCATGTCTGTCTGTCTGTCTGTCTGTCTGTCTGTCTGTCTGTCTGTCCGTCCGTATGTCACAGCCACTTTTTTCCGAAACTATAAGAGCTATACTGTTGAAACTTGGTAAATAGATGTATTCTGTGAACAGCATTAAGATTTTCACACAAAAATAGAAAATAACAAGAAATTTTGGGGGTTCCCCATACTTAGAACTGAAACTCAAAAATGTTTTTTTCATGAAACCCATACGTGTGGGGTATCTATGGATAGGTCTTCAAAAATGATATTGAGGTTTCTAATATCATTTTTTTCTAAACTGAATAGTTTGCGCGAGAGACACTTCCAAAGTGGTAAAATTTGTGTCCCCCCCCTGTAACTTCTAAAATAAGAGAATGATAAAACTAAAAAAATATATGATGTACATTACCATGCAAACTTCCAACGAAAATTGGTTTGAATGAGATCTAGTAAG
Organism: Thymelicus acteon; assembly: GCA_951805285.1. Taxonomy (NCBI): domain Eukaryota; kingdom Metazoa; phylum Arthropoda; class Insecta; order Lepidoptera; family Hesperiidae; genus Thymelicus; species Thymelicus acteon. The sequence goes on from OX638234.1 coordinate 11,649,716, forward strand.
TAGTTTTTTTTAATACGTCATAAATCGCAAACCGCAAAAAACATTGATCAAAGTTACAACGAACTACAAGAACTTTTTTATTATGTTACTTGCTGCTACGGAACCCTTCATGGGCGAGTCCAACTCGCACTTGGCCGCTTTTTTTTCATTTTACAAGTTAACTTTGAACATAATTACCTATATCTAGGTACCTATCTACACCTATTATTCCATTATATTATATACAGGTACACTGATTTATTCACTGCAAATGTTACTTTGCTATACAGGTACAGTGATTCATTAACTGCAAATGTAACTTTGTAATCCTATACATTTATATGGGATTACAAAGTTATTTATGCAGTTGATGTATCTAGAAAAGTGAACCGAAATTGCAAAATATTTTAGTTTTTCCTTGATCTATACACTAAACACTACTTGTGTTCCAAATTTGAAGCTTCTATGTCTGCTAGAAGTGCCTTAGAGTTTTGATGATCGGTCAGTCAGTCAGTGAGTGACGAAATTAAGAAACTTTGACTAGTTATAATTCTTAAACTACTGGTTCAAATTGAATGAAATTTGAAATATACCGAGTTTATACAATGCCTGCTTAGTTACTAAAAATTCAGGCTTCTAGCTTTATCCACAACGAAGTTATAGGGGGTCGAAAATGGCCTGAATTGCTTCGAGAAAAGGATGGTACGGCCGTGCCGCTTTTTTGCTCGACTTGGCGGGGGCACTGCTGTGCCCCCAGATGTGCTAAAAGTTTAGCTAAATGATAAATAGCGATAGATGTTTTAATACTCAAAGCGTCCCTAACTACGGTCCCTACGTATATAAAGACATGTTAATAATGGCATTTTTTTATTGTATATTATGGCTTTAGAATGTCCATACGCTGATATGCCCAAATAAGTTTTTTATTTTTATTAATATTACGTATTTCACTAGATGATTATACAAATCGTATAAGAAAACAGGTATAGTAGTAATTAAAAAGAATTTGTAATAAATATACCAATAATTGTAACATGTAATTACAATAATTGTAATAAACATACCAATGTATTTTTATTTTTAAAATGTGCTGAGGAGTTTCTTTACGCTTTTCTTCTCCTCCATGACAAAGCAACTTTCCGAAAAGCTGGTTGATTAAAAAATTACATGCATAAGTGTATCAGTAATATCTATCTATATGAATAAATGATTTTGAATTTTGATTTTGAATTTGAATAAAAGTATAAGTGCCGTAGATGCGGATATGTAACAAATGACATATCGTCGCTACGCGTGCGAATCCGCGTAAGAGCAACTTGTAAAGACCGCGTATTTGCTTTTTGATGATTTTACAGGAGGAAGATAAAACTTAATATCTCAGCGATATTAATTCTTATTACCGACTGAACTTAACAGCTAGTTCTTTATAACTTTCTTTATTTTAACTATCTGTTAAGTTCAGTCGGTAATAAGAATTAAAATCGCTGAGATATTAAGTTTTATCTTCCTCCTGTAAAATCATCAAAAAGCAAATACGTGGTCTTTACAAGTTACTCTTACGCGGATTCGCACGCGCAGCGACGATATCGCTTTGTACAGGGTTTAAAAAAGCGCGCCACTAAGGGTGAAAACACTCTTGTCTAACTGAACTGAACTGATTTAACGTTATTGGTGGTTATTAATTTATTACAAGCTCCACAAATAACGCTTGGTGCGTTCCTAAAGCAAAAGATTTTATCGATGAATCTTGAAAAAAAAAATACTTTCTTATATTTTACTAATATTTTTTTGCCTCCTTCGTATAAAGAGATACGTCTGCCATGCTTTTATTTTTGTGTTAAGTAGAAACAGTTATCTATCAGTTTTTTGAGAAAAATAAAACATAATATGTATAAATACTGCTGTAAGCTTCCTAAATCTAGTAAAACATTATGGAAAATAAGATTTGTAATTATACATAGAACTATTTCTAGAGCGGTTTGAAAACTAATTTCGCTCTCCTGTAAACATGGGTTTTTTGACATGTCGCTTTATACGTAGGGGCCGTCGCTATATTTGTGGGATACTAAAGTATAACACGTGGTATTAGATACAGTAAATACGTGCAAGTTGTATATTATATCTTAGATACGGGATATTTATTGCTAAAAAGATTTTCGGATCCTAAGCTTGTGTAGGTAGGCTTGTGTGGAAACACTGACACAACACGAAAAAAAGCCTCTTTAAGATACTTTAATAGTAGTGCGTTTGTATGTTGTATACTCTAACACATTCGAAGATAGCTCACTGTGTTTACAATTACCATTTTAAAACAGCATTATCATATTAATTATAAATAAAATAAAATAAATAAATAAGTAAATAAATAACGCTTCACACTCATAGCCCCACACTAGGATTCCCTGTGTCGTGGGTGCCATGGACAACACACTAGACAAGGACATTCACACTCAGACCGAGAACAGAAATTGAAACTCATCATTCAAATTTCCGCCTCGCTGGGAATCGAACCCAGGACCCTTGGTGCGGCGATCCGGCATGTTAACCATTGCGCCACACGGGTCGTCAAATGTAATCTAGTTTTAATTAAGTTATGGAGAAATTTTCTCTATTTGCCTGTACATCGCATTAATCCAATCTCGAGTTATTAACCTCGTCTACGCCAATGTTTGCTGTCTTGACCTGACTGAAGATAAATTCAACTAACTTGAACGTCTTCTAAGCTTGTGCATATTTAGCTTTCACAAATATGATTATTTACATTTATAAACTGTATAATAAGTCATATTTTAAATTTGATTTATATACAAGACTTTGTACTTCTCACTTGGCCGGCAATGCATCGGTGATGGGTGACCACACTGACCACACTGTAGGTACCATCAGGTAGCTGGTATGCTCATTTGTAAGAAATGCACATAAAAATGACGATCTTATCAGAATTTTAGAACTCTGCTTTTCCATTTTCCGAATAACACATTTCCCTTACATTGGATTTTTACAAAACATAAATGCATTACAATAGTAATTTCATCCACTTACCCCTTCTATCGATATCGATAAACACAACTGCGCGACACTGTCCATAATCGGTCACTTATCGGTCGACGCGCGTCGCGAGCCGGCCGGTTACTCCGTACTTTGTCCTAGGCCCTGTAGTAGAAAATATAATATTTTTGAATAAAAAATCGAACAAATTTAAAATTTTAACATCCATTGTTTTTATTTATTACCATAAGTTTACTTTCTTTGTTTTGTGCCAGTGTTTCGTTTTCTTATTCCGTTTTAGTGAAGTGATTTTACTATTTTGTTTTATCTTATACGAAGTGATTTTAAGTGCAACATTTTGACATAAGCGTTTAGTTATCGATCTGGTGATTTGACACAGATTCGGATATTGATTTGTTGATAAGACTATCGGTCATAAGTGACGTGACTTGTGTTATAACGTGCTAGTGCTGTCTAAACTATATAATTACTGGATGTTTGGATGCAGTTGAAACAGGTAAATAATATAATTGTTTATCTATACTAATATTGTAAAGAGGAAAGATTTGACTGCTTGTTTGCATTCAATAGGTTCCGAAACTACTGAACTGATTTGAAAAATTCTTTCACTGTTGGGAAGCTACACTATCCCCAGGTGACAAAGGCTATATTTTTAGTGATTTTTTTTATTTCAAACTGCTTCAAACCATTGTCGATAGCACGAGTTTCTCTTAGTAATTGAGTTGGCCTGGAGTAACGCTTCAGTGTGGACTAATGAAGGGTCAAGTGACCAAGTGTAGGGAATTTCTTCACTGCTTCAGGGCCTCATAAAGAGCTTTTCTTATTTTTGGATAGCAAATGTAGATTATAAATGACAGCAATCAGGGAATACGGTAAGATGTAGTATCAAATGAAAATATTTGGTTAAAGTCTTACTTTTTTACTTTTTTTACTAGAGCAGTGATAGCCTAGCGGTTAGAACTTTGGTATCTCGAACGGAGGGACCCGAGTTCAAATCCTGGCACGCACCTCTGATTTTCAAATATTATGTGCGTATTAGAAGTTAATTATCACTTGCTTCGGTGAAGGAAAACATCGTGAGGAAACCTGCACACCGGAGAGTTCTCCATAAAGTTCTCAAAGGTGTGTGAAGTCTACCAATCCGCACTTGGCCAGCGTGGTAGACTATGGCCTGTACCCCTCACATTGTGAGAGGAGACCCCGAGCCCAGCAGTGGGACAATTATGGGTTGTTGCTTTGCTTACTTTTTTAACTCCAATTTAAAGCTGTTCTTGATAGTAAAAACCCTCCGTGTAATTAATATTTTTACTGATTAATCACTTTAGCTATTTCTTTCCGAGTCTCCTCATTTACAAGGAGAGATGGACACGTAACAGGTTTACAGTAAAATGACAAAAATTCACAAGTTCATTTATTTGTATTAATAAAACGATTGTGTTATTTGTTATTATTATAGGCAATTCATTCCTATTTTAATGCAAATAACACGTTGAAAGCCGCTAAATAACAGCACACCGGGCCATGTTTCCCGAATCACCCCAGGGGGAGTATTCCGGTATCAATTTGCATTTTGTTAACACATTATTTGCTGTAGGTCATCATTCCGATTTGCATAAAGAATTGCTGGCGGAGACCTGCAATGTATGTAGATTGGCGTGGATTTTACTGCATTGATTGAGAGTTGGGACCGATTACAAGTACTCTGTAAGTGTATACGACGAATGGATGGATGGATACGATGGTGTGAATCGAACTTATAATTGTCGAGTAAGCACAAAAGAAACTCTTATGTTTATCGTATCATTAATTTATAAATGTATGTTATCCCTTACTTGAGTCATAATATTGACCCTCTAAGCAACAACCCATAATTGTCCCACTACTGGGCTCGGGGTCTCCTGTGAGGGATATTAGGATGGCCTAATAGGCTATGGAGTCTACCACGCTGGCCAAGTGCGGATTGGTAGACTTCACACACCTTTGAGAACTTTATGGAGAACTCTCCGGTGTGCAGGTTTCCTTACGATGTTTTCCTTCACCGAAGCAAGTGATAATTAAATTCTAATACGTACATAATATTTGAAAATGAGAGGTGCATGCCAGGATTTGAACTCGGGCCCCTTCGTTCGGGAGACCAACGTTCTAACTGCTAGGCTATCACTGCTGTTATATTGACTGCTGTTATGTTATAGTGTGTGATATTGACCCTCAAAGAGGTAAAATTATGTTCTCAAACATTTACTTTATTAATTTCTAACCCCCGACGCAAAAAGAGGGGTGTTATAAGTTTGACATGCCAATGTGTTTATGTAATGTAGCATCGTAGCTCCTAAACGATGTGGACCGATTTTGATGTGGGGTTCTTTGTTTGAAAGCTGACGTTATCGTGATAGTTTTTAGTTATGTTCGTTGAAAATAAAACTAAAAATAAAATTTTAAAATGAAAGAAAAAACCCGATGTTTTTTCTTTAATTTTAAAATTTATAGTTATTTAAATTTATTTTTAAATAGTTTTGTGTGTTACGGTTGCAGCAGTTAGTCGTCATCATATCTTGCATGTATGTCATGTTGTCATCATACTTGTCATCATACGTCTTGGTTGGTAACACCAAAGTTACAGAGTTCCTGACGTCCATGGACGTAGGTAACCACCAGGTAAGTACCATCAGGTGATAAGCTCGTTTGGTGGCTATTAACATGAAATATTGCAAAAAAAAAATGTTTTGGCTTGTGTGCAACTGTTCTCATAAATACCCTCGTTTTGTTTTGTTTTGTTTTATTTTGATTTGGTTAATATGTTTTGTATTGTATTAGTTAAAATATGTGTAACTACGCTTAGCGGTATACCATTGTATATTAATTAGTACCTATATATTTCTCTGTAAGTGAATTCTTGTAAAATTCTTTTGAGAAATAAAAATCTTAAACCGTATATGATTGAACACATGTACTGAGAGCTGCTTTAAAATTGTTAAAAAATATACAAAAACTCTTTACAATTTTTGTTAAAGCTTAAAGTTAGATATACAATATTCATACAATATTCATGTATAACAATGTATACATGTATAACATTTACCTACACGAGTTTTTAAAACCTTCATATAATACCTAACAACTTTGAAATAAAAATCTAAGTCCTAAGGTTCATTTCCTAGCTGGGGCAGGTATTTATGGCTGGGCCCCTCGAGGGATTGTATTGGTAATATTGATTTTAATTGTTAATTAATACCATTATTACTATTATCATTTCTCCTTTTCTCCTTTTCGCCTGGATAGCTATCACCCTCGAGCATGAGTCAGCCGCCAAAAGACTCGTCATGTTCCGGCTGGGGACTTAAGAGCCAGTTCTTTCTTTCTTTTTCTGCTCTCGTTCATGGCCAGAAACGCATCAGATGCCTTTGGAATTGTCAATACGTTTGCCGGGCACTTACATTAAAAATAATAGCATACTTATATGTTCTCTAAACCATCACGATTAAGCCTTTCTTTAAAGGTTTAAAATGAAGTTGAATTCAAGAGCCCTCCAATCATGAAAGAAGCCTATTTTGAGGGTAAAATCGCCATCAAAGGGTTCTCGAAGCCTTTTCGTGGCGAGATAAGTCGATTAGAACCTGCCGGATAATTTTTTGACCCCATCATGACATTTTCTTTTTTTCTTTTGATCCCATTTCACGCAAAATAACATACTCGACCGTTGTTGAAGGGTTGAGTAAGAGTCGTGATTTAGTAGATTAAATGGAAAGGTAAAAGAAAATCTAGTACCTACTACTAATATTATAAATATAAAAGTTTGTGATACGTATGGATGTTTGTTACGCTTTCACGTAAAAAGTACTCAAGGAATTTTCATGAAATAAATGTTTTCTTTCTATCTTTCTTTCAAATTTAGTGCACAGGTAGACCATAATCTGGAATAATATACATCGTACACTAAAAATTAATTTATTTAAAAAACAAAAAACCCGACTGCGTAAAATAAACTAAAAAGAAAAAAAAATAAGTCCAGTAGTTTAGAATGTTGTTAAAAGTAATACTGAACAACTACACCATAGAAGGATTAACAGTCGGGACATATTCTTCAGCCGATCAAATCTTGTTTGTTTTTTCTACGCAGCTCTGTAAAATTTAAATGGGTCCCGATTGTTAAACTTTCAACGGTGTAAGTCTGTTGATCAGTATTACTTTTAACAACATTCTAAACTACAGGGATTGTTTTTTCTTTTTAGTTCATTTTACGCAGTCGGGTTTTTTATTTTTATTTTACACTTTTTAGTTACAATTCATTCACTTCTTCGACGATAAAATTCGTAATGTTGTCATTTTTTAAAGGAAGTTAATAAATTAGCGAGAATTATTTTTTAAACAACGTCAAATCTTTATAGGTATATCCTAAATTGTTACTTAAACTGAAAAATGATGAAAGAAACCTAAAAAACATTTTCGAATACCTATTCAACGATATCCCATTTGACTTAGTTCATTGATTTTTTTACTTTTTATTTTGACAATATGACGTCTGATGATCGCTGTCGCAATCGCAAGGTTAAGATGAATCGATTGACGTAAGAACAAGCATTTAATATAGATGGATAAACACATTACAAATTAAAAATAACGTGTGTAAAAGTAACGTCACTTTACATTATTGTCACAAATTTTAATGTGAATGGAATTATGTATTTATATTTATGTAGTTACATGTAATAAAATAGTGTCATATGCTGCTTATTATACCGCAAAACGCGGGCAAAGCCGCGATAGAGAGCTAATATGGAATACGTTTAGAATCTCAAACAATTTGAAGAACTCTTGAGATTCCTCTGATGTTCTCATATTTCTGCGCATAGTAAATTGGAGTAGAGTTTACAAAAGCTTTGACTGGAACTCACATGACTAAAGGTCAATTGTAAATTGAAATTATTTATTTTATTTTTATTTAACAGCCAAATGCTATTTTGGCTATACAATAGATGAATATTTAATTGATTTACTTGAAAACATTTTATTCTTATTTTATGATGATTATTTTATTATGGTTTTTCAGTTATTATTGACATTAACTTCATTGCGCGTTGCCTGACACGCACTTGGCCAGTTTTTTCACGATACGAATACGCGTGACTGACTTTCTCTATTATCGCACGGTGTTTAGCACCCTGGCTAACCTTACGCCCGTGCAATAATAGATCACTTTACATCGTAATGTAATGTAGCATGAATTTAAAGGTTCCTGCGGTAAAACTGTATTTTATTACTATAGATTAAATTTGGTATTTTTCTTTGAAACCCGCTTTTTTCAGTTCGTTAAGGCATCGCAGGCACGATTCATTAACTTCTATTTCTGTCGAAAGCTTTTCTTTTTCGGCATAAAAGCGTTGATGAATATCTTAATTTCATTTAAGAATTTAAAAAGAATGGCGAACCCCCGAGTTATTATAAGGCGCGTTGAAATACTTAGAAGATTTAGATGGGTTTAACTTACAATTTTTCTTGTTATTAAGTTTTGGAATATTTTATACGAGTCGTGGCGATTAATTATGGGAGGCACTGTCCTATCAATGGGCCTGCAGAGATTTTGTTTGAATTTAATTTAAGTTTGGAAAGTTAACTAATTAAGGTAATTTTTTAGCATGTTCCAAAAATTCTAAGATTTTTTCCGAAGAATTAGGCTTTCGGTGAACCTGATTATCAAATAAATTAGAATGTTTAGTTTGAATTATAATAAAATCCTTTAATTATCTATATTATATTATTATTTAATCTACATTATACAACATGTAAATACCGTTTTACGGTTAGCAAAACAGACAGTTTGTAAGTCTATTTATTTGTAAGTCGTCCTTAAGAGATTAAACATTTTACCCAAATGAAACTCCAAACGTAGCAATTCCATCAGTGATTATATTTACCCTCTGCACGTGAGGAACTGAAGCCTACGTTCAAGGGTCAGTAGAATAAATTAAAAGCTAACACCCGCTTATGAACCGGTAATAGCGTAGTACATTACAAACAATCTACTATCGTGGTTTCATTTAAAAGTAAAAATTGTAAATAAATTGTGATTACCGAATGTAAATAAACGTTGTTTGGTTTTTTACTTTGCTTCAAAAATAGAGGCTTCTAAGACATACTTCTTGGATTATGACTCCCTCATTTGTACTTTGTCTTTAACTGAGGCTTCATATTTTTTGGATTTGTATCCGTCTGAGCCAGCACAGTCATAAGCTGATTAAGTTACAGTAGCTACCTACATTACTAGTTAATTAAGGGGTATATTAATAATAATAATAAATAAACGCTAACACACTCATACCCCCGCAGTAGGTTATTACCTGTGTCGCGGGTGGCATGGACTACACATAACACATCACAATAACACCCATGACCCGAGTACAAATATTTATCTGCCACATAAATATCTGCCCCGGCCGGGAATCGAACCCGGGACCCCTCGCTTCGCAGGCAGGGTCGCTACCAACTAGGCTATAGGGTCGTCATTAGGGTTATAGGGCTATAGGGTATATTATAAAGACATTGTACTGATTAGGCATAATATATGTTCACGAAATATAGTATATGGGATAATTTATTAGTTTATTATTATATTTTTTTTCAAAAATACATATCTTCGTAGAAAACTCATTAAAAAAGTCATCACAACAAAAGACTCATCGCACATTTCCTTTCAAAGTCTACAAGTTCCTTCAAAGTCAAAGTCGCATACGACTGAAGTAGACAACATGAACGAAAAAGTATCGGAATCAACTCTCAGTTAGATACTACAGTAAAGATAAACTTCGCTAAAATTGTTTTAATTACCCGATTAATTTCTTCAACTTGAATGGCTAAAATGTTACAATACAGTAAACTTAATCATTTATTCCAAAATTCCTCAACAGTGTATTTGTTTCCAAAAGCGTTATTTTCATTGGTCAGTTGTTGTCAACCTTTTTTAACTTAACCCTTCCTACTAAAAGAGTGCAATTTTCTGTACACAAGACGAAGCAATGGCACTAGTGGCAAATGACACTGCTATAATATAATTATAGGATAAGGCTTCAGGTTTTTCTTGTCACAATGTAGTAGAGCGGATTTTCATGGAATTTAGCACAAAAAGGTAGACTGTAATCTGGAATAACACATAGGGTACTTATTGTCCCGGGAAACGCGAGCAAAGCCGAGGACAGAGCAATAGTATACGATACATGAAAATAAAAATAAAAATAAAAATGTTTATATCTTACCCGGATCTTGTTATATCTATATAACGTCTTGTTTACAGTCATGCTATTTA